>CM076582.1:789604629-790204629 GCA_034641835.2 Pinus albicaulis | reverse complement strand
TTTTTCTTGCTCTGATTCGTAGTAGCATGCTCTTTTTCCTTGTTTTGACTTGCTTGGGGATTTTGTTTGGGTTGAGTATATTTTTTTTGAGATTTTCTCTTCTGAATAGGAGTGATAGGAACATCTCATTTTCTCAAAGAATAAACTTTGCAGTGACCTAAGAGCATTAAGATACCCTCGTTGATATTCATCAAATTGGACCTCCAACTCATCATCATTTGCAAGCATATAGCCCTCATCATTCGATAAATATGTTTTTTCAATGTATTATTCATCCTCTGTAAGGAATATAGGTTGTCCATATTTTGTGAAGAAATTATTCTCTTCTACAATATCCTCTTTCTCTTCAACCCCTTGAGCATAATTCTGCAACAAAGGAGTGTGGAACTGCTGTTGGCCTGGATGCCGTTGAGATATTTGTTCCCTCTTTTTAATCCTAAACTGAGGTTGTCATTGTTGACCTCGGAAATTAGGATCCGAAACCTGAGCTTCTGGTTGCCTTTCATTGATAAACATTATATCCACCATTATCTCCACGATCCTAATCAGGGTATCAAATTTGGCATCAGAGAACGTGGATGGTTCCTCCTTAATTGTCACCTTTCTTTCACCTTTGGTCTAACTTTTTGATCATCAAATTTTCTTCGACACTAACTGCATTTTTATGCATCTCCTCAAGTGTTACATGGCTTCTTTCTCTAATATGATATTCCATATCAGGATCAAAATCATCCAGATAGTGGAAGAGATCCAAACCCGAAGGAGGCTTAATATCATTGGGGATTGAGTTATATACTTGGTTAAAGCGAGTAGTAAAATCCTGAACACACTCATTAGGATTTCTTTTTAAATTTTCATATTTGGAAAGAACCTAAAGTGGATTGGTTTTCACTTTCCATCTAGCTATAAATGCATCAGTTTATTTCTCCAGATTTGCTATGGAATGGGTAGTCAAAGAACAGAAACATGTTTTTACATCCCTAGAGAAGATTTGGGAAATGATCCTCATTTTTGCATCATCGACATCAATCTCTTCTAAATCAATGAAATCAGTGACCTTCACTAGGTGTTGTTGGGCATTAACCTTTGAGGTTTCATCAAAGAGAGGACGCATTTGACCATAGCCTTGTGGTAAGGCTGCAAGTTGACCAGGTAAAACTAGAGGTGCAAATCTCACCATTAACTCTGTTGAATCTGGTGCAGGGGTAACAATGGGAGGGGTAGACTAAGAAGATTTATGAAGATAAAATGATGTAGAAGGGATGGAAGAAGTGGAAGAAACTGATTGATATGGTGTTGGAGTGAAAAAATATTCTTGCTAATACTGGATGATAACTTTCTCAGATGTATACTGGAGTTGGTTGGCTAATTTTTCGAGTTTATCAAACTAACTCCAGACCTTCCTATCAAAATTTGACTCAGATTTGGATTCTACAGATAATGTATTGTCTTCAAGATTTAGAGAATCAAATAATATTTCAGATAAAGATGTAACTTCATAAAAAATCAAGGGATCAAATACTATTTTAGACAAGAATGTTTCTGATTTTGATCTAAACAGAGATAATTTAAATTTCAGATTGAATGGAATACCTTTAAGTGAAAATATTTTTGCAAGAAATGATGTATACCTTACCAATGTAGAGGAACTCGACTAAATCTCTGAATGATAAGATCTCTATTTTCTGATGAGTTTCTCCAGATCTTCAATGGGAGAATCTGGATGTTGATCAAGATTCGATCTTGTGTATCTTTTAGAAGCCATTATATTCTTTATTTTTGCACCTCGGCTCTCTACAACTTGAATCAGCCTTCACAAAAGCTAGGGCCTATCACCCACAGGCCTAGATTTTTATTAAAAGTAATAGTACACCCAGGGAAGTTCTGTCACTTCATTCCCAAAAAATGGCACCAGGATGTTAGCATTCCACCAGTTCTCCAAAGGCTGAAAAGGACGCTGACAAAGGTAACCACATACCACTTTGACCTAGTAGCTAGCCCTATTAGGCTCAGAGGGATCTCTCTATGATATCACAGTCAAGGATTGATTGTAATATGAATGATTTTAGGCTAGATATGATAGGCTCAGGTAGGTTTGAGTGTTTTATGGTTTGATGCTGGATCAGGGATGAAACTAGGTAGCTAGGTCTAAATATCAAAAGGGTTTACAGTTGCAAAGATATAAAGGAAAAAGGTAGTAGTAGATATATGATGGCTTTAGGGTTTTTTAGATATGGTGGAGGGTATAATAAAGTATAGGGATTTAATGAGCATTTTTAATCATGAATTAATTAAACTGGAAGCAAGAAACACAAAATGATATTTCCATATAAACAGAGATAAATGAATAGAATTATTCCTATGAACTGTAAGGAAAGCCATTGAAGCTACAAGATATGGAAGGAGGAGCTATATATCATTCATTAAAGACTATAACAGAGAAAAGACATTATCATAAACTCACTGCACATGAATTCCTAGATAATAGCTGCAACTGCATCCTTTGATTTCTGAATATGAAAGTGAAATTACAAGCTACAATATTTAAATCCTCTGATGTCCAACCAGTCAAATGACTACAAAAATGATAGATATAGATAAAAACAACCTCTCCCCTCTCTCAGGGGTCGAATCCCTCAGTTGTGGAGCTGATTACTTGATCTGCTCATCAAAATCCTAATGTTTAGGGAGGTCAACCAATTCAACTCTTCAAAGGAAACTAGATACATTTAACCAAAAATTACATCAATGAGCATGTATCTACCCTATTTTACTATTCACCAACTCAATTACACTTCGTGAAATCATAAAATCATCATCATTCATAAATTACACAGGTAAAAAGTCAAAATTGGTCAAACTTCCTGTGAAAATTTCCTACTGTAGAAAACACAATGAATTCTGGAGAAAACGCAGTGTGCCTAGAGAAAACACAATGTGCTTGGGAAAAAGGCAATTTGAAGGTATTCCAGTTGTCAAAATGTTGATCTGAAAGTTTCTATGGATATCCCTAGATGTTTGATACATGATAGGATATTCAAGCACTCAAAAAGGCAGTTTATAGCCCTCCAAAAATTCATTCTCCCAAGAGTACTCAAAAAACACAGCGTGGCCTCCAAAAAGAGGGTCGAAAGGCCATTTTTGGCTAGTTTTTGGGAATTTTTACCCTTCAAATGATGCTAAAATGGCTCCACTGCTGACTAGGATTAAAGTATGCATCAATAGGAATCCACCAATGTAGAGAATGCAGCCATTGGACCTCCCCAAAAAAAGCGCAATGTGGCCCACACTACATTTTTTCCAGTAGGACTACTTTTTAAAATTGTCAATTTTGACCAAAATCTCGTAAAAACCAAAATTTTCCCCAAAAATCTCAAAAATTGGTCTAGAGATGTCTGAAAAGGTCCAATTTACCCTACTAATGAAGCATTAGCAAGTAGATCCAAGTTATCCTTCTCCTTTTGACTAATTAGGGTTTCCTTCAATTTTGCTTGCAATTGTTTGACTTTGACTTTGCAAATATGATTTCTTGTATAGTAGTGGGAAACCATGTGTTTTTGAAACTTGTTGTATCTTTTATTCTTGTCAAGGAGATTCCCTAAGTGAATATTCACTTTATCAAGCCAAAAATCCCTATTTTCATTGATTTCCATGGCCATCCTTTCTTCAAATGTCAACTCTTCATCTAATGGATTTTGCTCTCTTTCTTTTTGAAGTGCTCTTCGGAGACCCATGGTTGTTGGCATTTTCCTTGTAACCTGATCTTCATTCTTATCTAAATCTTCACTGTCAACCACTGCTTTGCCTTTCACATCTTGCATACTAGCTTTAAACTGATTTTTATCTAAAGACAATTGCTTTACTTTCAACTGATTGTTCTCTTGCTCTAGGAAGAAAATTATGAAATTATCCCTTTCCAAATTTTCCTTGAATTATTTGATATGATAATACTTCTCCTTGATGATCTTATCTAGATTTTCATGCTCTTCACTGGCCTCCAATTTTACTATGTCAATGTCATGATGGATGAGCTCCTCATCATGCAAATATGTCTCATGATGTAATGGTAATCCTTGTTTTTCTGATGTGGGCTTGGCCTATTCCTGAATCTAAGGAGAAAACACAATCCTTCTTCCTCTATGGTATGTTTTAGTGACCTAAATCCTCCTCCTCGCTGAAACTGTGCTAGGTTATCCAACCTCCAAATGTCCAGATGGTGTTGATGGTGAACTAGGGATAGTAGGCTGGCTACTAGAAGGAAAAAAGACATATGATTGCATGAAAGTTTCCCAAGTGAGGCTCTTTTGTTCAAGCTGGTGTAAAAAAATGATTTTGATAAGAGCATGGTGGACAAGGATGAATTCAAGACCGCTCTACCTATGATGAATTTTTTCTACCATATTTTCCATACTTCTGTAGAGGTAGTAGAGAAAATTGAGTGGATTTACCCCTGTGAAATGCATGAGTAGTCTAACATGATACTTGTATAGTCTAGAAAATCTTCCCTCACAATTGAATTACTTCATGATGATCTTCATCAGTGGTGTATACTTATCAAGGAGGTACCCAATAGGAAAAACCTTCTTCATGTGTTATTGATAGTGTCTTCTAAGGTATAGCTTGTAGTTTTGAATCTATAGGTCCTAGTTTTTTAACCATTTCTCACCATGATTGGGTATCCCTGTGGCCTCTGCTACTACATTAGTTGATATAGTTAATGTAACCCCTGCAATCATAACCTTGTCCTTTTTGAGTTGAGTGACAAACAATTTAGTCAATGTGGCATGGTATTTGACTTTCTCAACTTGCTGAAAAAAAAGAAGACACCCAACCCTTTGAAAACATTGCTTAGATAATGGTGAATACATCAATTCATGAATGGTTAAGGGCTCATATCTTGAAAATTTTCCTCCCTTTTTGTAAGGCCTCTTCTCCTCCATTTGATAGTTTGCAAGGGGAAAAACCCTAATGGGACAACACAGGGGAAGGGAGTGAAGGGATATGATGAAGGGGTTAGGGAAGGTTGATGAGAGTAGGAAAATTTAGGGAGGTGGACAGGGGTCTTAGGGAACTATATGAATAATGATGCATTTTTTTGAATTTTTCCTAGCTAGGGTTTAGGGTTTGGGGCTTAGGAAATGGGAATGAGGGATTTTGAAGGCTATAGGATATGGTGTTGAGTATGAGAGAGGGTAACAAGTCTATGGGAAAGTGTGTTTATATTGAAAATTTTGAAAAGATGGGCCGTCACTAAAGCACAGTGTAGGGACCAATGGAGGGTTTACACTCTAAAACAATGAAATTGAGATGCAAGAAGGGGTTACTGAGGTGTAACTTGTTAAATGATGTTGGACACCTTTATAGCCTTAAAAACCATTCATAAACTTATTTTATGTCACTTAGAGAGAAAACACGTGTAGCTTAGAAAATGTATCGTGGCTACTTGTGGTAACTTGTTTAGGGTCTTCTTGGATGTTGACGTGTTGAAATTGCCTTGGTAGGTGAGAGGGATCTTTTCTTCAATAGAATGAATGAGAAAAATGAATGAGATGGTATTTTATAGCTTTTAAGAGTCAATTTTCTTCAAAGAGATAGGGTGGCCCACCTCATGACTTTCACTTTTCTTTTGGAACTATGTACCTTGAAACTTTATTATGCAGCTTTGGAATTTGAAACTTATTACATAATATGAAACATATATTACTTTTGAAACCAAATTTATTTGAACAAATTTTACCTATTACCACTCCTCATTTGTCATATTTATGCATGGAATGATATATTTTGGTGACCTTAACCCTAATGACCTAATGGTGACAGTGAGATGAATGAAAACCATGATGATGTTGACCGAAGTGATAATGATGATCTTTCAATGATGGTACACTCAACTGAGTGATGACAAGGATTGACATGTAAAAGTTTTGAAAGGAGTGGAAATAGCCCTAGAGACACTATCTAGTGACCAAATTTTTATTCGAAGACCTAATGAAATGAAAAAAATTTGACTTTTAGAACCTAAAAATACATTGTAAGAGCACATTTGATCACTGGTGATAGGCTGAATAGACTGACACTAACACTTCCTTTTTAAAATCATCCAATTTTGGATTATCCTTTAACTGTTCCAGAGTAAATTGTAGTTGGTGTATTTGGGAATTATTTGAACCAATGTCATATTGATGCTAAACTTTTAGTTGATCCATACTTTTCTGAAGTTGTGTGACTTGTGCTTGAATTTGCTGGTTAATACTCTACTTTTCTGCCAATGGTTCTTGTTCTAGATAAAGGATTTTTTCATCCTTCTCCTTTAATAGTTGCTACACTTTCATGGCTTTATCAATTGAGGAAGATGCATAAGCACCTATGAACTGAGTTAACCTTGATAGATCCTGAGATGGATCTAATTGAGGGTGTTTCCAAACTATCTCCAAGGGCACATCACTAAGAACTAGAGCTTTTCATTGTTCAATTCTCCTCCTTTTCCTCTATATTCTCATGACGACCTTATGTTTTGGGCTATAAGAGGTATCCAAAGGAGGGATTTCCTCTATCTTCAATGCTATTTCAGATGTTGGGTAGGCCAGGATGAATTCAGCTCCTTTCGTGCTAACATATTTTTCAGTAGACCCAGTGTTGAAATTTGCAACAAGAAATAGTGAAATTGACATCCAGAAACAACATCCAAAAATGGCTACCATGGAGGCTTTTGATTTAATTATTTCTTAATTAAATTAGAATAAATGTGTATCAAATTTATTTATCTCTTCAGTAAATTGGACAATAAATTGTAATCTTATCTCATAATCACTTATAATAGTTAACTGAGTGTGATAGACTCAGTTAGCTCATCAAATTTGAGTTGAGGGTGGTTGGTGAGGCATGTAGAGTGATTATATTTTTTTTAGAATCCAAGTTGCATTTAGTGTATTATTTTAATGCGTGAGAAATCAATTAACTCAATTAAGTGAGTTAAAATGAGTTTAATTAGTTGTAACTGATTGTTGCACTAGTGAGATTTCAAGTGAATTAAATCAAATTCAATTCACATGTAGTGATATGTCAACTGACTGATGATTTACTATTAATATATGCATGCATGCCAGTTCTGATGAATACCCAGTTGAGACAAAGGTTAAAGGGAAGTTATCTATCAGTTGTGTTTATATAAATTGCACGGGCACAATTATATACACCTTAGGATGCCCATGATGTATTGCATAGTCAAGGAAGGATAATTATCCTAATTAATAGGGATTGCGTAAGCAAAGCAGGCTGAGCAGAGGCTGAGAATTGGCTAAGTACTAGCCCAATTTTGTCCATATCAGTGAATGACAGTCAGGATAGTGCAATAGACTCTTGTGAGAATAGTGCATTGTATTGTTTCATGATTCCTTGGTTCATTATCCAATAGAGATATAGGGGTTTTGAGCAGCAAGATTTTCCCAGGAAAAATATCTGTGTTGTGGATTGATTTGCATCTTTCTCTTACTTGGTGTGATTGTGTGATCATGTTTAATTTCCACAAATTAATTTGTAGAAGGATTCAATATCTTTATTTAGCATATCTCATGATCGGATTGAATCCATTGGTATACATATTTTTTGTAGAATTTCTACACCCAATAGTAAATGGGCTTTGACTTTTTTCATGATGTGTTTCAACTATCTCTTGATGATCAATGATCACCACTTCTTGATCTCCCTTAAGTTGTTGATTGATGTTTTTCCATACTTCTTGTAGATCACTAGAAAACAATGGCTTATTAGTTTGTAACTCTATTAGATTAACTTATTTTGATCTACTAAGGACTTTAGTGTCCTTAGGAGGTTGCTCCTTTTCTTGTTCTTCTTGTTGACCTTTCTATGTAATAGGTTGGGATACCTTTAAAATGTCTAGAGGGATGCCTTCAAACCTATTATTTTTGTATTCTTTGAACTGTTCCATTTTCTTAGGGTTTAGGAGGATGGCTACCAACTTTTCAACATCTAGATAAGTATTGGCAGAATCAAATAAATCATCATAATAATCATCCTCATGAAGGAAGTGTCTGATCTTAACTCAAGTTGTAACATTTAGAGCAACTTTATTTGGATCAAAATGTCTATTAGGAATTGTGAATCATTTCAAACACTGGATTTGATCAATTTATAATCCAACATATTTGAAAATTTCCAATGCATAAACACCATAGTGAATGGGAAAGGTAGGCCATGAAGATTTCTTTGCCTCCTTCAAGGCTTTAGTCAATCCATTCCCCATTGTCTGGTAAGCAATTTATCTAGCTAGAAGTTTTTCCTGCACATATAGTGGGAGTACATGGGGTTCAACAATGCTTCCATAAAATCTGACGTAGGTAAATAACTCCTCACCAAACTATTTCCCAATGCTTGTAAAGTTAGCTTTAGATTCCTTAGACAATCTTGGGGATTTTTCATTAAAGACAGCTTGGAAGAGTGGCAGAATAACTCCATGAAAAATCTTGTAAAAATTGGATTCATATTTAGATTCCCACAGAATATCATGGTAAACATGAATAGGAGTGGGATCTTGGATGGTTTATTTCCAACCCATGGTTGAAAAATCAGAGGTAAAACATATAGCGCCCATGATGTATGCACTCATAAAGAATGGGGGGATTTTCTTGGAAGTAAAAGAAATATTTTTTTTGTATCCAATGATTTGGGAAGAAATATTGTTTGAAAAAATGGTACCCCAATCCATAATGTAGGAGTTTATGACGACCTCCATAAGAGGGACCCATTCAATTTAAAATTTAGTGGTATTGGGTCAACCGAACAATCTACACATCATAGCAGAAACATAACAGTAGGGAGCATCCAAAGAAGCAGTGGAATACATACCCTTATCATCATGCTTGTGTTTGTTGGGGTTGTTCCTCCACTATTTTATAGGGTCTCACTGCAGCTTGTTTTCTTTTTCAAATTGCATGAGGAAATATTTTCCATACACCTTCTAGGGGTCTGGTATATGGTACATTCTCTTCAAATCCTCTACTTGAAATGATCCTATCATTGTGCCTCTTGTTGTGAGAAATGTTCTATCACCAATGTTAAGATTATCAATAATCCATTTCACCATATCTGAATATGGTAAAATCTTAGGGCCCGTAGCAATTATATGAAGAAAAGAGTTTTCTACATCAGAAATAGTAGATTATGAGGTGTTAGGGGCATCTCCTTTAGTTTTCCTTTTGACTATGCAGGGTTTTTTCATCTTCGAAAATATCGTGCATTGATTCCCATGAAGCATAACCACTTTCTGAAGCACATGAAGTGTCTGAAAACAGGGGTGGCATCTCGGTTACTTCGGTAGCAAAAGGTGTAGGATTAGCAGGAGCCATAGGTTTCTTTGATTTTTTAGCAGCTTTAGACATCTTGGAGAAATATTGTTTCTCTAGACTTGCTTGTAAATAAGAAGCACAAGTAGTGAAAAAACAATATGCGGAAGCAATGTAACAATTAAACTGAAATGATGAAGAATATAGTGTCGCATGAGAATAAATATAAAATATTGATTAACCTTCAATAAAATCTCATTTGGAGGCTGAGGGATATCATACCGTTATGATTATGCATTTATGTAAAACGTGGATTCACATGCCTGAATGGACACTTAATCATGTTACATTAAAACATTCCGCATCGGAGTTTAATCTGTGTGTCAAGGTCTCAAAACACCGAGCGCAATTTTTTTTTTTTCGATTGCGATTGGACTATTTCCCTTTTCAAACCATGCTTTAGTATATGAAATTATTTTTAAAAGGTTTTGAAATATTGATGGGGAAATAGAAGGGTAAATGATGTTGTGATGCGATATCGCATCGCAATCGTAGTCTCGACGAAATTGGAAAGCAGAAGGATGATAGATGGTGAAGATGTGATGCGATATTTCTCATGGGGGAAATGAAAGTGGGGAGGAATATATGATAGCGGGAGAAACATCGATCTTACAATTTCGATTGGTGACATGGAAAAGGTGGGTCTCGCTAATCAATTTTTATGACATATATCTTCGTCGGGGATCAATTTTCCTTTATTATTTATTTTTTCTACCTTCATCGCCCTTTTTCCATAGATATTATTTTTTGCATGTTTTGAGCTCTTGAGCGATATCACATTGCAAAGTTCATGTGGGGCGTCTTAGCATTTTTATTTCTATTTCTATGATTTTTGATTTGCGACTTTGATTTGTGTTTTGTGTTTTAGGCCTTTTTTGGGTTTTCTGCTTAAGTATATAATGAAATCAGCTTATGAATTTTGATTCATATTTCTGCATATAAGACACAAAAAAATTATTGTCTTATCCTAAAAAATTAGAAGGGCCTCCATTATTTTCTCTAAGGTAAATATTCTAAAATAATGGGGGTTTTTGAATAGCACAATAGGACCCAGCCAAGATACAAGTCATTTGGGAAATTCCATCCCCAACTACTCTAATAGAGCTTTGATCTTTTTTGGCCTTCCGAATTTCTACCACAGGTTCGTCTTGGGGTTCTCTCATATCACTTGGAATTTGAGTCAGGTCACCAAGGGCGTAGCGAAAGAAAAAATATTTTGGTCTGAATTCCAATGAAACGAATTTTCCAAGTTGAAGCATCGTCTCTTCTCTACACCAGTTCTCACATTACCAGACCTACAACAACCATTTGAGATTGAGACAGGTGCTTATGCCTATGCTATTGGTGTAGTTCTTACTCAGCAGGGGATCCATTGTATCCCACCTATGACATAGATATGTATTCCATTATGCAGGTCTGCTGATAATGGAAGAATTACATTATGGGGAAGGGAACGATCATCCACATAGACCACCGAACCCTATAGTTCATATAGACACAAGGGAATTTGCAGAATGATCACCATCAAAAATTTTCCACATACCTACAACTGTTCCACTTTAACATTAAGTACAAGAAGGGCAACACCAATAATGTTGCAGACTGCCTCAGCCGACCACCTTCCATGGCACTAACCACCGTGCTCGACTCTTGTGGGCACGAGACTTCAGAGTGCCCGCATCTACACAAGAGTGATCTAGAATTCGGCAACACATACACGACACTCTTGGAAGGCAAGCAAGTTCCAAATTTTCACCTACAAGATACACTATTATGTCACCTAGGATACCTCTTTGTTCCTTCATGCGAGCATGCCAAGATGATTTGGGAGGCTCACTACAGTCGGGTCGCTGGATACTTTGGAGTAGAGAAAATAGCAGCAGTGTTATAGAAGTATTTTTATTGGCTGAACCTTCGATGAGATTTTTGGAGTACAACAGATCTTGCATTTCTTATGCCATTTCCAAACCGACCAACAAGAAACAAGGCATATATACTCCTTTTCCTACTCCTACTCAAACTTGGGAATCCATATCCATGGATTACATTTCCAGCCTCCCTTATACTAAGCATGGAAATGAATGTGTTTTTGTGGTCATTGACAACTTCTCTAAGATGACCATTTTGGCAGCGTGAAAGAAGAGTAGCACAGTAGAAGCCACAACAAATATCTTCTTTGAACGAGTGTGGGTACACTTTTGGATCCCATAATCCATTATATTATATCGGTATAGTAGGTTCCTAAGTACATTTTGGTCAAGCCTCTGGTCGATGTTGGATACCAAGGTCACTAATTCCACATCTTTCCACCTCCAAATGGATGGCCAAACAAAGGTTGTCAACAGGATGATGGTACAAATTATGCGCATGTACAATTCAATGAATCCTCGCACATGGGACAAAAGCCTCCCCTATGTCCATCATAGCTACAACATATCTCTCCATAGCTCAACTAGCCACAACCCCTTTTAGGACAGGTTGGGATTCCAGCCACTATGTCCCGTTGATGTGGCCGTACCATTTGCATCTACTCAGGCAAGTTTGGCCCATGTCTAGTCTGGAACCAATAGGGCTAACCACTTCATTGAGAAAATCCATCATATCCTCCAATAGATCCATGACATATTGGACAAAGGAAATTCCAAGTATAAGCAGTGACATAATCAACATCGAGTGCCACACAAGTTCCAAGTGGGCGACAAAGTTTGGCTACATTTGCAGAAGGAGCGCCTCGTTGGGCCCCACCGTAAGCTTTGGTCACTCTAATATGGGACATATACCATCACCAAGGTTGTAGGGGACAATTATTCTGAGATTAGCATTCGACGATTCCTTGGCCCTCACCTAGTGTTCAATATGGACCACCTTTGGTCATACTTTCCACCATTACTAGACACATCTGACATTGCATAACAACTCACCAACGGAGTTAAAAGCAGACTGCATGGAACAGGCCACCACTTATTGGATCATGAACATGTAGATCAATAACAATTTCTAGTAGAATATCCAATTGTATCAAGTTGTCAAAGCTGGCCAACTCTTGCACCAAGGCAAGTGACTCACCAGGGACCAAGTTCAGTACATGTTTCCCCGTCTCATGGAGGTAATCAACGCAATGGGGACCATTTCTTCATAAGGGGGGAGGACTGATCCAGGTGGATATTGGTGGAATCCCACCTATTCCACTTGGACCCCCACCATTTTTTCTTTCATTTTTTCAGTTTCCTTAATTGTAGAACTATTTACTATTTTTGGCAGTTTTTTGGGTCCTGAACTTCTGGAGTTGTTTTGAGGCCATAAACGACGTTTTTTTCGGAAAACTAGAAAACATGACTCCTTAATTGATGTTTTCAGTAACAATTTTTATTCCTTGAATATATATTTATAACAAGGTATTGTGCATGTCAAACGAAGATCATATGCCAAAGTTACAACTCGAGGAAGTTGATGTACCAATTCACCCCAATGGGGCCCACAAATTTGGTGATTGATCTCCTAGGGTTAGTTTTTTGGATGTTTAGGGTTTCCCATTGTTTCTAAATAATAAATAGGCCTTTGAGCCTCATTATAACATTATTGAGATTTATGTATCCACCACATCTCTTCTAAGAGATAAGCTACCATCGCTTGAGCTACTTTATTTCCATTATGTTTGTAAGCATATTTTAGTTCTTTGATATTAATGAAATGAAGTGTTATATCGATTGCATCTCAGTATTTATGGTTATATTTGTATTACGTTGTGTTCATGTCTAAGTTTGAATCACATGCCAAATTAGGTCCCCTTCTCTAATGCCTCTAACATGTTTAACATATTCCCACCAAATGTATGATTTCCCCTTGAGACTGAAGGTAGAAATATTTTCTTTCACATTCTTTGAATACTCATGCAATATGAAGAGCTTCTTGATCCCAAGCATCCATGCTTATGTATCTTTTTATCCCTTCATCTCTCCATAAAATTTATGAGGCTTGTCTTTCTTTAACTCCTCTGGAAAATATCCCTTCTCACTCCTACTATAAGGATGATGACGGTGATGGCAATGATCTCTCTCAAAATAGAAACTAAATAAAAATCCATAAGTACTACCCCTCCTGTCAGGTGTATCCAAATATCTGTCACCTCTAACTATATCATATTTGTCGCTCCTGTGTCCTCTATGTGAAATGTTGCCATATGCCCCATTAGTCTTCTCCTCCTATTCATAATTGATTGTTGTGAAACCAGCTCCAAAAACAGAAGAAAAGAGATATCAATGCCTTAGAAATAAGCCACTTCGAGGGGGAAACCTCCAATACATTACATGAATGAACAATTCTTGGATGACTCAAATTACAAAACCTCCTTTCTATATATAGGAGTCCATGGGGCCACAATGTAATCCTAGCCGACCTAACAATAATAATTTAAGGGCACAATAATAACAATATGGGGTTACAAGGGTACAATAATAACAATAAGGGGGTTACACTAACAACAATAAGGGACTATACTAGTAATATAGGGACCTAACATGCCCCTCTCCTTCAAAAAAGTGTTGTCCTCAACGCTTGAGTAGCTCTGGGTGCTTCTGTATAAAATTCTCATCATCCCATGTAGAATCTTCAGTGGGTAAGTTCTTCCACTTGATGAGATACTCTGAAATTGATCGATTCCGTAGTTGTCGAGTTCTTGTTTCCGTGACCGCTTAAGGTTCCAATATGATTTTTCCTTCCTCATCAAGTTCTGGCAATATTGTTTGAACTGGAAGATTTTCACCTATAACCTTCTTTAAGCATGAAACATGGAAAATTAGATGCACTCGTGAAGAAGCAGGAAGCTCCAATTTGTATGCCATAGTACCAATATTTTGCAACACCTTGTAAGGACCATAGTACTTTGGCGATAATTTATTATCCTTCTTAGCTTGCCTGAGGGACATTTTTTTGTATGGTTGTAGCCATAAAAATACCCAGTCTCCTACATCAAAACTTCTCTTGTTGCGATGTTGATCTGCCTGTTGTTTTATTCGATTTTGTGCCAAATTCAAGTTGTCCTTTAAGAGTTGGAGAACTTCTTGTTGATGCTTGATGTGATCTTCCACTAATTGAACCTTTGAATTTTATCTTAAAGATGATGTGATGGATGGTGGATGATATCCATAAATTTCCATAAATGGGGTCATTTTTGCTGCAGTATGGAAGGAAGTGTTATACCACCATTCAGCTAGAGGTAACCACTTGACCCATTGTGTTTGTTTATCAGATACAAAACAACGAAGATATCCTTTCAAACATTTATTTACTATCTCAGTTTGACCATCAGATTGAGGATGATAAGATGAGCTATGAGCTAATTGAGTACCCAAACAAGAAAATAACTTCATCCAAAAATTTCCAGTAAAAATGGGATCTCTGTCGCTCACAATAACCCTTGGGCTTCCATGTAGCTTTTGAATTTTGTCCATAAATGTAGTAGCAACTGTACTTGCTTTAAATGGATGAGATAATGCACAAAAGTGTGCATACTTGGTAAGTCTATCAACCACCACCATGATGACACTCTTTCCTTCGGACTTAGGTAAACCTGTGATAAAATCCATTGAAATCTCCTCCCAACGTTGACTTGGAATGGATAAAGGTTGTAGAAGTCCTGGGGTCTTAATTGCTTCCACTTTATTCTGCTGGCAAACCAAACATTCCGCCACAAACTTTTGAATATCAGATTTAAGGCCATCCCAAAAAAATTCTTTCTTCACCCTGTGGTAAGTTTTTAAAAATCCTCAGTGTCCTCCTAAAGGAGAAGTGTGCAATTCCAGAAGAATCTTTTGTTTTAGTTGGGAATTCTTACAAAGATATAAGCGATCTTTGTACCATAAGGAATCATTTTTTCCAACTAAATGTATCAGATGTACTAGGATCTTGCTGCAACTTTTGAATGAGTATCCATACATCTTTGTCCTTCTTCCATTCATCTCTTGCTTCAGTTATCCAATCTGGTTGGATAATAGAAATGGCACAAAGCAATGCTTCCACCTCTTCATTCTTTCTCGAGAGTGCATCTGCAACAACATTAAGCTTTCCTTTTTTGTAGATTATTTCAAAGTCATAACCCAACATCTTTGTGACCCATTTTTGCTGCTCTTCTGAAGATAGTCTTTGTTCCAAAAAGTGTTTAAGACTATCATGATCATTTTTTACCTTGAAGTGTCTTCCCATTAGGTAAGTTCGCCATTTCTTTAGTGCGTGTAGTATTGCTAACATTTCCTTCTCATAAATAGGTTTCTGTAAATACTTTCCTTTGATTGGACGACTTTCAAAAGCAATGGGTCTTCCTTCCTGCATTAAAACTGCACCAATTCCATTTCCTGAGGCATCACATTCCACAATAAAGGTTTTTGTGAAGTCTGGTGTAGCTAAGACCGGTGCTAGGCACATTGCCTCTTAAGACGTTCAAAGGCCTTAGTTGCTTCAGGAGTCCATGAAAATGCATCTTTCTTCAATAATGTTGTTAGAGGTGCTGCTATTCTCCCATAATTCTTAACAAACTTGCGATAATACCCTGTTAACCCGAGAAATCCTCGCAACTGCTTTATGGTTGTGGGGACTTTCCATTCCTTAATGTCTTTAATTTTGTTAGGGTCTACTTTAACACCCTCGTGAGATACAATATGACCCAGATATTCCACCTCTTGTACTCCAAAGAAACATTTGGATTTTTTGCATATAATTGTTTCTCCTGTAATAGTTTGAGCACCCTGTCAACATGTTCAACATGATCCTTCCAAGACCTGCTGTAGATTAGTATATCATCAAAAAATACTAGCACAAATTTTCTAAGGAAGGGTTTGAAAATGGAATTCATCAACCCTTGAAATGTAGAAGGTGCATTGGTAGGGCCAAAAGGCATGACCAAAAATTCATAATGACCCTCATGAGTTCGAAATGTTGTTTTGGAATATCTTCATTCTTCATTCTAATTTGATGATATCCTGAACGAAGATCCAACTTGGTAAAATAAATTTCTCCATGTAATTCATCCAATAATTCATCAATCACAGGAATGGGAAATTTATCTTTAATGGTGAGCTTATTGAGCTCCCTATAATCTGGACACATTCGCCATGATCCATCCTTCTTTTGTACCAATACTACAGGAGCAGAGAAAGAACTTTGACTAGGTTGAATTATACCCGCCTCTAACATTTCTGCAATCATACGTTCAATTTCGCTCTTTTGGAAGTAAGGATATCTATAAGGTTTGATGTTTGGAGGAACACTTCCTGGAATCAAATGAATAGCATGATCATGATCATGAATAGGTGGGAGTCCTTTGGGAGTTTCAAACACCTTGGAATGATTGCCCAAGACTTGTTGGAGATCTGCAGAAATAGATGATTTTGATGTTGGAACTTCTAGTGAGCATAATTGTGCAATTACGCCTCGTTGTTCTTTCTTTAGAAGCTTTGTCATGACATTAGAGCTTATTATCTTTCCCGAATTCCCTACAATACCCCGTAATTCGACTTCCTTTCCTTCTGAAAAAAATTTCAAGAAAAGTTCTTGAAAATGAAAAGCTACCGTCCCCAAAGATTGTAACCATTGTACTCCTAGTACAACATCAACACCTCCCATAGGAATGGAAAGCATTGGACTATTCAATACATATTCCCCCATGGTTAACTTTATATTATGGCATTTTCCAGAGCAATTTATAGTTCCTCCATTTGCAACTATCACTTGACATTCTGGTGCTGGGTATAGGAAACAATTCAATTCCTTGGTTACCTTATAATGAATAAAATTATGGGTGCTACCTGAATCAATCAACACTATTACCCTTTTCTTCTTTATATGTCCTTCTATCTTGAGAGTTTGAGGAGTGGTAATTCCTGCCAGTGCATTACACGATATGGTCGGATTCATTTCTTCTTCTTCTAGGGGTGGTTCCTGGTGTATATCCTCTTCTTGTTCATTTTCTTCTTCTTCTTCACAATCTATGTAAAATAATTTCTTCTCAGCACACTTATGACCTTTAGTGTATTTGCTATCACAACTGTAGCAAATCCATTTTGCTCTTTTTTCTTCCAATTGTTGTGGTGTCAACCTTGTAGGTTGTGGAAATCTAGGCATAGCAACACTTCCTTCTTTATAGAATTGAGTGGTAGGCTTCCTTGTCGCCATAGTTTTACATTCAACTTTTCTTGCCAACCTGAATGCCTTCTCCAATGAATCAGGTTCCAAAACGCGAACTTCATGTTGGATGTTATCCTTTAAAGTGCCTAGGAAGAGATCAATCCTGTGTTCCTCTGTAAGATCAGTTACCCTTATATTCAATTTTTTGGAAGTCCTCAATGTGCTGCCCCACTAAACCCTTTTGTTTGAGATTTATCAATTGGGTAAAGAAGGTGTTGCTCTTTGTATCCTCATAATGTGCTATCATTTCCTCCGTAAAAATGGACCAAGTGACAATTTTTTTACGGGAGCAAAGCCATTGATACCATACAAATGTATTTTGTTCTAAATGTAAAGTTGCAATGCGTACCTTTTGTGTGTTTTGCACGTTATGAAGATCAAAATATTGCTCCATCTATAGTATCCATGTTACAGGATCCTTTCCATCAAACTTCCTCATATCCATTTTTGGAATATGATGGTTCTTCCCGCCCACATTAGAGTTTATGAAATCACAATTAACATTTATTTTGTTCTCATCATGAGGTTCTTCTACTATATTTCTGCCATTAGGAATCATTTCTTGTTTTAAGCTTGTCATCAGGCCTTCCATGTATGCTTTTAGATCATTCTTCATGTTTTCCATGTTGTCTTTCATGTCCACTTCCATGCCATCCATCTTAGCTTCCACGCCATCCATCTTAGCTTCCATGCCTTTCTTCAAACCGTCCATCTTCACTTCCATGCCTTTCTTCAAAACTTCCAATTCATTTTTTGTTGCTCTTTGCGAGAGTGAAATTTGTTGCACTTGCTCTTGTAATTTTGATAGATCATGTTGCAATTCTTCATCTTCATGAATCATAGTAGAGCCTTCTGAAGGCTTAATGGGTGTTGAATTATTTTTAGGGGCCATTTTAGAATCCAATATTGATATCTATTCTACAAGATTCCCTTGGAATCAATTCAACTTGATTCTTCAAACAAGACTTATGCAATTCGGAAAAAAAAAAATACACACCTTTTACTTGCTTTAAGGAGCTCGCTATTGAAATTGAATTATCTATGTAATTGAAAATCTTCGATATATGAAATTCAGCCCTGTAGTAGCCCTTTGAAGCTTCTTTCAAATGCCACAGGTCTGACCTGATTTGGATTCTCCAAGACAAAGTTGTGTCCAATCTCCCACAATGACCTAATTCTGGACTAGTTCATTAGAGCGAACTTGTACGACTTGCCACGTGTCACCGTTTTGTCCTTTGTCTCTGAAATTGATAACAAAGAAAATAACGTCCGTTTAATTGCAACCAATTTTTACGGCAGTCCAATCCAATCCCCAGAGAGAGAGTTATTGAACTTTTCCCACAATCACCTCTTTGAGATGAAATTCAGGAGCCTGAAAAAGCACTACCTTCCACATATCATATCTCCAAAAATATTGCGAACCAAGCTCTGAAATTTTTTGACGAATTTTCTCAGGATTTCAGCTTCACACCATATGAATTGCAGATTCTGAACCTTCGTAGAAAAAAATTTATAGCGCAAATGCCACGATGACCTGTTTAGGAGCCTGAAAAAAGACCTCACTTCCACAGATCATATCTCCGACAATATTGTGAACCAAGCTATGAAATTTTTATACACGCTTCCTCAAGATTTTGGCTTCGCACCCTAAAAATTTCATCTTCTGAAACTTCGTAGAAAAAAAAATTATAGCGAAAATTCCACGATGACCTGTTTGGAGTAGCGAAACCCTAGAATCCAAAGCTCTGATACCAAATGTTGTGTAACTAGCTCCAAAAAGAGAAGAAAAGAGATATAAATGCCTTATAAATGAGCCACTTCAAGGGGCCAACCTCCAATACATTACATAAATGAACAATTCTTGGATGATCCAATTTACAAAACCTCCTTTCTATATATAGGAGTCCATGGGGCCATAATGTAATCCTAGTGGGCCACAATGTAATCCTAGCCGACCTAACAATAATAATTTAAGGGCACAATAATAATAAAATGTGGGTTACAAGGGTACAATAATAACAATAAGGGGGTTACACTAACAACAATAAGGGACTATACTAGTAATATAGGGACCTAACATGAGCAGATTGAGAGAAGGAGAAGAAGAGAGCAAAGGAGATTTCTGAGCAGTGAGGAGAAGGAGAACAAAACCTTGACACGCATATCGAGGCATCACTTCAACAAATCTGTACAGCAGGGTTGGCACACATTTCAAGGAATTTTTGGCACGCTTTTCAAGGCAGTAAAAATGGGATCTCTGCCGCTCACAATAACACTTGGGTTTCCATGTAGATTTTTAATTATGTCCATAAATGTAGTAGCAATTGTACTTGCTTTAAATGGATGAGATAATGCACAAAAGTGTGCATACTTGGTAAGTCTATCAACTACCACCATGATGACACTCTTTCCTTCGGACTTAGGTAAACCTGTGATAAAATCCATTGAAATCTCCTCCCAACGTTGACTTGGAATGGATAAAGGTTGTAGAAGTCCTGGGGTCTTAATTGTTTCCACTTTATTCTGCTGGGAAACCAAACATTCCGCCACAAACTTTCGAATATCAGATTTAAGGCCATCCCAAAAAAATTCTTTCTTCACCCTGTGGTAAGTTTTTAAAAATCCTGAGTGTCCTCCTAAAGGAGAAGTGTGCAATTCCAGAAGAATATTTTGTTTTACTTGGGAATTCTTACAAAGATATAAGCGATCTTTGTACCATAAGGAATCATTTTTCCAACTAAATGTATCAGATGTACTAGGATCTTGCTGCAACTTTTGAATGAGTATCCACACATCTTTGTCCTTCTTCCATTCATCTCTTGCTTCAGTTATCCAATCTGGTTGGATAATAGAAATGGCACAAAGCAATGCTTCCACCTCTTCATTCTTTCTTGAGAGTGCATCTGCAACAACATTAAGCTTTCATTTTTTGTAGATTATTTCAAACTCATAACCCAACATCTTTGTGACCCATTTTTGCTGCTCTTCTGAAGATAGTCTTTGTTCCAAAAAGTGTTTAAGACTATCATGATCAGTTTTTACCTTGAAGTGTCTTCCCATTAGGTAAGTTCGCCATTTCTTTAGTGCATGCAGTATTGCTAACATTTCCTTCTCATAAATAGGTTTATGTAAATACTTCCTTTGATTGGACGACTTTCAAAAGCAATGGGTCTTCCTTCCTGCATTAAAACAACACCAATTCCATTTCCTGAGGCATCACATTCCACAATAAAGGTTTTTGTGAAGTCTGGCGTAGCTAAGATTGGTGCTAGGCACATTGCCTCTTTAAGATGTTCAAAGGCCTTAGTTGCTTCAGGAGTCCATGAAAATGCATCTTTCTTCAATAATGTTGTTAGAAGTGCTGCTATTCTCCCATAATTCTTAACAAACTTGCGATAATACCCTGTTAACCGGAGAAATCCTCGCAACTTCTTTATGGTTGTGGGGACTTTCCATTCCTTAATGGCTTTAATTTTGTTAGGGTCTACTTTAACACCCTCGTGAGATACAATATGACCCAGATATTCCTCCTCTTGTACTCCAAAGAAACATTTGGATTTTTTTGCATATAATTGTTTCTCCTGCAATAGTTTGAGCACCCTGTCAACATGTTCAACATGATCCTTCCAAGACCTGCTGTAGATTAGTATATCATCAAAAAATACTAGCACAAATTTTCTAAGGAAGGGTTTGAAAATGGAATTCATCAACCCTTGAAATGTAGAAGGTGTATTAGTAAGGCCAAAAGGCATGACCAAAAATTCATAATGACCCTCATGAGTTCGAAATGCTGTCTTTGGAATATCTTTAGTCTTCATTCTAATTTGATGATATCCTGAACGAAGATCCAACTTGGTAAAATAAATTGCTCCATGTAATTCATCCAATAATTCATCAATCACAGAAATGGGAAATTTATCTTTAATGGTGAGCTTATTGAGCTCCCTATAATCCGGACACATTCGCCATGATCCATCCTTCTTGTGTACCAATACTACAGGAGCAGAGAAAGAACTTTAACTAGGTTGAATTATACCCGCCTCTAACATTTCTGCAATCATACGTTCAATTTCGCTCTTTTGGAAGTAAGGATATCTATAAGGCCTGATGTTTGGAGGAACACTTCCTGGAATCAAATGACTAGCATGATCATGATCACGAATAGGTGGGAGTCCTTTGGGAGTTTCAAACACCTTGGAATGATTGTCCAAGACTTGTTGGAGATCTGCAGAAATAGATGATTTTGATGTTGGAACTTCTAGTGAGCATAATTGTGCAATTATGCCTCATTTTTCTTTATTTAGAAGCTTTTTCATGACATTAGAGCTTATTATCTTTCCCGGCTTCCCTGCAATACCCCGTAATTCGACTTCCTTTCCTTCTGAAAAAAATTTCAAAAAAAGTTCTTGAAAATTAAAAGCTACCGTCCCCAAAGATTGTAACCATTGTACTCCTAGTACAACATCAGCACCTCCCATAGGAATGGAAAGCATTGGACTAGTCAATACATATTCCCCCATGGTTAGCTTGATATTATGGCATTTTCCAGAGCAATTTATAGTTCCTCCATTTGCAACCATCACTTGACATTCTCGTGTTGGGTATAGGAAACAATTCAATTCCTTGGCTACCTTACAATGAATAAAATTATGGGTACTACCTGAATCAATCAACACTATTACCTTTTTCTTCTTGATATGTCCTTCTATCTTGAGAGTTTGAGGAGTGGTAATTCCTACCAATGCATTACATCATATGTTTGGAATCATTTCTTCCTTTTCTTGGGTTGGTTCCTGGTGTATATCCTCTTCTTGTTCATTTTCTAATTCCTCTTCACAATCTATGTAAAATAATTTCTTCTCAGCACACTTATGACCTTTTGTGTATTTTCTATCCCAACTGTAGCAAAGCCCTTTTTCTCTTTTTTCTTCCAATTTTTGTGGTGTAAACCTTGTAGGTTGTGGAAATCTAGGAGTAGCAACACCTCCCTATTTATAGAAGTGAGTGGTAGGCTTACTTGTCGCCATAATTTTACACTCAATTTTTCTTGCCAACCTGAATGCTTTCTCCAATGAATCAGGTTCCAAAACATGAACTTCATGTTGGATGTTATCCTTTAAAGTACCTATGAAGAGATCAATCCTGTGTTCCTATGGAATATCAGTTACTCTTATATTCAATTTTTGGAAGTCCTCAATGTGCTGCCCCATTAAACCTTTTTGTTTGAGATTCATCAATTGGCTAAAGAAGGTATTGCTCTTTGTATCCTCATAATGTGCTATCATTTCCTCCGTAAAAATTGACCAAGTGACAATTTTTTTACGGGAGCAAAGCCATCGATACCATACAAATGTATTTTGTTCTAAATGTAAAGTTGCAATGCGTACCTTTGTGTGTTTTGCACATTATGGAGATCAAAATATTGCTCCATCTGTAGTATCCATGTTACAGGATCCTTTCCATCAAAATTCCTCATATCCATTTTTGGAATATGGTGGTTCTTCCCGCCAACATTAGAGTTTATGAAATCATGATTAACATTTATTTTGTTCTCATCATGATTTTCCTCTACTATCTTTTCACCATTAGGAAACATTTCTTGTATCAACTTTGTCAAACCTTTCATGTCTGCTTTTAGATCATTCTTCATGTTTTCCATTTTCTCATCGATCTTAGCTTCCATGTCATCCATCTTAGATTCCATGCCAAGTTCCATGTCATCTATCTTAGATTCCATGTCGTTCTTCAAACAATCCATCTTATATTCCACGCCTTTCTTCAAACCATCCATATTAGTTTCCATGCCTTTCTTCAAAACTTCCATGTCATTTTTTGTTGCTCTTTGCGAGAGCGAAATTTGTTGCACTTGCTCTTGTAATTTTGATATGTCATGTTGCCATTATTCATCTTCATGAGTCATAGTAGAGCTTTCTAAAGGCTTAAAGGGTGTTGAATTCTTTTTATGGGCCATTTTAGAATCCAATACTAATAACTATCTTACAATATGCCTTTGGAATCAATTCAACTTGATTCTTCAAACAAGACTTATGCAATTCGGAAAAAAAAAAAATACACACCTTTACTTGCTTTTGAGGAGCTCGATATTGAAATTAAATTATCTCTATAATTGCATATCCTCAATATCTAAAATTCCACCCTGTAGTAGCCCTCTGAAGCTTATTTAAAATGCCATAGGTCTGATCTGGTTTGGATTCTTCAAGGCAAAGTTATGTCCAATCTCCCACAATGACCCAATTTTGGACTGGTTCAGTAGAGCGAACTTGTACGAATTGCCACGTGTCACTGTTTCCTCCTTTGGCTCTGAAATTGACAGACTGAAAAATAAATTCCATGTACTTGTGGCCACTTTTTACAACATTCCAATCTGATGCTCAGAGAAAGAGCTATGAATATTTTCCCACGATCACCTCTTTGAGATGAAATTCAAAGCCCTAACAACCATAGATCATATCTCCGAAAATATTGTGAACCAATATCTGAAATTTTGCGAAAATTTTCCTCAGGATTGCGGCTTCACACTCTAAAAATTTCAGCTTCTGAAACTTCATAGAAAACAATTTATTACGAGAATACCACGATGACCTGTTTAGGTTAAATTCAGGAGCCTGCAAAATGACCTAAATTGCAAAGATCATATCTCTAAAAATATTGTGAACCAAGCTCTGAAATTATGTGACGATGTTCCTCAGGAATTTTGCTTCGCACTCTAAAAATTTTAGATTCTGAACCTTCGTAGAAACAAATTTATAGCTAAAATTCCACGATGACCTGTTTGAAGCAACGAAACCCTAGAATCTCAAAGCTCTGATACCAAATGTTGTGAAACCAGCTCCAAAAAGAGAAGAAAAGAGATATCAACACCTTAAAAATAAGCCACTTCGAGGAAGAAACCTCCAATGCATTACATGAATGAACAATTCTTCGATGATTCAAAATACAAAACCACCTTTCTATATATAGGAGTCCATGGGGCCACAATGTAATCCTAGCCAACCTAACAATAATAATTTAAGGGCATAATAATAACAATATGGGGGTTACAATTGTACAATAATAAAAATAAGGGGGTTACACTAACAACAATAAGAGACTATACTAGTAATATAAGGACCTAACATTGATCCCCATTTGACACTACTTCTACAAATCTAAAAGACTTTGAAGGATCACTACATTCACTTTTGATTTACAACTTTTGATCTTTTCCCTTAGGCTCCTTAGTGTGTCTACAAGATCAGGAGAATACTCTTCTCCTTTCTTCTCCACTGACATTTCCCATTCCACTGAATTCACATCAGGCCTATAAATGGATTCATGTGAACTATAGTCCACCATCCTGCTCTTTATCTCTGATATTTTATTTCCTACAAACATACCATGTTAGGTAAACCAAATAGAATACATAATCAAAATCATACCTCAGTGTGTCTCAGGGGAGGCTATCACATCTGCACAAATCAGTCCAGCTTAGCACAATATATATATCACCATCATATAACCTCATATGTAAATATCATTAACAATAAATAACCTACATTCAGGGAAACTTTTAAGGGCTAATATTCGTAGGTGGGCTAATTTTCCATGCTTTTTCCAAAAAAAGATTCGTCAATTTCCATTTTTTCTAAATTGATTCGCCCAAATTTTATAGTACACCATTATTTTACCTTAAAAATTTCCAAAATATTATATCCAGTAATATAAAACCATTGGAAATATAAATATTTCTACAAAAATGTCAACAAAAAATTTACAATTTACATATTAGGGACTAGTAAGATTCGCCAAGGTTTCTAAACTTTAAGATAAATTCCCATCCTTAAAATTTTCCCTGCCTACATTATTGCATGATGAACACATAAAAACTGACATGCATGCATAGAAATATGCATTTATCCCATCCATTCCAAGTGTTTGAACCTGGAAACTCTTATACTGCCTTGTAATGCCTCCTCCCACATTTACATACTTTTACAAGATATCTGGGGTAAACATGAGTTGAGTGCCACTATGATATGAACCAACCCCCAACTTCTAGTTAAGGAAGTGGGGCATACAAACTGGAAGTTTATTTTCATCCTTCAGGGACTACAGATCACTCATGAGTGTGAAAACCACCCCAGGTGATCAATCTGTGAGTTGGAACTCATTTTCATTGACTTAACTCCCCAACACAACCCTTCATGCACTGTGCATGTGGTTATGAGGCTAAAACCACACCCATAGTCCTATCTACCAATATTTATGACCCAAAACCCCTTATTTTGTGATCATGGTTGCAATATCTATGCCACTTTTTCAAAATAGCCTGTAATGTTCCCAATTTTAGCCTCAAGCTAAAATGGAACATTATAGTTGCATATTTTCATTTTGTTGAATAAAAGTCTGTAAAGTGACCCATTCATGTAATAAACAAGAATAAAATCCCTTACAATGTGAAAAGGTATCATCATGGAGCTAGATTTCACACCCTCATGTGTGAAAGAGGTTAAAATGCAAATGGACAAGGCCTAATTGACCAAGCCAAACTGCGTTGGCATGAGTTGGAAAGCACTAAGTGGGACAGTGCAGTTTTAGTGGAGGAATATTCAATGGGGGAGGAAACTTATATAGGAAGGAAGGTGGAGACTTCGTTGTGTTTAAAAGAGGAGCAAGGTAGCCCATTGAGATTATCTTTTGATCATTTGACATCCAAGTATTGAGACTTGTTGCTGCCTCTTGCTGTTCAACAGAGCTGCAGTGCCTTAGGGCATGAGGGAGTCCTGTTTAGGATTTCCTCTCCTTCTTGAGGAGCTCATGAAGGATTTCACTCATCCTCCATATTCTGGCATTCAGGCCATAGCATCAACCTACTCCATCAGCGCAGTATCTGTAGCAGATTATTGTGCAGTGTTGCAGGGTGTTGCTGGGGAGGTTTCCTACAACACAATTTCGAGCTGATATTTCAGAGGAGGGAGGTTATTAAGGATGGTTCCTGAGCTTATTCCACCATCATTGGCAGGAGGCCAACCACTACCATTAGTTACAGCGCAGACCCTCTCATAGACTGTGTTCTAGTTGGAGCATATTTGCAGTGAGGGTGTTGTAGACATTTCAAAGGGTGAGATCTTTGGTGTAAGGGTCAGCCTTGCACTTCAGATTTCCAAAGGAGAAGGGATCTTCATCAGCTTTAGCCATTCAGCCTTCTCCATTCCATTCCATGTATTGAGTTGCTGCAGCTACCCAGCAACTCCAACATTTTTGTAGTTTTTTCATATTTCAACCAATCCTTCTAGGATTGACTTGAGGTAGTGATTGGGAGATGAGATCAGCTCTCCCTATGATGTATGAGCCATGTATATGCAGATCCATGATGTTTTTCACTCAGTATAGCAGTCTCCCTTCAATGACTGCACAATCGCTATTCATGGGCATCCTGCTATGGAGCATCATTTTGTATTATGGCATGTGTATTCATGGAAGGCTTCTTTCCTTATTCTTTTGATATTCATTGTATCATTTTGCTGTTGTTATTTCTTAATAAAATGGCTCAAGGGTTTCCATACATTTTGGCATAATGTTTATTCACTGCTATTTCCAGTTTGTCTTTATATTGTTGTAGATGCATTTTTGGGTTATCTTGAAAGATTCCCAATCTTGTTGTATTTCCCTCTTGGGAATATTGTCCTTTGACAACACTCTATAGATAGAGTCTAACAGTGGGCCAGGTATCCTCTGGAGCTCATTCTTCTTTATGAAGATGACAAATCTAGTAAATGCCCCTTCATTCTATCTTTGGAATAGACTTGCTTGCCGATTGACAATGTTTCTGAAAAAGGAACATTACAGTGGTATCAGAGCATAATCTTGGCTCAGCCTGTGGATCTTCAGCCAAGATTCCATGTAAGAAGAAGAGGAAGACTCCACTTTGTGGAGAAGAGAAAAGGAGATGAGCTAGCCAAGCTTCTCCCTAAATCCACCTAGGGATTTCACGGGAGCCACAAGCAAAAGAGAAGGGAGAGATTTGAAGAATCTCCACAAGGGTTTGAAGCAGAAATAAACTCTACGGTTTCTGATGAGGAATGTGAACATGCAGTCACATCCTTTAATGCACAGCGCAGTCACATGTGCAGTTTGTCATGAAAGAGATGGGAAAAGAAGGAGAGGTGATCAAGAGGAAAACTCTTGGAGATTTTCTGAGAGAGTATGAGTCTCAAACTCTGGCATTCAAAGATCATCTCACTTTCATGGATTTTTGCAAGTCTAAGGTGAAGGGGAGATCGTAGCAAGATATATTTGTTCTATCTACTTTCGTAGGTTCACCTATATGTTCAGCCAAAGCATGGGTAGAGGAGCTGAAGACCATGTTGCAGCAGCACAAAGTTTCCAAGGGGATGCTATCAGATTTTCAGCGCTGCACTTTAGAGGTAAGACCTATGCATGGTGGATGTTTGATTCTTTATCTTTAAAAGAATACAAATACTTCTTCCTATTTCAGATTCATTGAAGCAATGATGGAAAGAATTGGTGGGAGGAAATCTGAAACACATGCAAAGAAACAAACCAAGACTTTGCATGTAAAGGGAGGAAACCTAAACTCAGTTCCACTTTAGAGCATTTTTGAGAAGGCTGACATCTTGCATTATTCCTTGTTGGAGGCAAGGTATCCATAGCATATTCTTGCACAAGAGAGCATGAAGGTCTCTTTTTCAAAAGGAGATCAAACTTTGGAGGAGTTGCACCTACATGTTGATGAGGAGGAGGGAAACTGCATTGGTATAGCTAGAGTTGATCCAGTACCTCATGCAGAGGAAAGAGGAGCTCTTGCTCCATATAGAGGGATTCTTGTGTCTTGCAAGAAATTCCCCAGGATCTCCCATGTAGAGATCAAGGCACAACTCATTATACATCTATGCCATTGGTAGTAGGGTGCAGATCTATGGAGATAAAAGGAGGAGATAGGGAGGATGATCAGCGTCATGTGATGAGGAGAACACATCCTGTCTATTTTATGAGGTTGATGCACCTAAGATGATGATTGGATTGCGTAGTAGAAGCATGGATGGTTTTCTCCATTCATACCTTCAGTCATCTCTTGATGATGGTGTCTCACTGCATGGAGACATTGCACCAAGGAGACCACTAGATCAGCAGAGGAGGTTGGATGCTCCACATTTGGGGGCCTCACACCTTGATTTCAGGAGAGTGGAAACCTTGGGAGAGTTTAGCACAACGCAAAGAGTTTGGGATAGACTTAAGGAGGAGGGAGAAACTCTCTCATTTTCAACATCACCCACTCTCACCAGTCATACTGCGCTGACAGATTTTGGTGCAGGGATGGAGGATTGCATCTTCATGATGCAGGATGACTATTCCACATATTTGATGAGGAGGAGGATACTCCCTTTGGGGAAGGACTCTTTCACACATGGGAGTAGATGGAGGTTACTCATGCTTACATTGCCCAAGATCGGGAGACTCTTTGGAGGTGACAGTTTCTCATGGGAGGCTCATTTTCAGAGAGCCCTCTTTTCTATTTGAGCATGAGTAGCTACATGATGGCATAGCAGCAACTTGGAAGATGACTTTGGCATGAGGGGATGTCAAAGTAGCAGGCAGCAGCGTGACGGAGGACTCAGCTTTGGTTGAGTATTCCCCAGGATCTTGGTGCATGCATGATTTTTGGATGGCCTTGGTGGAGATGGTAGATACTTAGTGGATGATATGATCATCTATCATCATGGCAGACTCTTCTTGACTAGGGCTTCTAGTCTCAAGGAGAAACTATTGCATGCAGCACATGAGGACTTCCTAGCTATGCATTTGGATGCACACTTTTCATTGCTAGAGGAGCTCACTTGGGAGGGCATTCATCATGACATATATCAGAATATGGAGAGATGCTTAGCCCGATTGATGTTGGAGAGGCATCACAACCACTTCCCTACTCATTGGAGCTGAGGGAGAATTTTCAGTTGAGCCATTTCAACTCAAGAGCTCAAGTGCATGAGGAAGAAGGTATAATTTCATATTTTTTATTGTACTTCTTTTCCTTGTTGATCAGCATGATGTATCAAGAGGGATTGTACCTTCTTTCATATGAGAATGTACTTGCAGAAATTTGTAGCAGAAGATTGGCCAATCTTATGGTGGGTTGTGGAGGAGGCCACATACTATTGGTGTGCACCATTGGCACCTATTTGTACTTTCATGATTCCATCACATGAGATGTTTGTGGCAGCAAAAAAGTGGCTGGGAAAGAAATTTTTATGTATAATTTTGATGCAGGCAAGAGGCTCACTGAATTGGTCCCATGAGAGGAGCAGTGACCCACTCTCTAGTTGTCTTGTGACAACTTGTTTACGTTATATTATGTTTCCTTGTATTGTTGATGTTGTACATTCACAGGGAGCATTATTTGGAGACTGTTTTATATGTTGGGACAGCCCATTGGGAGCATGATTCTCCCTACTATGTATGTTTTATGTTTTAGGAGATACCATGGGCAAACCATGATTGCCATATTGCTACATTTCTCTTCTTGTGGGGAAAACCACTTGGAGAATTTGAAGAGGCATTTAATGGCTGAATATTTTGATGGGGTAGCTTGGGCCACTCTTGGAGGCCATACCATTTCAGCCCAAGGATAGAGGCAGCCCCATATGTACTACATAGGGAGAGAAGAGCTTATTGGGATGAAGCAACAAAACTCTCCACTCAGCCCCACTACATTGCACAAAATCGGGGGCAAGATTTTCATTTGGATGATAACATGGGTGAGTGGATCACCAATGGGACTATATTTTCCCATGCATGTCATCACTCCTACCTTGAGGAGGCCATGGCTCAGCAGGGATACTTCCACCTACACCTTCTATCTTTTCAGGGTGTACACCATTCTGGTTTGCATACTTGGGAAGGAAAATTGGAGGGCAGATTTATTGCATCATATCTTGAGAAGTGGTGGGGATTGTTGATGAGGAGGCCAAGGAGAAGAAGGGGGAGAAATTTTGTTCTCTCTATGCATTTTCTTGAGGACAAGCAACATGTGGGAGGGGAGGACTGTAATGTTCCCAATTTTAGCCTCAAGCTAAAATGGAACATTATAGTTGCATATTTTCATTTTGTTGAATAAAAGTGGGTAAAGTGACCCATTCATGTAATAAACAAGAATAAAATCCCTTACAATGTGAAAAGGGATCATCATGGAGCTGGATTTCACACCCTCATGTGTGAAAGAGGTTTAAATGCAAATGGACAAGGCCTAATTGACCAAGCCAAACTGCGTTGGCATGAGTTGGAAAGCACTAAGTGGGACATCGCAGTTTTAGTGGAGGAATATTCCATGGGGGAGGAAAAATATAGAGGAAGGAAGGTGGAGACTTCGTTGTGTTTAAAAGAGGAGCAAGGAAGCCCATTGAGATTATCTTTTGATCATTTGACATCCAAGTATTGAGACTTGTTGTTGCCTCTTGCTGTTCAGCAGATCTGCAGTGCCTTAGGGCACGAGGGAGTCCTGTTTAGGATTTCCTCTCCTTCTTTAGGATCTCATGAAGGATTGCACTCATCCTCCATATTCTAGCATTCATGCCATAACATCAGCCTACTCCATCAGAGCAGTATCTGTAGCAGATTATTGTGCAGTGTTGTAGGGTGTTGCTGGGGAGGTTTCCTACAACACCATTTCGAGCTGATCTTTCAGAGGAGGGAGGTGCTCTACTTCCGGGAGGTTAGTAAGGATGGTTCCTAAGCTTATTCCACCATCATTGGCAGGAGGCTAACCACTACCATCAATTACAGCGCAGACCCTCTCATAGACTGTGTTCTAGTTGGAGCATATTTGCAGTGAGGGTGTTGCAGACATTTCAGAGGGTGAGATCTTTGGTGTAAGGGTCAGCCTTGCACTTCATATTTCCAAAGGAGAAGGGCTCTTCATCAGCTTCATCCATTCAGCCTTCTCCATTCCATTCCATGTATTGAGTTGCTGTAGCTACCCAACAACTCCGGAATTTTGCAGTGTTTTCATATTTCAGCCAATCCTTCTAGGATTGACTTGAGGTAGTGATTGGGAGATGATATCAGCTCTCCCAATGATTTATGAGCCATGAATATGCATATCCATGATTTTTTTCACTCAGTATAGTAGTCTCCCTTCAATGACTGCGTAGTCCCTATTCGTGGGCATCCTGCTATGGAGCAGCATTTTGTATTATGGCATGTGTATTCATGGAAGGCTTCTTGCCTTATTCTTTTGATATTAATTGTATCATTTTGCTGCTGTTATTTCTTAATAAAAGGGCTCAAAGGTTTCCATACATTTTTGCATAATTTTTATTCACTGATATTTCTAGTGTATGTCTTTATAATGCTGTAGCTGCATTTTTGGGTTATCTTGAAAAATTCCCAATCTTGTTGTATTTCCCTCTTGGGAATATTGTCCTTTGACAACACTCTATAGACAGAGTCTGATAGTGGGCCAGGTAGCCTCTGGAGCTCATTATTCTTTATGAAGATGACAAATCCAGTAAATGCCCCTTCAGTCTATCTCTAGAATAGATTTTCTTGTCGATTGACAATGTTTCTGAAAAAGGAACATTACATAGCCTCTATACCATTTCCCATAACAGATTATAACTTTCCATAATCATAAATAATATGATAAAAATGTTAAAAAATCAATACTTGAGCAAGATCTTAACCAATACATGCCTAGTACATGATAGACATTTCGTCAAGCATATGGAAACATGAAAGCTACAGGTCATGAATGCATATCTAATCATAAAATTCTAAACTTCATCTCATAATCACCAAGAAGGGTTTATGCCCTCTCAATATTGCTACAAAAACACTTGTTAGCCCATGCATTCATCAACCATTCAATAACTTATCAAATCATGAACAAGAGCCATAGTTAGAGCACATCATAGAACTATGCATATAACTAGCATATAACCAGAATAAAACCATGACAAATTAGCCATGAAATCCATATAATAACCAATACATGTTCTCATTATTCTCATTAGGAAAAATAGCTTATATTAACATATGCAAAAGCCAACCAAGTTAGGGAATTCCACGTACCACCTGACCATAGATTGAGCTTAATCAAATCTCTCTTTCAGCCAATCACCCTTGCATCATTTACCAAGCATGAATGTGGGATCATAAGGGTTAAAACAAAAATAGAACCAACCAGGGCTTCTAGACTCGCCAAACCACCTTAACCCTCAAACATAGTGATTTCATCTAAACTGGTCCAGAAATCACTACTACCAAAAGAAGCTTGGATTCCTCTGACTTCCTTCCCAACTCAAGAGGAATATACATGTATCAAACCATTCGTTAATAGTTCCAGGAGAAATCCCATCTCTACCCTTGACCCTTGGTAAATTTCCCAAGACCACCTCAACCAGTATCCAAGTCTACCATCCATCCAAAGCTTAAACCAAAACAAGGAACCCACTACACCATGACTATCCATGAAATGGCAAGGCAAGGTTGAAACCACTATCAATTCAGTAAAAACCCATTACAGTGATAATAATGAACCAAATAATCACATTCATGTACCATTCATTCAAATCCAAACATGCTAAATCACACATGCACATTGTTACGTGCAATCCACAACTATTTTGTTCCCTAACTTGTTGTTGTCCAAACTTCCTCTTTTACTCCCTTGATTTCCTTTCCTTGTCCTTTCCTTTGTTTTCCAAGTGATTAATCCTTCTCCTCTTTAAGTTCAATTTATGATTTTGATCAATAGTTGAGAAAAAAGTTTTCAATTGTTTCTCAGGTGCCTTTTTATCATTGCTATCTAGTCTCTTACTTCCCTTTTTCCCTTTTTCTTAATTTTCCTTCATTTTCTCTCTAATTTCCCTTGCATGCATATTTGTGTCTCTTCACCTTCCTTTTTTCTTAATTTCCTTATTTGTCATAATTAATTGTTTTTTATTGCATCTTTTCCTTTGCCAATTCCTTTGCCAATTTTCGTAGCCATTAATAAACCACAAGGGAAAACCCACTATAATTTTTTTCCACCATTCAGCTTGGAATACGTGTCTCATGATCTTGGTCTTATTTTATTTACATGGAAAACTAACTAGGGGCTATTACAACAATTAATACTTATCAATCATATACGAAACCATAAAGCACACATAAACATAAGATATAAGGTGGAAAACCAAATTAGGGAAAAACATTGTTTTTGTTATCTTCGTAATCTTTCTTATTAATATATAAAAAAATCATCTTTTACATCTTACACTTACCCATTACTACTGTGAAACATCCTACCTTCTAGAGGCCACCATATCCAATAGTTTCTCCACCTACTACTGGAAAGAAGCCTCCACTCCCTGATCATGTTCTTTAGCTGCCACCGAAAGGAAGCTATTACTCCTTAGTTGGTTCTTTGGATACCACTAAAATGAATACTGCTCACTTACATGAGCATCTAACCCTTAGAATTTTGTGAACCTTGTTTCAAAATATTTCATATGGAGTCCACTTGCAACAAACTCAAATCCTACAGGGCAAGTTTCACAATTTTCAAACTAGACCCACTTGGATTGTATTGCTCAATAACAAATCTCATTAAATAAAATACCTTTTCAATAGTCAATCTACTCACCAATACTTCTCATACAATCATAAATATAATCGACAAAAAAAACACACCAACTAACAAACCTCTCTTTACAATACAATCAATAAATGTTTCCTCACTATATACAAGTTACAACAACTTAACCATTCATCAAACTAGCAACATTACCATATATAGTATTCTCTAACATGCAATCTTGTTGCTCAAATAATTTACTGGCCACTATTCAATAACAACAAGTGAAAATATTTTCAAAAACATACCTATGACATATTCTCTTCATAAATATTCAGAAACATGTCCATCAAACACTGAGCCAATACTAACAGCTCAATTCATGACATCAATATTATCATCATAAAATGACTCTTACAAACATGAATTAAATTCTTTCTCAAGCATCAATATTCTTCCCATAAGAAAATCCACATTTGTACAAGGGACTACACTGCTACAACATTTCACAATCAACCATTAAACTCGACTATATTATAAGGTATTCCATGCAAAACACAAATATTAAGACTCTATACTTCATTCCAATCATACTTAGTATCGATAAGTTTCTTCAGGACTCTAACCTCTGCATACTCATTATATATTAGTTGCAAAATAAAATTGTGCCTCAATCTAGGTTATGCACATTCCTTCAACACTTATGTACACAACTTTGTAAAAGATAAGATATTTGTCTATTGGTGGTGTGCAAAAAATGCTCAATGGGACACTCCATGTGTGGGTAATATTGATTCAACACTAGAGAAAATGACCATGATCTTTTACCTAATGTCATATGTACAAGAATAGGTATGATGTAATTTTTCTAGATTTGACTTGGTCAAACACTTGTGATCAAATCAAAATCAAGGACACTTTTTTACAGGTGTTCTTATGTTCAAATGTCCCTAAAATGATCTCTTCTCACACCACAACATACAATACTATAACACAGAGGCATATAGACAAAATGATATTTTTTTTATGTGTAGACCATCTACATCCTTTGATCTAATCAAGATCAATATTGATCAATAAATATCATGCATAAATATATTTCCTTACATCCATAAGTATCATATATGAACATTTCACATGCCTAATGGATGAGAAATACTTTCTATAGAATCAGATTTCCACCAATTTTCAGAGTATCTGTGCCATAACAATTCAAAAAAACTTAAAGAAAATTAGTGTTGGTGTAATGTATTCAAAACGATCAACCTCCAAAAATGTACACCCAAACTAATTGGTCACACTCTATATGTATAGCATCAGAGGTTGCACTCTTTTACCCTCCTATCATCAAGCTCTCCTCTCACATTGGCAAGAAAATCAAGTTTTTTACCTCTCACTGGCAAAAAATTGAGCTCAATGCACACAGAAGCAATATGATGCGCATCTGATGGGGGCAATGCCCATAGAAACATTGCGCTATGCACGGGGGTTGTGCATAGGAATCTTACGCTATGCTTATGGTCAATGTTTTGCAGAGGTAGATTTTAGCAGCCAAATTGGTTTTTCAAGGATTCACTCCATTCATTACAACCTCCAGTCTCTTCAAGAAGTAAGTTAAAGAATTTCATACCCTCCTTGCATTGTTTACCAAGATAATTTAATTAAACACTTCTTCTCCTAAGGTTTTCTTAAAATTCTTGGTTTTGGTTTCCAAATGAAAAATTTCTACACAAAACCCTAGTTTTCTTGCCCCTACACCTCTATTTGCAGTTGATAGACCAATTCCACACACTACACAGTTTCATCCCTTCATTTCTATCATTTTCCCTATAAATCCTAGTCTACCCTATGTCCTTCTAGGGTAGGACTGTGTTTTTTTCTGTACCATCCCCTCCCCTCACTCATTTCCCAAATTTACATTTTCCCCTACTCACTAACATCACTCCTTACCCTCCTAAATTTTCTCAAAAATTTAGGAAACTCCCAAACCCATATTATCACTTCATCCACTCATAGCTGCAAAATCCATTATTTTTCTTGCCTTCCACCTAGGGTTTTAAAGTATGGAAGCTGAATCATCACCATAAGATAAAAGGAAGTATAAAAAATGAGGAAAATACTGAGGTTTGAGCCCTCCAATTTCAATTAAATCACTTCCTCTCCATTTATCAAGAAAGGCTTTGAAGATGTCAATTTTTTAGGGTTTTTTCAAAGGGTGCAGGAAGTAGGTTATCATGAGCATCTCACAAATATTTTTTATACCACTTTGAAAGGAAAAAAGGCTACCATTTCAGGGGTTGATTTTATATTTTTAGTATATTCCATATCTCATGCTACAAGAATACCAAATCATGGTGAGAAATGGTTCAAAGGCATGAACCTTGACATTGAAGAGTACAAGCCCTACTTGAAATCACAGTACAAAGGAGCTCATTCATATGTTTTCCTATTTAGATATTTGTTGGAAAGATATGCACCATTAATGAAGGTTGTCATGAAATTATTTACAAGCGAGGGCAGATTTTCAAGGATGTACCAATACCATATTATATTACTCATGCACTTTACAATTGTTAAATATCTCAATTTGTACAATTTCTTATATAGGAGTGTGATTAAGATGTCTGAAAAGGTGAAAGTGAAAGGAAATGAGCATTATCCTAGCCTTTTTCATCATATTTTGATAAAGGTCATGGTTTTCCATTAGCTGGCAGAAAAGAACATGACATGGGATTCCTTCATTGAGGCAACCTTGAAAATTTCCATAATTACTACACCAAGCCAACAAAAAAACATGTCACCTACCATGCAAGAGGTGCATTCATCAATCAAGGTGGAAAATCAATCACCCAAAGAATCAGTGACAAAGAGACCTAGGCCTGAGATCACTCATACATATCAGAGAGGCAGAAGGCTTTTATTTTCTCCTCATATTGAGGAAGGGGCCAAGAACACATCAGCAGAGCAGGGATTACATTCATAGCATGAGACATACATGCATGAAGAAGAGCATGATTTTGATATAGTAGACTTGGAGGCTAGTGATGAGCCTGAAAACCTAGAGAGGATTATGAAAGACAAAGATACTTAGATCAAAGAGCTTGAAGGAAACTTGGCAAGAAAAAATTTCATAATTTCCTTCCTAAAAATAAGAAAACCATTAGCTGAAGGAAAAGCAGTTGTCGTTGGAGAAAATTTAGTTTGAGGCAAGCAAGAATGATGTGAAAGGAAAATTAGTGGTTGACATAGAATATTTTGATGATAATGATGAGCATGAACAGCAGGTAAGAAGGAAGAGGCCAAGGACCATGGGTCTCAAAAGATCATTGCAGAAGGAAAGAGAGCAAAACCTACAGATGAAGAGTTGAGTTTTGAAGACATGATAGCCAATGAAATGAATGAAAACATGGAGTTTTGGCTTGAGAAAGTCAAAATCCACTTGGAGAATCTCCTTGAAATTTCCAACAAGGATAACAAGATACATAAGCACATGGTTGATCATTACTATGCCAGAAATAATTTGTAATGTCAAGGTCAAACATTTACAAGCCAAATTAAAGGAAATCCTAATCAGCCATGACGAGAAGGGTAAGTTGGAATTACTTGTTGATGCATCCATGATATCATAACACGCCTTATTTGACACTTTTGGACCAATTTTGAGAAGAAATGGAGCATTTTTTTCATTTTGGTGAAATGTGGTGTATTTTTGGAAAATTCAGAAATTTGACTAGGTCCAGAAGTGCAACGAGCTCACGCTGCACTTCTTCCCCCGGCCTCCAAATGGAAAAAGGTTGAAATTTTTAGAAATCTGATGGCCTCCTATAAAAAATCATTTTCTCAATTTTCTGTTATAGGGCTCATATTTTGAGAAAAAACCAAAAAAAGGGGTCAAAAATCAACATTTTTCCCCCCTTTTTCACTTTCGTTGTGCACCTGGAGACACCTTGGAAAAATGGCCATATATTAGCCTATAATGGGTCATTTTGAATGATTAAATACTCTAAAGACATATACACTCTCCCATATTTATATAATAGCTCTCAAATTTTAATTTGAACTTTAGTAAGGCAACCAAAAATGGCCTCCAAGATCTCACTGCGCATCTGCAAATTACTGATAATCTTCATGAAATTTCACTATGTAAATTTTGGAAATTCTCAATTTGAATTTGGTAAAATTCAATAGGTAAAAGTAAACGAATGTAAGGGGTCAAAGTAAATGTAAATAGGTAAAAATAGGGTTTCTTAGGTGTCTTATCCTCCATTTAATTCTTTGAGGAAATGTCTCATGATGATTAGGAAAATGAGGAATTGGTTGAGTAACCTCCCTTGTCAGAAACAAACATTGGATAGGTGCATTTATTTGGCTTTTATTGCTGGAAACTCGACCTCCAAGGAAGGATTTCGACCTCAGTGACTATATGAGGAACTTTGTAATCATTTTCAAAGGTTGGATGTTGTGGAATTGAGCCTTGGAATACTAGTGTATTTGTGAATTTGGCAGGAAGTAATAGATAGAGTTTGCAGTTATTGTAGTGGGATTCATGTGGTATGTGATTTAGTAGTGTTTTGACTTCTATGATCATATGTTTCAATGTATTGTACCTTCCATTTCCATTTCCATTTCCATTTCCATGCTTCACGTGTTTGATTTCTAAGATGATAAACAAAATTCACTGATTTAATGCTCCATTTTGGAGAAGATTTCACATTTTTTTTAATATCTTTCAGATATAAACTGATTTATGAGATTCATGCTCATTTTGAAACCATATCAATCTAACCTATTCACAAATATACCTCTAAAGTGCTAAAGTGTATTCCTACCTTTCCCCATTTCATCTCTGCAAATATAATTTTCAGAGCCCTGACCTAGTCCTCCTAGACCTAAACCACCATCCATCACAAAACCATCAAATCAGCCAAACCTTGATCTAAACATACCTAGCATAATATCTTTCATGTCATAGTCATTCCTTGGTTTTGTTATCATTGAGAGATCCATCTCAGCCTATTAGGACTAGTTACTAGGTCAAATTGGTCTGTGGTTACCTTTGTTGGTCTCTTTTTTAGCCTTCGAAGCACTGGTGGAGTGCTAACAGGCTCCAACCTAATTGAGGCTTCAACCTTATTGGAGGTACTCGCCTCCTTCTTGAACTTCATTGTGGACCTCTCTTCATCTTATTTTCAAACTAGATTCATTATCCTCATATATCACTATATCATAAGTAATGTCTCAATCTACAACATGTAATCTCTATCACTACATACTCCACGATCATTGCCCCAACTTGAAACCATTTCCACTGCAATAACCTGTCACCACTATCACTAAAATCATTGCCATAACTTGTAACCACTTTCATAAATACTACCACAAACTGTCATATACATAATTTTCACTAACTTTCATGATACTTCACCTACTTTGTATCAATCTTATCACTCAATCCCCTTCTTGAAACATGTTTTCACAATGTAACAAAAACCATTGTAACCTTATCATATCCCATCAAAAAACACACGATGGATTCTAGTCATCAAATAAGTTTCAATAGGGCATCACCCACTTATGGTTAGATCCATCTCTAAACCCTGATCACCTAAGTTCTTCTAGAACTCAATTTGGAGAAATAATGGCCTCAAAAACCCAAAATAACCATATAAAAACTATATAACATGTTACTCATTCTAAAAAATATCACTTTCCAAGTGCACTAGGCAAAATTATACTTTCAGGTATCAACACTACAAAATTCCCATTGGCGGGTCTACTAAGTATTCGACAAAATGACTATCTGGGAAAGAAATAAAAGTAAAAAATATTGAGTTTTCAACATCCATGGAGAATCAAACCTAGGTCTTGGCCAACATAATATGCACCACTACAAATTTAGCTATGTCATGTGTCTTGAACCAAGGCCCTTTTGAGTTATTATTGACTTCATTAAAATTTATACATTGTCAATTGGCCCAATCATATGCCCACTCAACTATACAACAATGACTACCATCCATTGTGCCAATATAAGTCAAGAAAAATCGGTATCCAACAGTGTATTCATTTGATAGGACTTGGCCTACATGGTCTAACTTATTTAATATCGGGTCTGCAATTATATATCAAAACATACCATGGATACCTCTGTCAATGATGGGCCAAAGGGACTCAAACTTATGACTTGATAATCTTCATCAACACGAGGCAAACTTCCTTTGCCAAATAAGCAAAAAGGGCCTCAAACTTATGACTTCATAACCTCTATCAAAGATGAGCCAAACTGCTTTTTTCCAATGATCCAAAAAACCTCTTACCAACAATGAGCCAAAGGGACTTGAACTTATGACTTCATAAACTCTTTCAAAGCAAGAAAAAATTCCTCTACCAAACAAGACAAAATGGCCTCGAAATTATGACTTCATAACCTCTGTTAATAAGGAGCCAAAAGTCCTCTACCAAACAATCCAAAATGGCCTTGAACTTATGACTTCATAACCTCTGTTAATAAGGATCCAAAATTCCTTTGCTAAAGATTAAACACGCTCAGAACTCTGCTACGAATGACTACAAATCGATATATGTATTCAATCACAAAGAAATTTCATTTTGAAACAAAGAATAGGCCTCTTTATTTATATTAGTAGAGTGGTCCCACGGTTGGGATAAAATGAGCACAAGTCACCATTTTTTATCCTATAAACTAGATAGGGCCAACCATGTGACCTTTCATAATTAATCCATGTGACCAAGAAACAAACCAATCATATGTACCTTATGACCTTGGCCCCATATGACCATGTGATAGCCCTATGTGACCTTTTCCTTAAGGTCACTAGTCATCTGCATGATGAAATCAACATGACATCACCATGCCACATGGAAACCCATGAGGGGTGCCATTTTTCACCTCTTTTCATCCACCAATCAAAGTGTGTCAAATATCTCAGCGACACTGCAACCTCTGGTGGCCACACATCACTGAGATGACATCATCTGTTTATTGTGTTGTTGAATATGAAAAAGTGCCATGTTTCCTTCAACCAAACAATCTACACCATCTCAAACAAGATGTTTCCATGTGTCATCAGTTGTTTGGGATGATAGGGTCGATTAAACATCATGCAATTTTGATATCATTCATCTGTTGGATTTTATGGGTGTTGTCGATCGGCCTGAGATTTTCACACTACTTTATGATGTTAAATAGTGTATAGGTTTGTGCATCCATGGCGGTAGATTTATTTTTTTAAAATGGATCCACCCTGAACATGCAAACTTGTTAACACAATTGATATTTGGGGTATTTCCCTAAAATTTTGGTCCCTTAATTAATAGTGAAACTTCAATTAACCATAAATTTTCATTCAAGAGGAGTTTTTAACCATGATATACCATTTGAAAGGTATCAGCGATAGGTACACTAACATTCCATTCGTGGGATATTTAGAAAATCATAGCTACCTCAAAAACTAAAATAACTCCAATCACCATTAATTTATTCCTTGGTCATCATGAGTGGTAGTGTTGTTTCCATGGAGATCTTGAGTGGTACTGCTAATATCTAATATATCCCATTTAACATCAATGACATATTGCTGTCATTAATGACAACACAATGTGTTGGAATAATGATCAATTTTTTAATTGTTAGTGTTATTATAAATTTTTTATTTTGTGTGAGAGATTTGTGGAGTGATTGATTGAGAGAATTGTGGAGTTATTGATTGATAAATTTGTGGATATAAAAAAATGTCTAAAGACCTCTCCTCATGTATAAATATATGTCTTTGTTAATGAAAATTGGTTAAGTTGGTTTGTGTGAGTTGTGTGCATTATTTTCAAATTATCTTTGTTCTATTAGTTCTTTTGTTAGTGTATTTCTTTCATTTGGTATCAAAGAACTAGAATTTTTATTTTTTAATTGAATTTAGTGAGAAGACTAGTGTTGTTCCTAGAGACTTTATTTTTCTCAATGAGTGATTTTTATATTCTAGTGCATATGTTTTATGTGTAAAATTGCATTGGAGGAAATATTGTGTCAAAAGTTTTGGATTTTAGACTAGTTCCAATTATTTTCTGTGAAAACCTACATGAAGAACAAACTTGTATCTAGTGCCTATATGCAAAACTTGTGTAAAGAAAAGTTGGAAGTGTGGAAAAATCTCACTGCTAAGGGACCCACGTGTGTAAAATTCACCAATAGGCTGTCATGACTAAAGTTAAACATCAAATTATCTTAGGCAAACCCATGATCATCCGTAGGATTTTCACAAAGGCCTGGGACATAAGCATATATCCCCAAATAATATGTTGTGACTCCACTCTATTGGGAGATCCATAATTGTATTCATTTTTTTTCCTCATGGACCTTGCACAATAAAGGTATCCACTATGTAATGTAATGTCTAGTCACCTGAATATGAGTGTGACCGGTTCCGTGAGATTCCGATAATATCTTCACTGTGTAACTTTTTCGTAAAATTTTGAGGCTTAGAGAACTTTTCTGACTTCTAGTGGAATTTGATCCACATCTCAAAATTATGACGAATCTTTGTACAAAAAATTAGTGTCGCCATTCCTCAAGAAGGAGATTCCCTCATTTATTATAAATAAGAAGATGAGTTCTAATTTAGGGACGGGAGTTCTAGAGAGAATTAGAGTCTTTTAGTGGAGTCGATAATTATCTTCCTGTTATTCATCTGCGAAATTGGTTCGACCTACTTGCATAATGAAGAAATTTCTTCTTAGGTGTTCGTAAGTCTGAGAAGTCTACGCACCAAGGCTAGCAACCTTGGTGAGAACCTAAAGTGGCCATAATTTTAGGGATTGAGTCATTCACTTTTTATAAAGATCACAAGTACAGTCTGCGAAAGGCTAGAAATCCTCTGAGTTTCATCTTGCCTCAAGGTGATATACTTAGTAAAAGCCTCAACATTCAATCTCTGATATGAACTAGGTAGTTCTTCTTTGTAATCAGCAGATCTGTGTAAATTCTTCCAAAACATAAATAAAATAAGTATTTTATTGTGAGAAGCCCCTTGCTGCATACTTGTTTTAATTCTGAGTAGAGAGAGGATCATTTGAGGTTCGTTGGAGGTTCACTAGAGTTGTGGGACATGGTTTTCTCATTTAGGCAGAAGGTCGCGGAAGAATGTGTTTGGTTTCAGACTTGCCTGAAGGTTCATGTACAGGTTCGTGTAAAAGTTCATGTATCTTTCTCATAATTTGTTGATCATCAAGCGTCATTCTTCGTCGGAGGAAGCCCCTGCAAAAATTGGTATCAGATCCAATAACATCTGGTTCCCCGGGGTAATTCTATACACTCTTTCTTTGTTCAAATGGAAGTTGGAAGAAGATTTGTTTCTTTCTGAGAAGTACAAGATCAGGAACAAAGTATTAGTAATATAGAAATTGCAAATCTCTTTGATAAATCTTCATATTCTATAATAAATTCTACTAAAATCGAAATTGTTGAAAACCAGCCTGCTTCATGCTGGAAACTCCCTAAAATTAGTCCATCCGAAGTTTATTCTGACCTTTCCATGTTCCACCTGAAAGCCATTACGTGATTTTCTATAAAATAATGTGTAAGCTAGGTCCAAGAAAATACAGAATCTGTTCAAACAATCCCCTTTTTAGATCCAAAATAACTACAAAAAGAAGCTAAAAAACACAATATGTCCTACATTTACCTTGGTTGTATCCACATAAGAATCTCAACCTTAACTCATAGAGGGTTAAACACTTTTTTCTTGGCTACCATTCATGATCTGAATCATAACAAATATACTGATTCTATTCTTGGAGGAATTGTTGCACTTTTTTCAAATGGACATGTCTGGTTTGATTGCTATCCTAAATTTTTTGTCTATGTGTATGATGAACACATTAGATACATACTACAGTTACAAATAAATACATATGGCTTTGATATGCAGAGAAAAATAACAAATATTTCTATACACACTACAGCTTGTTTCTGTCATACTAACACCCTCTATCCAACAGTCCTGCACTCTCCTAGCGAAGAATCAAAATCAAGTGTTGTTGTTCTCACAGATGCTTACAATTAGAAGTTTGAGAATCAAACAGTTAAATGAGAAGAACTAATATTTCCTGAGAGTTGGGTGGTAGATATTCCTATAACACCCAAAACCCAAAATATAACCGCTGCACAAATCAAAGAAGATTCTTCCTCTACAGTTTTGTATTTTCCTCGCAAATCTACTATTCCCAAAAGAATAATATAACAGGCACTAAAATATTACAAGAATTCAAAACCCACTTCTTCTGAAGCATCCACCACATTGTCTTCCATTTTTAAAAATTGTCTCCATGTTGAATTATTTGAACTCGCTCAAGTTTTAATTTTTTTTTATTTACAAGTTAAATTCCCTTCTTGCCAGTGTCTAGTCAACCTACAAAGTCTTGTACATTTGACTATCCATAAAAATCATAATCCAAGAATTGGAGAAGTGCTTTCTGTTTTGCTAAAAAAATCTTGTCTGAATCCTAAGTGCAACGATATCTCATTCCCTCATGATGAAGTCCTTGTAATTCATGACCTCCCGTCTCTGGAAAATGAAGACCCAAGGCTCATTTAGATGTTTAGAAAAATGCACCCTGCTGATATGCCAAGTTATAGCATAGGTTATCTAGACCAGATGGATTTAGTAATTCCTTCTTTCCATTTCCAAAATTCTATTCCAGATGACTGCAAAAAGCCATACAAACCTTAAATGTAAAAATTATTTTCTCTCATGATAGGATGTCCAAAATACAAAGTTCATGCTACCTGGATGAAAATCATGTTTAATTGGGACTTATTTTCACATCCAGATTCCAATGACTTCAATTCAACAACATCCATGGAAGAAAAACATAATTTTTCATCTGCATGGAAAGAATATATGGACTCTAAAAAAACTTGGATTTATTTCTATGAATGGAAGAAATAACAAACAAGTACAAAAAAAAAAAAAAAAAAAAATGATTTCTAGAGAAAGCTCCACCAAACACCAATGGACAGCCTCTGATGTTTCAAAAATTGAATCTTCATCAGTTTTCCACCATATAAAGGTATTGTGTTAGGAGAAAAGGAAAATATTTCCAAAGTTGCTCCTTTTTTTTTAAGAGATGACTCTTCCATAGACACAGATGGCAGAATCCAAAAGGTCAGTGAGCAGTTAAACTGGACAAATATTTCTCTCAAAGGTCTCTTTGTACATACTTCAACTCATTTTTCACAAAAAGAGAAAATTGATTCTATACAAGTCTCTATGAACATTGTGAATAAGAATTCAAATGAATTCCATTTTTCTGTTTCCACTCTTGAAGGTTTTATTCGTGAAATCACTAGAGCCACAACATCTTTGTCTAACCAACTCAAATTTTAGTATGATGATATTGAAAGGGGATTCACTCAAGGATTAGATCATATCCATGAAAAAATTAAATATTTGACCTCAAAATTTGAAGGATTATCCATTTCTGCAAAAGACAAATATATTTCCTCATCTATGATTTTCCGTCATCCTATCTCTGTACAAACAAAAACTATAGATTTGAGGCTTCTGCGATGAGTATTTTGTGTAGATAATTTTTCCAGATTAATCGCATCCATTCTTGTTGATTTCGACGTTTCGAACCCAGACAACGAGGTTCATATTTAGGAAAGGTGGATCTTTTCCTGAAGATGAAGCTCGTTGGCTGGGTTCGAAATGTCGAAATCAACAAGAATGGATGCGATTAATCCAGAAAACTTCTCTACACAAACAAAAACTGTTGATATATTTCCCCATTTTTTTCCCAAAGAAACTCCTAAAAAACCATAATCATCTTCTAAATCCCATCTTTTTCCAATTTATGAACCTATGCCAAGTAAATTTACCATATATCCCACCCCTGACCTCAGTGGAAAGGGACACATGCCTGAATTCCAGGAATTCCAACCTGACTCCCACAAAGAATGGAATGTCGATAATCTTAGTTCTGGCCAAGTTAGACAGATGATTGACCAGAGGTTTACTGAATACAAACTCATGTGCATGAAAGGTAAAACTGAAATATAATCCTGTAAAAAATTGATCCAATGCTTTACTAGCACTCTTTAGAGGTGGTGGGAAGTAGAGTTTTCTCCCGCAATTTTAGAAAAAATGGAAGAAGAATTTGTGAAAGATGAGCAAGGAGATATTATATTACATGAACACGGAAGTTCACAAAGAAACATGATTGGTGCCCTCACATCAATGATTCTTGAACATTGGTGTGGTTCTAAAACTGAAATATCAGATAAACATTCCCAGATACTAATGAAATTGAAGTGAAAAAATATGTCACATTATGAATATTTCCATAGAGATTGGGTGCAGCGGAATATGAGGTTAAAGATAGTAAAAATATCGTATGGAAACATGTATACCTTGCTGCACTACCATCCAAATTTGTTGATTATTTGAGAATTTAGGAGGCATTCCAACAACCATATGAATCATATACATGGGGTGAAATCTACTGCACCATAACCAAGGCTTTAGTTGGCCTATGTACAAACTCAAAGATGAATAAATCAATCCAAAAACTATCCCGAATTACTGATAGTAAGTCCATCTGCAATAAATATGGAATATCTCTTGATGATACTGTTGTACAAAGAAAAAGAACAAAGAAATCTATAAAGAAGTATTCTAGATCAAGGGAACATTATTCTAGACAATCTCAAAAGCACTCCAACCAGCCTAAGCATCCTAATAGAAAGTCTTCTAAAGGATATTATAAAACTGTGCCCCGTACTCATTATTATATTCCACAAGATATACATCTTAAGGCACATAAACAAGAAGCCTGGAATAAAAGTGTATGTTGGCTTTGCGACCAACAAGGCCATACATCAAACAGGTGCCCAGTTGGAGAAGGCTCAAAACTAAACATAGGGAAACACTCTCAGGAAAAAGAAAAACACAAGAAGCCACTTGTAACTATCCAATTTTTTAAGTGTGGATCCAAACTGCATAAAACTGAACATTGTCCTAGTATTCATATCAAAGAAGAAATTCACATGCTTGGATAGGATTGTTGCAACTCAATTGAAACCTCTAGTTTCAATAATTCTGACTCTGAAGAGTCAGAGAAAGATAACATATTTCCTGCTGAAAATTGTATTTGTATAGATTCTGATAATTGTCATTGTCCAATGTCCGATACAAAAAATGATTCAGAGTATAGTTCTAAGGAGGATATAGAAGCACAAGTATCTAGAAAACCACAATTGAAACTCAATATTTGCATGGCACACCTTAATGATGATGAAGAAGCTAAATTTATTGGAGTAATAAAGATGTCACCCAAAGGAGAAATGAAATAAAGGATGATGGAAACATTCTTGTAGACCATTATTAAGAACCAAGGATCAATATCTTCTTCTACTAGTAAGAGTTCTAGCTCTAAATATTTGTTTGTAGACGCTTATTTTGAAAAGAATACTAAATATTTCTAGAAGCATCATCAAAATGATAAACATAGGACTCTTACCCTCCTAGAAATAAGCAAAGAAATAGAAAATTTGAAAAAATAAATAATAGAGCTCAAAGCCCAGGTATCCAAGTTAGAAAAGGGAAAAGTTCCTGAAGAAGAGAGCACCCTCTCACAACTAGACCTCTTTTCTAGAACGAATCCTAACATAGAAATATATGAGACCAGACCTGCAAAATATAAGGGCTTGAGAAATATGAAGATCATGGCAGTACAACATCATCAATTTCATGTCATGCTCCAGATTAAAATATAGAATGAGATATTTCATCTCAAAACTTTATTAGACACTAGAGCAGACATCAATGTTTTGAATAAAAAATCTATCCCTGCCAAGTATTGGTCTAAAAAAGTACGAGAAGTTATTGGATTAGGGGCACAAGGGTATAATTTTCAGTATGAGTTTCCTAAGGCCACAATAGGTTTTGATACATATTGCATAAATTTAAAGTTTTTAGTAGGAAAAATTCCCATTGACTACATTTTGGGAAATCCATTTTTGGCAGTCGTAGAACCACATTGTTCTGCAAGACTTGAAGACGATAGATCAAGATATTTTATCTTTGTACCAAATAGTAATGGTTATCTACATACCATCAGACTCCCATTTGTCTCAATTCCTCGAATCTCCACTATGATTCAAGCAATGCAGGGGTTACACAAATCACATGAAAAACTAGTAGAATTGAAAGATTTAAAATCTTGCCTCCAGATTGAAGACCAGCTCAAACAGACCAATGTGATGAAGAGAATTGTAGAAATCAGAAAAAATTTACAAGAAGAATTTTGCGCTGAAGAGCCTAATTCTTTCTAGCATCGAAAGAAATAATTTTTTGATCTCCCATACAAACCAGAGTATTCTCGTAAGCCATGAAAAATCAGAGAAATCCCTATGAATGAAGCCTACAAAAAACTTTGTCAAAACGAGATTCAATTTTTGTTGAACAGAAAATTGATCCATGAATCTAGGAGCCCCTGGAACTGCTATGGATTCTATGTCAATAAACATTATGAACAAATTAGAGGAATACCATGCCTGGTAATTAATTATAAACCACTCAATAGTGTCGTGGCAGATGATACCTACCCAATCCCACACAAAGGCAAATTAATAACTCGAATTGCAGGTGCCAAGATATTCTCAAATTTTGATATGAAATCGGGATTTTTCCAGGTATCTATCAAGGAAGAGGATCGATTTAAAATTGCTTTCAGTATACCATCAGGACACTATGAATGGAATTTCATGCCTTTTGGGTTGAAACATGCTCCCTCAAAATTCCAAAAGGTGATGGACCAGGTTTTTAAGCCATATTTTGATTGGCTTACTGTATATATAGATGACATATTGGTATTTTCTAAATCCATAGATGAACATTTTAAGCACTTGTACAAATTTAAACAAATTGTTAAAAATAGTGGATTGGTTGTGAGTCAGAAGAAAATGGAAGTATTCCAAACAAACATTAAGTTCTTGGGACACATCATTGAAAATGGGAAAATCACCCTGCAACAACATGCTGTTGCATTTGCTTTGGCATTATAGAATGGGACATTTGAATTTTCAGAGTTTGGTGTTGTTAAGAAAGAAAAAAATGGTAAATGGTCTTCCTTATATTAAGTTGGATGATGATGTATGTGAAGGCTATATTTTTGGGAAACTATAAAGGGAAAGTTTCCCAGATAGAACATAGAAGGCTATAGAATGTCTAGAATTGGTGAATTCAGATTTGTGTGGTCCAATGGAGGCTCTATCTTTTGGAAAGGCATGTTACTTTCTCACTTTCATTGACGATTATTCTAGGAAGCCATGGGTATCTTTTTTACAAGAGAAGTCTGAAGTTTTTTCTCATTTTCTTGAGTTTAAGGCTTTAGCCGAAAAGAAAAGTGGTATGAAATTTCTCACCCTAAGAACATATAATGGGGGAGAATAAAAGTCAAATGATTTTTTGAGTTATTGTAGGAAAAATGGAATAAAGAGAGAGTTCACCAATTCATACTCTCCTCAACAAAATGGTGTTGTAGAGAGGAAAAACAGGACCATAGTTGAAATAGCTAGGAGCATGTTAAGAACTAAGTCTCTTGGAAATGATTTTTGGGATGAAGCAGTACACACGACAATATACACTCTTAGCTGATTTCTTAAAAATGTAATTTTGAATTTGACTCCAGAAGAAGTATGGTCAGGATACAAACCAATTGTTTCACATATGAAAGTTTTTGGTTGTACTACATATGCACATGTTCCTAAGGAAAATAGGAAGAAATTGGACGATAAGAGTATCAAGCGCATCTTTATTAGATACAATATTGAAATAATAATTTACATTTTATTTGATATTAAATCAAGAAAGGTGATAATAAGTAGATATGTTGTGTTTTATGAGTAGGGAATCTACCAGCCAGAACATGTACAGTTTGAATTGAAGAAGATGTAGTGAATATAGGTGATGAATCAAACTCCAAGTCACTAAATATAGATGAAGTTAAGAAGAAGCATAATGATCTAATTGGATATTGGTGGCCACCTGCTTATTCCACTTGGACCTCCACCATTGTTTCTTTTAGTTTTTCAGTTTCCTTAATTGTAGCAAAACTTACTATTTTTGCCAGTTTTTCAGGTCCTGAACTTTCGGCGTTGTTTTGAGGCCCTAAACAATGTTTTTTTGGGAAAACTAGGACTATTATGGGTCACTTACCAATTTTGGTCACATAAAGTTGTAGTCCTTGGATAGATATTTCTAACGAGGTATTATGTGCGACAAACGAAGATTGTATGCCAAAGTTATGTCCCTAGAAATTTGATGTACCAATTTACCCAAACAGGGCCCATAGTTTTGGCGCTTCATCTCCTAGGGTTAGGTTTTTGGATTTTTAGGGTTTTCCATTATTTTTAAATAATAAATAGGCTTTAGAGCTTCATTGTGACATAGTTCAAAGGCATGTAACCGCCACATCTATTCTTAGAGATAAGATACAATCACCCGACCTAGTTTATTTTCCATTCTGTCTGTAAGAATTTTTCAGCATTTGATATTAATGAAATAAGGTGTTATTCATGCTGCATCTCTACGTTGATGTTTATTTCTATATTTTTTTGTGTTCTTTCATAAGTATGGATAAGTGGTATCAGATAGTTATGCTCTTTTTCGATATTTCTTTACATGTCCCCAATGAGGTCGTGGTATAAGGAGTTAGGTCTTGATCTGGTTGAACATTTACAAGATTAGCCTTGCAAACCTCGATGGCCTTCCATGGCAGAAGAAAATAAAGATAAGGGAGTAGGAGATCCTATCCAAATATTGCTCAAGGAGGCCCTCAAGAAGCAAAGGAACACGACGATGGACAAATTTTCCCAGATCCTTCAACGACTACCCACCGACTTTGCACCTTCATCTAGCAGCCACTCTGGAGGCGCCACTCCTTTTAAGGTAGGAGTAAACTTTTACATTCCCATATTTGAGGGCGAAATAGATGCAGACATTGTAAATATATGGTTTAATCTATTAGAATTACATTTCTCAGTTCATGAATTTTCCAATCGGGAAAAGATTACATTTTCACTCCTCAAAGTCACCCCCCATGTCAAGGACTGGTTGGAAACCTATTGTGAGAAAAAATATGAGAGGGAAACCTCCTTGTTCTCGGTCACACCCACTTGGATATTATTTCCAAGATGTCATCAAGGAAAAGTATTATCCCATGGGGATCTATGAGGACAAGTACATACAATGGACTATGCTGCAGAAGCAAAGGGATCAAGATGTGCATGAGCTGATGAATTTTTTCCATACCCTATGCACAAAGTCGGGTATCAAAGTTTCAGAGAAAAATTTGGTGTTGAAGTACTATAATTTTATGCACATGTACATTCAGGATGAAATGAAGTAACTTGACATCTCCTCGCATAGTGCAGCATACCGGTATGCTGCCAATACTGAGAAGAAATTCAAACAAAAGAAGCGAGACTTTAGATCTACAAATCAGAAGCAAGCGAAATGCAACCTAGGATAACCCACCAAAGCCACAATTGAAGATCAACACCACAAAACCCAAGAAGGACACTGGAAAGTGGTGTGAGCTTCATAAGAGTTCCACTCACAACACAAGTGAGTGTCGGACCAAGTAGTCACTGGTAGTCGATCTGAAGGCTTCTGAATCAGATGTATGTTTGAACTCTGAGTTAGAACCCAACAAGGGTAATGAGGAAGGGAAGCAGATTATTGATGTAGAGACCAATTCCACTATTGCCACCACCAAGATCCAGAAGGAGGAACCTGAAGATCTATAGGAGGGGGGGCACCTCTTCCATTCCCAGATGTGGATGAAGGCTTCCCTGTTGCAGTTCATTTTCGAAAACGGGAGCCAAAAGAACCTCATTTCAGCAGAGGTTATAAAGCATCTATACATGCAGACCAAAACACACCCACAGTTGTACAACATCAGATGGCTTCACCAAGGATGGTATCTTCGTCTCAACCAGCAGTGTCGCCTTCCCTACATCATCAAGGCCTTCACGTATGAGGTATTATATGATATTACTCCTCTTAATGTTTGTGATGTATTATTAGTCCAACCATACTTGTGGTAGTGACTTGTTGTCTATGAGTCTAAGCCTCGCATTATTATTTTCACATCGGGAAATAATTTTTACAGGATATCGAAGGTAGCACCACCTACCACCATCTCTTTGATCACTACAAAAAAATTTAGTAAGCTAATTTCCAAAACCAGGAAATTTTTTTTCCTAATGATCCAACCCCATGGCATGAAGAAGATTGTAACGATGACCTCTAGAAAGGGCTCCTCCACACGGCAACAACAAATGGACAAGGTCATGGAGGAGTATGGGGAAATATTCACCTCACCCGCAAGGGTACCTATGCATTGTCAGGTCAAGCACTCCATCGATATGACCCTAGTTTCATTGCTACCTAATGGACCGATATATTGGTGCTATGTTATGGAGAACGATGAAATCAAGAGGAAAATTTAGGAGTTGTTATAGAAAGGTCACATCCAGCCGAGTTCATCGACTTGTGGGAGCTCGATCGTGTTGGTGTGGAAGAAGGATGGAACTTGGAGTCTCTATATTGACTATCGAGAGCTAAACAAGATTACTGTCTGAAAAAGGTATTTGATATCGTGGAGTGATGATATTTTGGACCAAATCAAGGGGGACAAATATTTCAACAAGATTGACTTGAAGTTCGGGTATCACCTAGTACTAATCGAGCCCTCCAATGTGTGTAAGACTACCTTCAAATCCAAGGAGGGCCTTTTTGAATGGCTAGACATGCCTTTCGGGTTGATGAATGCTCCTACAACCTTCATGAGGCTAATGGAATACATCTTGTGACAATTCACCAACTCATTTATGGTGGTGTATTTGGATGATATCCTAATCTTCATCCATAGTTGGGAAAAGCACCTCCACCACATTCGACAGGTCCTCCAAACACTTCGACAACACAAGTTGTGTGACGATTTGAAGAAATGCACTTATGGAATGACCCATGTTCAATATATGGGATACATTATTTATGACTGGGGGGTGCATGTGAACCCATCCAAGATCCAGGTCATTCGGGATTGTCTAGCCCCAACCACTCTAACAGAGCCTCGCAACATTCTGGGTCTTTCCAATTTCTACCGCAGGTTTGTGTTGGGGTTTTTTCATATCACTTGGCCTTTGATTCAAGTCACCAAGGGAGGATAAAAATAAAATTTATTTTGGTTTGTATCTAAAAAAAAGGCATTCACAATGTTGAAGCATCTCCTCTACTCTGCACCAGTGGTCACATTATCAGACTTGTAGCAACCATTTGAGATTGAGACAGATGCCTCTGACTATGCTATTGGGGTAGTACTTACTTAGCAAGGGCATCCAGTGGCATATCATAGTGAGACACTTTCAGACATAATCCAAAAGTATCCCACCTATGACAAAAAAAATTATTCCATTTTTCAAGCCTACTGGCAATGGAAGCATTACATTTTGGAGAAGGAAATGGTCATACACATAGATCACCAACCCTACAGTTCATACAGACACAAGGGAAATTGTAGAATGACCGCCATCAGAAAAGGTCCACATACATGCAACGGTTCCATTTTAAGATCAATTCCAAGAAGGGAAACACCAATAATGTTGGATATTTCCTCAGTTTACCATCGATCGTGGCACTAACCACTGTGCTCGACTCTTGTGGGCACGAGACTTAGATTTGGCCGCATCTCTACCAAAGTGATCCAAAATTATAAAACACATACCAAACGCTCCTGGAGGGTAAGAAAGATCCAAATTTTCACCTCTAGGATGCACTGTTATGCCACCTGGGACACCTCTATGTTCCTTCAAGTGAGCGTGCTAAGAATATTTTGGAAGCGCGCTACGTTTGGGTCATTGGACATTTCAGGGTTGAGAAAAAAGTGGCAGTACTGCAGAAGTATTTCTATTGTCTGAACCTTCAATATGATGTTGGGAAGTACATAATATCTGTAGAAATTTGCTGAATAATGATTAATTATCCACCGAGACTATCCTGGTCACATACTATTTGAACTTCATACACAACACATAATCTCTTCCACTCAACTAACTCAGATCATCACACATGCGAAAATAAAATCAAGCGATAACACATCAAATCATCCTACACATTAACACAGTATATATGGGGAAAGCTTATAGCTGAAAACCCCGTAGCTATTGTGTATATTATAATGGAGAAATCAAGTAACAAACTCAGTACAATGCTCTCCTAGAGTATGAGGTACTTTCTCCTTAAAATTCACCACAATCCTAGCTCGGTTTTGAACGGATTCTTGGTTCAAAGTAATTATGATACGCTTACTCTATTGACGCCGCGTTTTGACCCGGGATGGCCTCTTTATGGAATAGAAGCCACCAGCAACTACGCAGTCATATGGGCTTACTCCTTTTTTGGATGTTGCAAAGTAACGACGATTATAGTCCTAGCCCGATAGCTAACTCCACCCTTTCATCTACCTCTTTCACTGGTCTCCACTGAACTGATCATGCACTGTAGTGAACTGATGTGTTCTTGAGTTGAATAATGAGTTACTAATTAATGAATTAAATAATATTTAATTCACTCCACTCATAACTAATTGATTAGCTAGTTAAACTAGTTCAACTAAAATAAACAGAACACAACTCCATTATCTGTCTCATTAACTCCTCCAAACTTCTGCCACTGAAGTCCAACTGAAGTCAACCATGCATGATGCCATCAAACCCTTGGGAACCACATGATTCCTCTGTCAGATGCATGAGCCACTTCTGTAGCTCGAACTGAAGTGCTCCAAGAGAATAAACTGTTGTTTATAGTCTAAATATTATTAAGGGTAAATAATATTTGACTTCCCTGTTTTAAGGAGAGGCGGTCTAAAAATAGACTTCGACCTCTTTGACCTCAAAAATAGAGTCTCATATATTTTTACCAACATGACCAATGCTCCAAGAATCTCAAACTGGAATCCCCGAACCATGCTCCATATGTCTAAAAATAGACATAGTCTAAAAATAGACTTTGCGCCAGAATTTGCCTGCGGGTCCACTTAGTGAAGGCGACTTCATTTCACTAAGCTCCATCATCTTGCTGCATTTTCAACACTCCCTCTCAGCAAGATATGGATTATCTGCAACCCTTATCCTGCCTCTGTGGAATTTGAACTTGCTCTTGGTGAGCGCCTTCGTCAAGATGTCGGCATCCTGATCCTCCGTGGGAACATATGAAAGCATCATGATTCTCCGCTGAACACAATATCTAATATGATGATACCTGATGTCGATGTGTTTGGACCCATCATGAAATACTGGATTAGCCGAGAGTTTAATGCAACTCTGGTTATCACAGTAGATCACTGTAGGCTCCAAATGCAACCTGAACAATCCTGCGAGGATCTTCCTCATCCGAATAGCCTCGCATGCAGCCAAGCTAGCTGCCATGTACTCGGCCTCTGGCAGAAATGAGTGCCACGGATCTGCAAAAAGCTGCGCACCGGGGATGACAGAGTATAGACTGACATCTTTGAAAACTCCTCCGGAGAGGTACTCTTCAGTCCCGGTTGGACTCCACCTTTGATACTGCATCGATTGAAACGAGAAAGCTTCGCTCCATCCTCCTGTCTGTACCATAGACCATATCCCGGTGTGCCTCTGATATAGCGCAATACATGCTTGCCTGCCTTCGAAAAGAGCTTGGTAGGCTTAACCATAGCTTGCGAAAGCTGGTTAACTGCATAGCATATATCGGGTCATGTATTGACCAGATACATAAGCGACCCCACCAACTGTCGATAGACAGTGGCATCCACTACCTCCGCTAAAGTAGCATCCTCCTTCCTCCAACCACCAGGAAGAGGAGTGTCAACAGGCTTGCAGCCTTGCATGTTGAACGTCTCCAAAATCTCCGGGGCATACTTGCCCTGAGAAACAAACAGTCCTCCGCTACGCTGCCAAATCTCCAATCCCAGGAAATAATGAAGGATGCCCAAGTCCTTCATCTCAAACTCTCATGCAAGATCCTCCTTGCATGAAAGTATCAATTGCTCATCGCTAGTCAAAATCAGATCATCTACATACAGTACGATGATCAACAGCTTCCCCTCCACCACAATCTGGTACAGGTTTGGATCCGCCTCACTCTTGGAGAATCCAAGCCCGGTGAAGTAGCTGTCTATCCGAGTGTACCAAGCACGAGGTGCTTGCTTCGGCCCGTACAGTGCTCTCTTGAGTCGGCACACATGCGACTCACTGCTGAAGATCTCAAAACCTTCAGGCTGCTCTATGTACACCTCTTCCTCAATAACTCCATTGAGGAACGCAATATTCACATCCATCTGATGAATGTGCCACCCCATCTGCGCTGAGAGAGCAAGGATCGTCCATATGGAAGAGTACCTTGCGACAGGTGCAAAGGTCTCCTCATAGTCAATCCCCTCGATCTGTGAAAAGCCACGAGTGACAAATCTCGCCTTGTACTTCTCCACACTCCCGTCAGCCGCCTGCTTCACTTTGTAGATCCATCACGAACCCACCACTGATTTCCCCACCGGTCTTGGGACAATCTCCCATGCACTGTTCCTGACGATCGAATCATATTCTTCGATCATGGCATCAACCCATGTGGGTTCCTCCACAGCTTCCTCAAAAGAGGATGGCTCCGTCACGACACATTGACTCACAAGAGCCATGTATCCAGTGTACCGATCCGGTGATTGTCTCTGTCTGCGCTGTGCTGTAGGTGGTCCTACAACCTTCTCTGCATCCCGAGCCAGTCGCTCAGCTTCTGTAGTGCGCATGCGCCCTCTGATGGTTGGCGCTGCCTAGGTGGTTTCTTCCACCTCCTAAACTTCCTCTTGTGGCTGATCCACATCCGGAAGCTCCTCCTTAGGAACTAACAGCTCCTCATCTGCATGCAAGTGTAGCTCCCTCTCAAGCGAACACCGCATGGCTTTCTCCTCCTGAAATTTTATATCCCGTCGCACAACAGTCTTTCGACTGTCTAAAAAATACACCCGATAGTTGTGAGGTGTATCAGTGTACCCCACAAATATTCCAACCTCAGCAGTTGGATCCAGCTTCCTTCTCGCATCCTTCGTCACATGCATGTAGACAAGAGAACCAAAAATCCGCAAATGGGAAATATCAGGCCTCTTGCCAGAATAAGCCTCCTCCGATGTACTCATGCCAAGAACCTTGTGAGGACAACGGTTCTGCACATACACTGCTGTATTGCATGCCTCAGCCCACAAGTGAAGGGGTAGGCCCCGATCATGCAACATCGCCCGTGCAGCACCCACGATCGTTCTGTTCTTCCGCTCAGCCACCCCGTTCTGCTGTGGGTTATGGGGTGCGATGAGCTCTCTCCGAATCCCTTCTGCACTGCAGAACTCCTTGAATTCAACCGAGATGATTTCACCACCGTTATCACTCCTTAGAGAAATCACCTTCTTCCCCGACTCCTTCTCGACCAGTGCTTTAAACTCACAGAACTTCGCGAATGTATCGCTCTTCTTCTGCATGAAGAAGATCCAGCACTTTCGAGAGAAATCATCAACAAAGATCACATAATACCTGTGCTTTGCTGTCGAAGCAACCGAGAAAGGACCACACACGTCTGTGTGAACTCTCTCAAGGATCGTCGTGGCGCGACTATCCTTCTCGTGAAAGGTGGCTTTCACATACTTCCCTAAAGTACACCCCTTGCACTGATCTGACTGCGCAAGGGTGCCCTTAGGAAGCCCAATAGAAATTTGCTGCAGAATCTTCAAAGCTCCATGGTGAAGGTGGCCCAATCTCCTGTGCCACAGTTTGCCCTCATCATCCCGGCTCACCACTTCTCCCGCTTTGCATGCCATAGTTGCGCAGCCATCTACCTGCAACTGATAAAGGTTCTTGGTTCGAACCCCTATCTTCCGGGTCTCTCTAGTAGTCTTACTGCGCAGGAAGGCTTTTCCTTCACTAAAGACCACATCATACCCCTTATCCTCCAACATCGCCACAGAAATCAGGTTCTTCTTCAATTAGGTACATGCATGACATCCTTCAATACAAAGGGTTTACCAGACTCCCTCTGAAAGGATATGGTACCGATACCAGTCGCACTGTATCTACCATCATCGCCCATCTCGATGTGCACACCCAAATCTTTGTCCTCCAGATCTGAGAACAACTCCCGATCTCTCGTCATATGAAATGACGCACTGATATCCAAGAACCACACCGATCCCAGCACACTTGAAACCAAGCATGCAATCAGTGAAACTTTGACAGCCACCCCCACACTTCCCAGCTCATCTCTGCACTGGGTGAACTTCGTGAGGTATTTGGCGATATTGTCGCCCTTCTCCATCTTGATGTTCCTGAGCTTATCTTTGAGCGCCAGCTTCCTTTGGTCACTCTTACTCTGGAATAGATCTGTCAAAGCTTTCCACATAAGAAATGGAGAAGCCTTTCCATGCAGGCTGGATACAATATGATCCTTGATGCCCTCCAACAGGATCCTTCGACACTTTACCATCTTCTTTTGCCATGCATCGACTTCAGAAGGATCAGCGGACTTTTGGACATCCGTATCTACGAACTCCTTCAGACCATTATCTTCTAATACTGCCTCCATGCAATCCTTCCATGCAACATAATTCGAACTGCCTTCAAGAGCATATTCGAGTCGCAAACCGTTGAAAGACATTTTCAACACTAGCACCAAGAAAACAAAACTGCTGCAAAACTTCGAATTCCACCTCAAAGCTCAACCGCTCTAGATCGTGAGAACAAATTATTTCTAGCACAGAGATCGACTGCAAGGGGAATTTACCAGACCTTTCACTTTCCGAAGAAAGATGAATCCGGAGGCTACCTGGCCCGCATGCAGACTCTGTCTACCAAAATAAGTTTGTAATCACTGTGATGATCAATCTCTGCTTCAATAGCTCTGATACCATGTAGAAATTTGCTGAACAATGATTAATTATCCACCGAGACTATCCTGGTCACATACTATTTGAACTTCATACACAACACATAATCTCTTCCACTCAACTAACTCAGATCATCACACATGCGGAAATAAAATCAAGCGATAACACATCAAATCATCATACACATTAACACAGTATGTATGGGGAAAGCTTATAGCTGAAAACCCCGCAGCTATTGTGTATATTATAATGGAGAAATCAAGTAACAAACTCAATACAATACTCCTCACAAGTACTCAGTACTTTCTCATAAAGTTACCCACAATCTAGCTCAGTTTTGAACAGGTTACTGGTTCAAAACTCACCGCCAATTGCCTTGCCTCTATTGTGTGTTTCAATGCTATGGTATGGCCTCTTTATATAGATAAACCACCAACCTTAACTGCGCAATCCTTATGGGCTTACTCCACTTATCTGTGTGTTGCAAATAGCAACAGTATAGTCACAACTGATAGCTAACTCCACCCTTTCATCTACCTCTTTCACTGGTCTTCACTGAACTGATCATGCACTGTAGTGAACTGATGTGTTCTTGAGTTGAATAATGAGTTACTAATTAATAAATTAAATAATATTTAATTCACTCCACTCATAACTAATTTATTAGCTAATTAAACTAGTTCAACTAAAATAAACAGAACACAACTCCACTATCTGTCTCATTAACTCCTCCAAACTTCTGCCACTGAAGTCCAACTAAGGTCAACCATGCATGATGCCATCAAACCCTTGGGAACCACATGATTCCTCTCTCAGATGCCTGAGCCACTCAGGTAGCTCGAACTGAAGTGCTCCAAGAGAGTAAACTGTTGTTTATAGTCTAAATATTATTAAGGGTAAATAATATTTGACTTCCCTGTTTTAAGGAGAGGCAGTCTAAAAATAGACTTCGACCTCTTTGACCTCAAAAATAGAGTCTCATCTATTTTTACCAACATGACACATACTTCAAGAATCTCAAACCGGAATCCCCGAACCATGCTCCACATGTCTAAAAATAGACATAGTCTAAAAATAGATTTTGCGCCAGAATTTGCCTGCGGGCCCACTTAGTGAAGGCGACTTCATTTCACTAAGCTCCATCATCTTGCTGCATTTTCAACAAGATCCTTCACTTCCTGCTCCATTTCCAAACCGACCATCAAGAAGCAAGGCCTATATACTATGCTTCCTACCCCTAGTCGACCTTGGGAATCCATCTCCATGGATTACATGTTGGGCCTTCCTTCTACCAAGCATGGCAACGATTTCATTTTTGTGGTTGTCAACAGGATGATCATACACATTCATTGCATGCATAACTTGAATTATCCACGCACTTCGGATGAAAACCTCCCCTACATTCAACGCATATATAACCGAGCTCTCCACAACTCAATTGGCCACAACCCCCATTAGGGAATTTTGAGGTCTAAAATGGGCCTCCTAAAGAAATTATAAAATAATAGTGGAAATAAAAAAATAATATTTGATTACATCATCAAATTTTAGAGGGAAAAAATAAAAAAACTACTTTTTCAACTCGTATTTTCAACTTATCTCCCAAAGTGTTTACTCAAATTTTGAGTGGGAATAATTGTTGGATGAAAAATTTAATTCCTCATATATGGAGTACCCATGTTGCATGCTTTCAATGGACCCTACTTCATGAAAAATGAGAAATACATGAAGAACGTGATTACAATCACATTTTTTCATGTATTTCTCTTTTTTCGTGTAGTAGGGTCCATCGAAAGTATGCAACATGGGTACTCCTTGGATGAGGAATTAATTTTTTAATCCAACGAGTAATCCCACTCGAACTTTGAGCAAAACCTTTGGGAGATAAGTTGAAAATATGAGTTGAGAAAGTAGTTTTTATATTTAATATTTTTACTCTTTTGCTTAAAAAATGGTGAATCATCCCCCATGGTTGACATCATCATCTTGAATCTTGTTGGTTCTTATAAAGTTTATTTTGGTTGTACATTTTTCTTAAGAGGCCCATTTTAGACATCAAAATTCCTCTAATGTTTCAAGTGGGCATAGGATTCCAACCACTATGTCCCATTGATGTGGCCATATCATTTGCAACTACTCAGGCATATTCGGCTCCTGTCCAGTCCGAAGCCGACAGGGAGAACAACTTCAATGAGCACATTCAGCACATCTACCAGTAGGTTCAAAAAATCCTGTAGAAGTCCAATGCCAAGTACAAGCAGCTACATGATCAACATCGAGTGTTACACAAGTTTCAAGTGGGCGACAAAGTTTGGTTGCATTTGCAGAAAGAACACCTAACCGGAGCTCATCGGAAGCTTAGACCACTCTGATATGGGCCTTACACCATTATGAAGGCTATGGGATAAAATTCCTTTGAGCTCATCATTCCCCCATTCCTTGGCTTGCACCCAGTGTTCAATGTGGACCGCCTTCAACCATACTTTCCACCATTACAGGACACATCAGACATTGCAGAACAACTCACACCAACAGACATAAATCCTTATTGTATGGAACAATCTAAAACTGATTAAATCATGCAAATGTAGATCAAGAACACTCGCTAGTGGAAGATCCATTTGTATCTAGTTGTCAAAGCTTTCCAACTCCTCCACCAAGGCAAGTGGCTCACCAAGGACCAAGTTCAACAGAAGTTTCCTCATCTCGTTGAGGAAATCAACGCAATCGGGACCATTTCTTCCTAATGGGGGAGGAATGATATAGGTGGATATTGGTGGCCACCCTCTAATCCAACTTGGACCCCCACCATTGTTTCTTTCATTTTTTCATTTTCCTTAATTGTAGCACAATTTACTAATTTTTGTGGTTTTCGGGTCCTGAACTTTTGAAACTGTTTTGAGGCCCTAAAACAATTTTTTTGGGTAAATAGGGACCAAAACATGGGTCTTCCACCCATCTTGGTCAATTGAAAGTTATATTCCTTGGATAGATATTTCTAACAAGTTATTGTGCGTGTAAAACAAAGATCGTATGCCAAAGTTACATCCTTGGGAAGTTGATGTACCAATTTACCCAAACAGGGCCCATAGTTTTGGTGTTTCATCTCCTAGGGTTAGGTTTTTGGATGTTTAGGGATTTCCATTGTTTCTAAATAATAAATAGGCCTTCTAGCCTCATTTTAACATAGTTCATAGGCATGTAGCTACCACATCTCTTCACATAGATAAGTTACCATCACCCGAACTAGTTTATTTTCCATTTTGTCAGTAAGAATTTTTCAGTGTTTGATATTAATCAAATGAAGTGTTATTCCTGATACATATTTGCGCTAATGTTTATTTATGTATTTTTTGTGTTCCTGCATAATTCTGGATCACTTAAGTAGCTTGAAAGGATTCATTCAAAAATCAGTATGTTGGATAGAATTTTGAAAGAAAGTTCTCTAGTGAATTATGCACTTATGGGACAGGTAATGAAAATGGATGAACCACAGGATTATGCCGAAGCATTAAGAAATAAATAATGGAATCAAGTTATGGAAGAAAAATCGAATGCCTTGGTGAAAAAAGATTCATGGGACTTGGTCAAATTACCAAATGGAAAATATGTGATTGGCATTAAGTGGGTTTATAAAGCCAAGTATAAATCAGATGGCACAATATATAAGTATAAGGCTCATTTAGTTGCAAAAGGATATGCACAAAAAGAAGGAATTGATTATGCTGAGAAATTTTATCTAGTAACAAAGTTGGATACAATCAATATGGTTCTTGCATTAGTTGCACAGTACAAATGGTCAATTTTTCAAATGGATGTTAAATCAGCCTTTCTAAATGGTTATGTGGATGAACATTTTTTTGTGGAGTAGCCTAATGGTTTTGAATTTATAGGAAAATAAGATTATATTTATAAGTTGAAGAAGGCCTTAGATGGTCTTAAGAAAATTCCAAGGGCATGATATTCAAGAATGATAATTATTTTCAGGACCTTGGATTAGTTAAAATTTTATATGATCCCAATCTCTATATATTTCATTCAGGATAGGACATTTTGATAATTATCTTATATGTTAATGACTTGGTCTACACAGGGAAAGGTACATAACTATTTCAAAGGTTTAAGTCACATATGATTGTTGAGTTTGAGATGAAAAATCTTGGTGAGTTCCATTAATTCTTGGGTATTGAAGTTTGGCAAAAGGAATATGGTATTTTGATGTTACTTGGTATCGTAAATTGGTTGGAAGTTTGATCTACATAAATACAAATCGACCAGATATTTCATTTTTAGTCAATATGGTATCAATATTTATGGCAGAACCCAAGGAATTTCATTGGAAAGCAACAAATAGGATCTTAATATATTTTCGTGGAACATCCGATTATGGTTTGGTATACAAGTCTACAGAATATTTCAGGTTGGTTGGTTATACATACTCATATTGGGTTGGATGCATGTATGATAGGAAATCAACTTTAGGGTATTCATTCAATATGGGCTTAGCAGCAGTTTCTTGGAGTACTAACAACCAACCCATAGTTTCTCTCTTCAAAGTAGAAGTAGAGTATAAAGTGGCATCGACAGAAACATGTGAATAATTTTGGTTGAGAAGAATCCTAGAGGATATACATGAACGGAAAGAGAAACCCACTCAATTGATGTGTGATAATCAAAGTGCTATTAAGATGAATAACAATCCATTTTTTTATAAGAATACCAAGCATATTGATATTCAATTTCATTTTTTGCGGGATTTGGTTCAACAAGGAGAGATAGAGATCGAGTAATATAGAACAGATGAACATATAGCTGATATATTCACCAATCATTGTCTAACAAAAATTTCTACAAATTCAGAGATGATCTTGGAATATTTCCAAATGATCATTATGTGGGAGAAATGTTGGAATAATGATCCATTTGTTAATTGTTAGTTTTATTATAAAGTTTTTATTTTGTGTGATATATCTATGGACTGATTGATTGAGAAAATTTCAGAGTGATTTGTGAAGTTATTGATTGAGAAATTTATGGAGATGAAAAAGTCCCGAGACCTATCCTCACATATAAATGTATGCCTGTGTTAATGAAATTTGATTGATTTGGTGTGTGTGAGTTGTGTGCATTATGGTCAAATTATCATTGCTATATTATTTATTTTTCTAGTATATTTCTTTCATAATGTGCAACAATATCCCCCTTTGTCATTGATGGCCATTGATGTCAAACATTAACAAAAATTATTCCCTTATAAATATTCTCCATCTATTGATACTTGCACTCTCTCCTTTATCTCAATGTCTCCACAAACTCTCCCCCTTTGACATTAATGACAAAGGGTCATGGATATCTATTGAAATTGTCATGCCAAGATATTCTCAAATTTTCATATGAAATCAAGATTTTTCTAGGTATCTATCAAGGAGGAGGATCGATTTAAAACTTCTTTCAGTATACCATCAGGACACTATCAATGGAATGTCATGCCTTTTGGGTTGAAACATGCTCCCTCAAAATTCCAAAAGGTAATGGACCAGTTTTTTAAGCCATATTTTGATTGTCTTATTGTATATATATATATGGCATATTGGTATTTTCTAAATCTGCAGATGAACATTTTAAGCACTTGTACAAATTTAAACAAATTGTTAAAAATAGTGGATTGGTTGTGAGTCAGAAGAAATTGGAAGTATTCCAAACAAAGATAAAGTTCTTGGGACACATCATTGAAAATGGGAAAATCACCCTGCAACAACATGTTGTTGCATTTTCTAATAAGTTTCCTAATGAAATAAAAGATAAAACCTAGTTGCAGAGATTCCTACGCTGTATGAATTATGTCTGCAAATTCTACAAAAATTGTGCCCAGTATAGAAAAACCTTGAATCAACGTTTGAAAAAGAATCACATTCCCTGGACGAATGCCCATACAACTGCAGTCAAGATAATAAAAGAAAAGGTCCTAGTCCTACCCATTTTATATGTATCTGATGAGAATCTGTTTAAAATTGTTGAATCTGATGCTAGTGAGCTTGGTTGGGAGGAGCTCTTAAGAAAAATAAGGAAGATGATGAGAAAATTATACAATTTTGTACAGGAGTTTGGAATCCAACCAAGCAAAATTATTCTACAATTGAGAAAGAGTTCAAAGCAGCCTGAAACTGCATCGATGAATTTGATATCCATCTTATCAATAAAAGATTCCTTTAAAAAACAGATGCCTTTGCAATGAAAAAGATCCTGACAAAAGATATTAAAAAACCTGGAGAAGAAAAGTTCGCAAGATGGCAAGCCCTGTTCTCCAATTTTGATTTCGATATTGAACAGATTAAGGGCCAAGGAGTTGAGACCGAGCACAACCTTTTTTAGGAGGAAAAAGGTCAACGTGAAATCTAAAATAAGAATGACATGATTTTTTTCCTGGCATTTTTTTATGAACTTAAAAGAGCTAGTGTGAAACATAAATAAAAGTGGAGTAACCTTTCTTGAATTTTTAAATATTAAATTTCTTTTATGGTGCATTTAAAATTTGGAGTGCATGTGAATGTTTCTTAAAGTGTGCATGACACACCTTTATTTTGTAAAAGGGGATTAACATTTTCGATAAGGGTGATATAAGAAATAAAATATGCTTTATAAGGTTGTAAAAGGGGAATTAACATTTTTTTAAAGAAGGGAGATATAAGAAGCTTTGAAATAATTAAAGGAGATACAAGATGTATTTTTTTTAAATAATTGAGATTTTTAGCTTTCTCTGTACTCTTTATTTAATAAAAAGAATATTTTGTTATGGTGGTTGAGTCTCAATTTTTGGGATATTTGGTTCTTGTCTTGGGTCGACGTGGGACACATTGTGTTATTTTGTGCATTTTATCACTTTGTATGTCTCTTACTCTCCTCATGGTGAAAAGAAATATTGTATTGTCTAAACTTGTTGGCACAAACTATCTTTATTGGAGAAAACACATGAAACCTATATTCATCACTAAATATTTATGGGAACTTGTAACTCAAGGATACACTATGCATTCTCCAGACGAATTCAAAGCATTAAGCGATGATGAAAAGAAATCTCTTAAGTAACTTATTAAGAAAGACAATGAATCACTTTCACTTGTACGAAGCACTCTTGAAGAATCTATATTTTTAAGAATTAGTGGTGAAATATCAACTAAGGAAGCATGGGATATCTTAAAAAACACATATGAAGGTGTTTTGTAGCTAAACTATAAACATTAAAGAGGAATTTTAAAATTTCCCATATGCAAAGTAATGAATCCATTCATTATTACATCACAAAAATGAAAGATCTTGTTAATCATATGAGTTCATTGTGTGAATATGTTCCAAAAATAAAGCTAATTGAGAAGATTTTAATTAAGTGTTTTTCCTAAATTTCATATGGTCACTACCAGTATATGGTCTCCAAAGATTTAAATACCATGAAAATTGATGAATTAAGTGGATTCTTTTTAACTGTTGAAGAGAATAAACAATATGAGAAAGTAGAACATGCGTTTTATGAAAATCATAGAGGAAGAACAAGGAGTAGAGGTCAATATCATAATTATAATAAAAAAATAAATCATAAAATTTCACAAGGAAATGCATCTCTTTCAAGAGGCAGAGGCCCAAAATCCTAGTCAGCTTAGAGGAAGAGGTAGAGATGGATATCGTGGAACAGGAAAAGGAAGAGATGGAGGAAGAAATATAGGAAGAGGTGGATGACCACAGTGTTATTATTGCCAAAAATTTGTCCTTCTTGAAATATATTGTTATGCAAAAATGAGAGATATGGAGCATAAGGATACCAATACAATTGTTGGAGTAACTTGGAATAAAAAGTTATTCATATCAAGTTTGATGGCACATAGTGAAGAAAGTGAAGCATGGTATATGTTCAACTCATATGACATCTAAAGTGGAGTTTTTTACCCAAATTAATGAGAACTATTTTGGCAAAGTCATATTTGGTGATGATAGTGTTTCTGAAGTGAAAGGAAAAGGATTAGTTGCAATCCTAGCATTGCATTGTAAGAAGAAGTTATTGAAGACACTTTTTTGACACCGGCATTGAAGAAGAACTTAATTTTTGTAGGACAGATGATGGATCAAAACTACAAGTTAGTATTTGATAATAAATAATGCTTAATCATGGATAAGTTAAATCAAAATGCAGTTCTAGCAAGAGGCGAAATGACTAATGATAGAATTTTCAAGCTCTCCTTTGATCCAAGTAATTTACAGAGTTTGAAAGTGACAAAAGAAGAAAATAGTAAGATTTGGCATTATAGAATGGGAAATTTGAATTTTCAGAGTTTGGTGTTGTTAAGAAAGAAAAAAATGGTAAATGGTCTTCCTTATATTAAGTTGGATGATGATGTATGTGAAGGGTATATTTTTGGGAAACAATACAGGGAAAGTTTCCGAGATAGAACATTATTAGAAGGCTATAGAATGTCTTGAATTGGTGAATTCAGATTTGTGTGGTCCAATGGAGGCTCTGTCTTTTGGAAAGGAGTGTTACTTTCTCATTTTCATTAATGATCATTCTAGGAATCCATGGGTATTTTTTTTGCAAGAGAAGTCTGAATTTTTTTCTCATTTTCTTGAGTTTAAGGCTTTAGCTGAAAAGAAAAGTGGTATGAAATTTCTCACCCTAAGAACAGATAATGGGGGAGAATAAAATTCAAATGATTTTTTGAGTTATTGTAGGAAAAATGTAATAAAGAGAGAGTTTACCAATTCATACTCTCCTAAAAAAAATGGTGTTATAGAGAGGAAAAATAGGACCATAGTTGAAATAGCTAGGAGCATGTTAAGAACTAAGTCTCTTGGAAATGATTTTTGGGATGAAGCAGTAGACACAAAAATATACACTCTTAACCAATTTCTTAAAAATGTAATGTTGAATTTGACTCCAGAAGAAGCATGGTCAGGATACAAACCAAGTGTTTCACATATGAAAGTTTTTGGTTGTACTACATATGCACATGTTCCTAAGGAAAATAGGAAGAAATTGGATGATAAGAGTATGAAACGCATCTTTATTAAAGAAAATATTGAAATAAGAAGTTGCATTTTATTTGATCTTAAATCAAGAAAGGTGATAATAAGTAGATATGTTGTGTTTTATGAGTAGGGAATCTACCAGCCAGAACATGTACAGTTTGAATTGAAGAAAGATGTAGTGAATATAGGTGATGAATAAAATTCCAAGTCACTAAAGATAGATGAAGTTAAGAAGAAGCATAATGATCTAGTTGGATATTGGTGGCCACCTACCTATTCCACTTGGACCTCCACCATTGTTTCTTTTAGTTTTTTAGTTTCCTTAATTGTAGCAAAACTTACTATTTTTGCCAGTTTTTCAGGTCCTGAACTTTCAACGTCGTTGTGAGGCCCTAAACGAATTTTTTTGGGGAAAACTAGGAATATCAAGGGTCATTGACCAATATTGGTCACCTGAAGTTGTAGTTCTTGGATAGATGTTTCTAACAAGGTATTATGTGCATCAAACGAAGATTGTATGCCAAATTTATGTCCCTAGGAAGTTGATGTACCAATTTACCCAAACAGGGCCCATAGTTTTGGCGCTTCATCTCCTAGGGTTAGGTTTTTGGATTTTTAGGGTTTTCCATTGTTTTTCAATAATAAATAGGCTTTAGAGCTTCAATTTGACATAGTTCAAAGTCATGTAGCCGCCACATCTGTTCTTAGAAATAAGATACAATCGCTTGACCTAGTTTATTTTCCATTATGTCTGTAAGAAATTTTCAATATTTGATATTAATGAAATGAGGTGTTATTCATGCTGCATCTCTACATTGATGTTTATTTCTATATTTTTTTGTGTCCTTGCATAAGTATGGATAAGTGGTATCAAATCGTTATTCTCTTTCTCGATATTTCTTTACATGTCCCCAACGAGGTCATGGTATAAGGAGTTAGGGCTTGATCTGGTTGAACATTTACAAGATCATCCTTGCAAACCTCGATGCCCTCCCATGGCAGAAGAAAAGAAATATGAGGGAGCAGGAGATCCTATCCAAATATTGCTCGAGGAGGCCCTCAATAAACAAAGGAACACAACGATGCATAAATTTTCCTAGATCCTTCAACGGCTACCCACTGACGGTGCACCTTCATCTAGCAGCCACTCTGGAGGTGCCACTCCTTTTAAGGTACATGCAAACTTTTACATTCCCTTATTTGAGGGCCAAATAGATGCATACATTGTAAATATATGGTTGAATATATTAGAAGGATATTTCTTGGTTCATGACTTTTCCAATCGGGGAAATATTACATTTTCACTCCTCAAAGCTGCCCCCCATGTCAAGGACTGGTCGGAAACCTATTGTGATAAAAAGGACGAGAGGAAAACCGCCTTGTTCTCAGTCGTACCCACTTGGATATTATTTCCAAGATGTCATCAAGGAAAAATATTAACCCATGAGGATCTATGAGGAAAATTACATACAATGGACTATGCTGGAGAAGCAAAGGGATCAAGATGTGCATGAGCTGATGAATTTGTTCCATACCCTGCGCACAAAGTTGGGTATCAAGATTCAGAGAAAAATTTGGTGGTTAAGTACTAAAATTTTCTGCACATGTACATTCAGGAGGAAATGGAGTTCCTTGACATCTCCTCGCTTAGTGCAACATACCAGTATGCTGCCAATATTGAGAAAAAATTCAAAAAAAAGAAGCGAGAATTTAGATCTACGAATCAGAAGCAAGGGAAATGCAACCTAGGATAACCCTCCAAAGCCACAAGTGAATATCAACACCGCAAAGCGCAAGAAGGAAACAGGAAAGTGGTGTGAGCTTCATAAGAGCTCCACTCACATCACAAGTGAGTTTCAGACCAAGCAGTCACTAGTATTCAAGCTGAAGGCTTCTGAATTAGATGCATGTTCGAACTCTGAGTTAGAACCCGACAAGGGGAATGAAGAAGGGAAGTAGATTATTGATGTAGAGACCAATGCCACTGTTTCCACCACCAAGATCCAGAAGGAGGAACCCGAAGATCTATAGGAGGGGGGGCGCCTCTTCCATTCCCAGATGTGGATAAAGGTTTCCCCGTTGCAGTTCATTGTTGAAAATGGGAGCCAAAAGAACCTCATTTCAGTAGAGGTCATAAAGCAACTAGACCTGCAGACCACAACACACCCACATTCGTACAACATTAGATGGCTTCACCAAGGATGGTATCTTCGTGTCAACCAGCAGTGTCGTCTTCTTTACATCATCAAGCCCTTCATGTATGAGGTATTATGTGATATTGCTCCTCTTGATGTTTGTGATGTATTATTAACCATACTTGTGGTAGTGACATGTTTTGTATGAGTCTAGGCCTCGCATTATTATTTTTAATTTGGGAAATAATTTGTACAGGATACCGGAGGTAGCATCGCCTACCACCATCTCTTTGATCACTACAAAAAATGTAGTAAGCTCATTTCCAAAACTGGGAAAATTTTTTTCCTAATGATCCACCCCCAGGGCATGAAGGAGATTATAACGATGACCTCCAGAAAGGGCTCCTCCACATGGCAACAACAAATGGACAAGATCATGGAGGAGTATGGGGAAATATTCACCTCACCTGCAAGGGTACCTATGCATTGTCAGGTCAAACACTCCATTGATATGACCCTAGTTGCGTTGCTACCTAACGGACCGATATATTGGTGCTATGTTATTGAGAACGATGAAATCAAGAGGAAAATTTAGGAGTTGTTGCAGAAAGGTCACATCCGGCCGAGTTCATCGACTTGTGGGAGCTCGATCGTGTTGGTGCGAAAGAAGGATGGGACTTGGAGTCTCTATATTGACTATCGGGTGCTAAACAAGATTACTGTTCGAAATAGGTATTTGATATCGTGGATTTATGACCTTTTGGACCAAATCAAGGAGGACAAATATTTCAACAAGATTGACTTGAAGTTAGAGTATCACCTGGTACCAATCGAGCCCTCTGATGTGTGGAAGACTACCTTCAAGTCCAAGGAGGGCCTTTTTGAATGGCTGAACATGCCTTTCAAGTTGATGAATGCTTCTGAAACCTTCATAAGGCTAATGGAATACATCTTGTGACCATTCACCAAATCATTTATGGTGGTGTATTTGGATAACATCCAAATCTTCATCCATAGTTGGGAAGAGCACCTCCACCACATTCGACGGGTCCTCCAAACACTTCGACAACACAAGTTGTGTGACGATTTGGAGAAATGCACTTATGGCATGACCCAGGTTCAATATATGGGATACATTATTGGTGACTAGGGGGTGCATGTGAACCCATCCAAGATCCAGGTCATTCGGGATTGTCCAGCCCCAACAGAGCCCCGCAACTTTCTGGGTCTTTCCAATTTCTACCGCAGGTTTGTGTTGGGGTTCTCTCATATCACTTGGCCTTTGATTCAAGTCACCAAGGGAGGAGAAAAAGAAATTTTATTTTGGTTTGTATCTCAGAAAAAGGCATTCATAGTGTTCAAGCATCTCCTCTACTCTGCACCAGTTCTCACATTATTAGACTTACAGTAACCATTTGAGATCGAGACATATGCCTCTAACTATGCTATTGGGGTAGTACTTACTCAGTAAGGGCATCTAGTGGCATATCATAGTGAGACACTTTTAGATATAATCCAAAAGTATCCCACCTATGAAAAAGAAATTTATTCCATTTTTGAAGCCTACTAGCAATGGAAGCATTACATTTTGGGGAAGGAATGGTCATACACATAGATCACCAACCCTACAGTTCATACAGACAAAAGGGAAATTGTATAATGACCACCATCAGAAATGTTCCACATACCTGCAACAGTTCCATTTGAAGATCAAGTCCAAGAAGGGCAACACCAATAATGTTGGATATTTCCTCAGTTGACCGTCGATCATGGCACTAACCACTGTGCTCGACTCTTGTGGGCACGAGACTTCGAGTTGGCCGCATCTCTACCAAAGTGATCCAAAATTATAAAACATGTATTAGACGCTCCTCGAGGGTAAGCAAGATCCACAATTTCACCTCTAGGATGCACTGTTATGCCACCTAGGACACCTCTATGTTTCTTCAAGTGAGCGTGCTAAGAAGATTTTGGAAGCGCACTACATTTGGATCATTGGACATTTCAAGGTCGAGAAAACAGTGGCAGTACTGCAGAAGTATTTCCATTGTCCGAACCTTTGACATGATGTTGGGAAGTACATAAGATCCGGCACTTCCTGCTCCATTTCCAAACCGTCCATTAAGAATCAAGGCATATATACTATGCTTCCTACCCCTAGTCGACCTTGGGAATCCATCTCCATGGATTACATGTTGGGCCTTCATTCTACCAAGCATGGAAACGATTTAATTTTTGTGGCTATCAACAGGATGATCGTACACATTTTGTGCATGCACAACTCGAATCATCCACGCACATGGGATGAAAACCTCCCCTACATTCAACACATCTATAACCAAGCTCTCCACAACTCAACTGGTCACAACCCCCATTAGGGGAATTTTGAGGTCTAAAATGGGCCTTCTAAATAAATTATAAAATAATAGTGGAAATAATAAAATAATATTTGATTACATTATCAAATTTTAGAGGGAAAAAAGAAAAAAATGTTTTTTCAACTTATCTCTCAAAGTGTTTACTAAAATTTCGAGTGGGAGTACTCGTTGGATGAAAAATTTAATTCCTCATATATGGATTACACATGTTGCATGCTTTCAATGGACCCTACTTCACGAAAAATGAGAAATACATGAAAAACATGATTACAATCACATTTTTTCATGTATTTCTCATTTTTCATGTAGTAGGGTCCATCAAAATTATGCAACATGGGTACTCCTTGTATGAGGAATTAAATTTTTAATCCAACGAGTAATCCCACTCGAACTTTGAGTAAAATATTTGGGAGATAAGTTGAAAATATGAGTTGAAAAATTATTTTATTATTTTATTATTTTTTAATATTTTTACCATGGAAAATTTTAGGGGCTAATATTCACAGGTGGGCTAATTTTCCATCTTTTTTCCAAAAAAAAGATTCACCAATTTCCATTTTTTATAAAAATGATTTGCCCAAATTTTACAATATAAAATTATTTTATGTTAAAAATCGCCAACATTATATAGAGAGTATATATAAAATCATTATAAATTTCAATAATTTTACAAATACATCAATACACATTTTATAGTTTGCATATTAGGTACTATTGAGATTCACCATTTTTTAAACTTCAAAATAGTTTTCCATTCTTAAAATTTCCCTGATTTTTACCCTTATACTTAAAAAATGGTGAATCATCCCCCATGGTTGACATCATCATCTTGAATCCTATTGGTTCTTATAAATTTTATTTTGGTTGTACATTTTTCTTAGGAATCCCATTTTAGACATCAAATTCCTCTAATGTTTCAAGTGGGCATGGGATTCCAACCACTATGTCCCATTGATGTGGCCATACCATTTGCAGCTACTTAGACATATTTGGCTCATGTCCAGTCTGAAGCCGACAGGGTGAACAACTTCAATGAGCACATTCAGCACATATACCATTAGGTTCAAAACATCCTGTAGAATTCCAATGCCAAGCACAAGAAGCTACATGATCAACATCGAGTGTTACACAAGTTTTAGGTGGGCGACAAAGTTTGGTTGCATTTGCAGAAAGAACGCCTAACCAGAGCTCATTGGAAGCTTGGACCACTCTGATATGGGCCTTACACCATTATGAAGGCTATGGGATACAATTCTTTTGAGCTCATCATTTCCCCATTCCTTGGCCTGCACCCATTGTTCAATGTGGACCGCCTTCGACCATACTTTCCACCATTACTGGACACATAAGACATTGCAGAACAAATCACACCAACATACCTAAACCTTTATTGTACGGAACAATCCACAACTAATCATATCATGGACATGTAGATCAAGAATACTCGCCAATGGAAGATCCATTTGTATCTGGTTGTCAAAGCTTTCCAACTCCTCCACCAAGGCAAGTGGCTCAAAAAGGACCAAGTTCAGCAGAAGTTTCCTCATCTCATGGAGGAACTCAACGCAATCGTGACCATTTCTTCCTAATGGGGGAGGAATGATATAGGTGGATATTGGTGGCCACCAGCTAATTCCACTTGGACCCCCACCATTGTTTCTTTCATTTTTTCAGTTTCCTTAATTGTAGCACAATTTACTATTTTTTGTGGTTTTCAGGTCCTAAACTTCTGGAACCGTTTTGAGGCCCTAAAAGACGTTTTTTGGGTAAATAGGGACCAACACATGGGTCTTCCACCCATCTTGGTCACTTGAAATTTATATTCCTTGGATAGATATTTATAATGAGTTATTGTGCGCGTAAAACGAAGATCGTATGCCAAAGTTACGTCCTTGGGAAGTTGATGTACCAATTTACCCAAATAGGGCCCATAGTTTTGGTGTTTCATCTCCTAGGGTTAGGTTTTCGGAAATTTAAGGCTTTCCATTTCTTCTAAATAATAAATAGGCCTTCCAGCCTCATTGTAACATAGTTCAGAGTAATGTAGCTACCGCATCTCTTCACATAGATAAGTTACCATCACCCAAGCTAGTTTATTTTCCATTTTGTCAGTAAGAATTTTTCAATGTTTGATATTAATGGAATGAAGTGTTATTCCTGCTACATATTTGTGTTGATTTTTATTTATGTATTTTTTTGTGTTCCTTCATAATTCTAGATCACTTAAGTAGCTTTAAAGGGGTCATTCAGAAAGCAGTACGCTGGATAGAATTTTGAAAGAAATTTCTCTAGTAAATTATGCACTTATGGGACAGGTAATGAAAATGGATGAACCACAGGATTATGTAGAAGCATTAAGAAATATATAATGAATCATGTTATGGAAGAAAAATCGAATGCCTTGGTGAAAAAATATACATGGGACTTGGTCAAATTACCAAATGGAAAATATGTAATTAGCATTAAGTGGGTTAATAAATCCAAGTATAAATCAAATGGCACAATTTATAAGTATAAGGCTCATTTAGTTGCAAAAGGTTATGCACAAAAAGAAGGCATTGATTACGCTAAGAAATTTTCTCTAGTAGCAAAGTTGGATATAATAAAGATGGTTCTTGCATTAGTTGCACAGTACAAATGGTCAATTTTTCAAATGGATGTTAAATCAACCTTTCTAAATGGTTATGTGGATGAACATTTTTTTGTGGAGTAGCCTAATGGTTTTGAAGTTATAGGAAAATAAGATTATGTTTATAAGTTGAAGAAGGCCTTATATGGTCTTAAGAAAATGCCAAGGGCATGATATTCAAGAATTGATAATTATTTTCAGGACCTTGGATTAGTTAAAATTTTATATGATCCCAATCTCTATACATTTCATTCAGGACAGGACATTTTGATAATTATCTTATATGTTAATGATTTGGTCTACACAGGGAAAGGTACATAACTATTTCAAAGGTTTAAGTCACATATGATTGTTGAGTTTGAGATGAAAAATCTTGGTGAGTTCCATTACTTCTTGGGTATTGAAGTTTGGCAGAAGGAAGATGGTATTTTTATGTTACTTGGTATCGTCAATTGTTTGGAAGTTTGATCTACATAACTACAACTCGACCAGATATTTCATTTTTAGTCAATATGGTATCAATATTTATGGCAGAACCGAAGGAATTTCATTGGAAAGAAATAAATAGGATCTTAAGATATTTTCGTGGAACATCCAATTATGATTTGGTATACAAGTCTACAGAATATTTCAGGTTGGTTGGTTATACAGACTCATATTGGGTTGGATGCATTTATGATAGGAAATCAACTTTAGGGTATTCATTCAGTATGGGTTTAGCAGCAGTTTATTGGAGTACTAACAACCAGCCCATAGTTTCTCTCTTCACAGTAGAAGCAGAGTATAAAGTGGCATCGACAGAAACATGTGAATCATTTTGGTTGAGAAGAATTCTAGAGGATCTACATGAACGGAAAGAGAAACCCACTCAATTGATGTGTGATAATCAAAGTGCTATTAAGATGAATGAAAATTCATTTTTTTATAATAATACCAAGCATATTGATATTCAGTTTCATTTTTTTTGCGATTTGGTTCAACAAGGGGAGATCGAGATCAAGTACTATAGAATAGATGAACATGTAGCTGATATATTCACTAAATCATTGTATAAGGAAAAGTTCTACAAATTCAGAGATGATCTTGGAATATTTCCAAATGATCATTATGGGGGAGAAATGTTGGAATAATGATCCATTTGTTAATTGTTAGTTTTATTATAAAGTTTTTATTTTGTGTGATATATTTGTGGACTGATTGATTGAGAAAATTGTGAAGTGATTTGTGGAGTCATTGATTGAGAAATTTGTGGAGATGAAAGAGTCCCGAGACCTATCCTCACATATAAATTTATGCCTATGTTAATGAAATTTTATTGAGTTGGTGTGTGTGAATTGTGTGCATTATGGTCAAATTATCCTCGCTATATTACTTCTTTTTCTAGTATATTTCTTTCATAATGTGCAACAATATCCCCTTTTTTCATTGATGGCCATTGATGTCAAACATTAACAAAAATTCTTCCCTTGTAAATATTCTCCATCTATTGATACTTGTACTCTCTCCTTTATCTCAATGTCTCCACAAACTCTCCCCCTTTGACATTAATGACAAAGGGTCATGGATATCTATTGAAATTGTCATGCCAAGATATTCTCAAATTTTGATATGAAATCAGGATTTTTCCAGGTATCTATTAAGGAAGAGGATCGATTTAAAACTGCTTTCAGTATACCATCAGGACACTATGAATGGAATGTCATGCCTTTTAGGTTGAAACATGCTCCCTCAAAATTCCAAAAGGTGACGGACCAGGTTTTTAAGCCATATTTTGATTGGCTTATTGTATATATAGATGACATATTGGTATTTTCTAAATCTGTAGATGAACATTTTAAGCACTTGTACAAATTTAAACAAATTGTTAAAAATAGTGGATGGTTGTGATTCAGAAGAAAATGGAAGTATTCCAAACAAAGATTAAGTTCTTGGGACACATCATTGAAAATGGGCAAATCACCCTGCAAAAACATGTTGTTGCATTTTCTTATAAGTTTCCTAAAGAAATAAAAGATAAAACCTAGTTGCAGAGATTCCTAGGTTGTATGAATTATGTCTGCAAATTCTAAAAAAATTGTGCCCAAGATAAAAAAACCTTTAATCAACATTTGAAAAAGAATCACATTCCCTGGACGAATGCCCATACAACTGCAGTCAAGAAAATAAAAGAAAAGGTTCGAGTCCTACCCATTTTATATGTATCTGATGAAAATCTGTTTAAAATTGTTGAATCTGATGCTAGTGAGCTTGGTTGGGAGGAGCTCTTAGGAAAAATAAGGAATGTGATGAGAACTCGTGCTATGATAACATCTAGAATTGAGTTTGAAAAATCATGCCATATAACCTTTTTTATGGCATATGTGGCATTCAACATTGGGATTCAACACTTGTGGGAATGGATAAGTCATTCTTCTAATTTGGTCCACATGTCTCCATATCAGTAATTGATCATCTCCTCTATCCATGAATATAGTAAGAGATCTCGACATACTAAAATTACTTCTTAGAGGATCTGTGTTCCCTTGTTGATCAATCCCCGCTTGAGTGTTACTTGTGGATGCTTTGCGATAAGTCATATTCATTTGTTGATTTCCAAAACCTGATCTATTATTACTTTTGGATGCTTTATGATGATCCATATTCATTGACTTCCTTGCATTATTTATTCTTGCACATATTTTTCTTCATTCTGGTTCCTTGTATTCTTCCCCTTCCTAGAATTGTCTTGAGTGTCATTAAAACGAACATGATTGGTGTTGTATCTTAAGAAAAAATCCCTTGGCTTTGGTAAGGAATCAGTGCTTAAGACATTTAATAAATGTATGTCAAAATTACAATATCAAATGGCCTCTGTTTAACACCTTTGGAATTTAATTACTTAATACCCTCAATAATCTGATATAATGAAAGCCTTCACAATGCCATAAAATGTTGATATTTGAATGAAATGAAAAGAACAACTTTAAGGGAAACTCAAAATTATATGTTGAGAAACATAATCTATCACTTTTAAGTTTCAAAGGAAATTCATGGAGAGAGAGGAAACTCGAAATAATATGTTGTAAACACAAAATCTATTACTTTAAAGTTTCATCAAGAGTTTGTGAAGAGAGGGGACACTCAAAATAATATGTTGTAAACACAAAATATATTGCTTTTAAGTTTCAAGGAGAATTTGTGAAGGGAGAAGAGATGAAGTGAAGGAGCACAAACTAAGGTTATTTAACTCTTACTCATATATGTAATTAAGAGACGGACTTCTACATTACTTCACTTCATTCAAAAAGGAACAAACACAGAGTCAAAATGGATAGAAATATCAACATCAACAGGCACAACAAACTTGACCTTCTTTAATTAATTTCTCAAAAAATTCAGTACCAAATTAACAGTCATCCAGAGGTCCAAAACTCGAAACCTCTTTTATTTATTTCTATCTACTTAAATACATCCAAATAGTTTGTAACTACTGAACTTCTTGAAACTACTTTGACTACCTAAACTGTTAAAATTACTTATGCAATCATACCAAGAAAACAAATTGAAACTGGAAATATCATTCGTTTTGTTGAATCTGATTGTTGTTGATGCATCCCCCCGAAGTCCTGAGGTTTCCTTTCTAGTTATGATGCGATAGCTGCACAGTTATGTAATAGCATATTAGTACTCGACTTGACCCAGCTATTGTGCTTCCAACAGCGCCACTATACATTCTTCTACCCGAATCTGCCTATGGCTCTGTGCTTCAAACAATGTTATCATGTCCCCTTATGTTCGTGCCTGCAGCGTTCTGCCTTCTCTTCGTAAACCACCGCAAGACTTGGACTGAAACTATATTCTACTCACCCTTGGAGAACGCATCACATCCACTTTCTATCACATTTTGGCATTTCACAAGCTTTACGTTATAATCCTCTTTTCTTCCTCTAATGCGATTTAACAAAAGAAATGCCTTACCTCTAGATTTGAAAACGTTTGGAGTTCACTTTTGAAACCACATGGCATCCACCCACAAATCACAAATCGATGATTTTATTATGAAAGACGGGAGGTAAGTGTTAAACATTGCGATGTGAGAAGTGCGATGGGCGGAAGATGACGTGGCAAGCGGAGGTGGGGCCAATTGCAAATCGCAAATCGGTAGATTTGTTATGAGAAATAGGAGGTAAGTGTTTAATATTGTGATGTGCGAAGTGCGACGGGCGTAAGGTAACGTGGAAAGCGGAGGTGGGGTCAATCGCAAATCGCAAATCAATGAATTTGTTATGAGAAATGGAAGGTAAGCTCTAAAACTCGCGAAGTGCGAAGTGCAGGCAGAGGGAGGTGACATGGTAGGGATGGGTCCCACGGATATCGCAAATCGCAAATCAATGGATTTAGTTTATGAGCAGTGGAGGTAAACATTAAAACTTGCGAAGTGCGAAATGCGAGGAGAGGGAGGTGATGTGGAAAAGAGAGGTGGGCCCGCTCATAGCCTACAGATCATAACCCTTAACACATTCCTTAGCGCTAACCCTTTAAACTTGTGAAGTGCGATATGTGATCGCATCACATCATGATATCGCAAGTTTAACCATATTTTAAACTTGTAACCTTTACCGAATGCAATATGCGATACGATCTCCGTCGTCCATCTCTCCGTTTCAGTTCTGCGCTTTGATCCTGACCGTATGTTTTTCTCTTTGTGCCTCCTCCAAAACTCTTAAGTTTCTAAGGGAAATACTCCATTTCTCTACCTGTGGGAAATTAGTCTGTTTTTCTCTGTGGTGTAACCCTCCTGATCTTATCCGGTGTTCTGTCGCGTTAGTCTCTCCTGAGCTTACGAATGAGCCTGACTCGACCCTAACCAATGTGCAATGTTCTGAATGTGCCCATCGGTCTGGCTCTTGAACTGTTCTGCATGTGAATGAGCCCGAATCGACCCACCTTCACATATCATCACGTAATGTTAATGTACCAACATATAAATCAAAATTCTTCTTTGACATACAAAATTTTAGATTTTCTAATATATATTCTCTTTTGGTGTTTTGAAAAATATTTCAAAGGTAAATGCAAATGAGCCACAACATATGGCTCCACCTAGGGATAGTGCTTTTTCCACAGAAGCATTAAGGACTGCAGATTAGTGCCTTATCCATTGGGCATGGAGTCAAATATTTCTTGGTGACATATGAAGAATGAGCAATCTGGTATTTACAATGGTGGAATGTTGAATTTTAATGTTGTAAATAATGCTTCAGAGATTTCCCATTCACAGGCAGCTATAACAACACTCCATCTAGATCTTCCAAAATGAATGTGTTATTTGACCTTGCCTCAGAGATTCTGTATGGACCATACCAGAGAGGGTAAAATTTGTCGTGCTTCCCCTTTTCTTCTCATCTAGTGTCCCATCTCAGTACCAAATCTCCTACTTGAAAGAGAACTTCTTTTGATTTTCTATCAAATATAGGCTTCATCTTTTCTTGATAAGTGATCAAGTTATCCCTGACTTTGTTTCTATTTTCACTTGATTCAATTATTTCTTTCAATCTTCTCACCATAGCATTAGGTTCTTCCTGAGCTTCTTGGAGGAAAGAAATCACTAGTTTGGCCAGTTGAGCAAGAAATAGTGCTTGAGTTACATAAATTAGTTCATAGGGAGACTTTACAGTAGATCTCCTAGTAGTGACTTGAACTGCCCAGAGGGAAAACTTCCACTTCATATCCCAATCCTTCTTATTCTCGGTGATTGCCTTCTTCAATATTCTGACCAATGTCTTATTTGAAGACTTTGCCAATCCATTCCCTTGGGGATGATACTCTGTGGAATGTGATAAAATTACATTATATGTTTGACAGAAATTAATGAAATGAGAAGAGTTGAATACTTGAGCATTATTAGTCAAAATCTTGACTGGACATCCGAATTTGCTGAAAATGTTTTCCTCCAAAAACTTCATCACTACTTGGTCATTCACCTTCTTAGTGGGTATTGCTTCAACCCATTTTGTAAAGTAATCAATAGTAGTTAGAATCCACTTGAACTGTCCACTTGATGGTGGATTTATCTCTCCAATAAAATCCAATCCCCATTGCCTGAAAGGTTCTTCAATAAATACTAGGATTAGAGGTAATGGAGAAATTTTTCTCTTTTTAGCAAACAACTGACACTTTTGACAACTTATAAACATTCTATAAAAATCTACAAACAGGTTTGGCCTATAGAAGCCTGACTTGATAATTTTATAAGCAGTGACCTTCCAAATATAATGACCTCCACACATACTTTTATGATATTCTTTGGTGAATTCAATATATTCTCCTTCGGTCAAACATAACAGCAAAATACTAGCAGGATATTTCAGTATAGCTTTGCTTCCACTATAACATATGGTTGAGATTTGAGCTTGAGAGCTCTGTATTTTGTTCTATATATTGAAGTTGGATAAGAAAAGAAACACAGGTAATGAAAAATACCTTTATACTAATCAGAGAACAAAAATTTGTATTGAATACCTGTTTTGGACTTGCTTTGACCTTCTTCATTAATAGGTCCATCCACTGGTGCCAACAGATTAATTCCTAAGGCTTGAAAATTTGTCTTTGTAAACAACTTCGCTAACCCATATCCCTTGACCAACTTGGTGGGTTTGATGTCCAAATCATACTCTTGGATTTTTGCTATCCACTTCCCCCTTTTTCCTTCAACATCACTTTGGACCAGCACATCTTTCACAGTAGAATTAGGAACATAAGATTTTCTTTCGAACTGTAACACATAAGTCTTGAAGACTTTCAATGCTTTGACCAAAGAATATGCTTGTTTCTCTAGAATATTGTATTTGAGCTCAACATCTCTGAGAACTTTACTGAAAAATGCAACTCGTTGCTCCTTACTATCTTCATTTTTCTACAACAACATAGCAGCAATAGTAGTGAGGGATGCAAATGAGAATACATGAAAAAAATTTTGATAGTCTGGACTAATCAAAACTGGAGCTTCCTGCAGTGCTTCCTTTATTTTAGCAAATGCTTCCCTTGCTCCCTTATCCCATTTCACTTCTGCGTTTTTCTTCAACATATATGTTATAATTCTCACAACCTTAGCATAATTGGGCACAAATCTCATCAGAAAGTTTATTTTTCCCAGGAATATTTGTATATCTTTCTTTCTTATGGGTAAATGAATCGTCTGAATGGCTTCCACCCTTGCTAGGTCAACATTTATTCCTTGTTTAGAAACTGTGACCCAATAATTTACCTTCTTCTAAGTAAAATAACGATTTCTTGGGATTTAATGACATACCAAACTTTCTACACTTTTGAAAAGTTTTTTGTAAATGCTCCAAGTGTTCATCATCTAACCCTAAGAAAACGGTTACATCATCCAGATATATAACTACAAACCTGTCACCAACGAAGGCTATGTCCATGGCCCTCTGAAATTTTTCACCTGCGTTCGTCAGGCCAAATGGTGTCCTTTCATACATGAAGGTGCCCCAGCGCGTCATGAAAGCAGTATTCTTCTAATCTTATTTTTCTACTGCTACCTAATTATACCCAGAAAATCCGTCAACCATAGAAAAACTGTAAGCTCCCGTCACCTTCTGTAAGATATAATCCATTTTTGGAAAAGAATAATTATATTTTAGAGATGCTCTGTTCAAATTCCTGAAGTATACACAAAATATTATTTCTCCATTCTTCTTTCTTACATGAACTAGATTAGAAACCCAGCCTGAATTTCTGAGAGGGACTATAATTTTCCCTTGCAACAATTTCTTCACTTCTTTTTCAATTGGAGCTAGCAACAATGGATTGATCTGTCTGAGCTTATGTCTATGTGGTTTGATTCCTTATTTCAATGGGATCTTATGATGAATTATGATTTTGTCATATGTTTTCATGTCTTCATATGACCAAGAAAACACATCCACATATTTCTTAAAAAGATCAATGTATATTTATTTGTAGTTTTTGGGAACACCTTTGAACAATTTCACTATTTTTGGTTCCTGCTGAGTTCCCAAATTACAATCTTCCATCTCTTCTTCTTGATGTGTTTTCTTTGAATCAACAGCAACATCATTAGAATCAAATAATATTTCGAGGGGAACCAACCCTTTAGGGAGCATATTATCTTTCAATTGGATAATCTTTTGTTCACCTATCGACTTCTTAAGGTTTCTTATTTCTTCTTTTTGATCTGTTTTTTCTTCCTCTCCGTCTATCTCAACATCTTCAAAGTTTCAAATCATTGTCAGGAACTGATTTATATGTTCATCATCTTTAAACACCTACCAATGTTTCACATTGTCAGGGATAGAAGGTCTATGTCTAATTTCAATTTCATACCTTAGCCTTGGATTTATTAGAGGTTTGAAGGTGCCGACTACAACTGCTAAAGAATCATCCAATCTATTCTCCTCCCTCGAAATACACTGAATATTGAAGGCTTCAAAATAGTTTTCTATCAGATCCCAAACTTCATTCCTATATGATCTTAATCTCGGATGCTTGGTTTGACAATGATTTTTAATCTGCCCTATTATCAATTCAGAGTCACCAAAAATTGAAATACATTAAACTCCCATCTGTTTAGCGACTTGAAGTTTTGAGATTAAGGCCTTATACTCAGCCACATTGTTTGTTGAATCAAATTCTAGTTTAAAAGAGAAAGGCATGAGGTTACCTTCTGGTGATATCAGCAAGAATCTAGCACCCGCGCCTTCCTTGGAGTAGCCACCATCAAAGTATCACTTCCAAATCTTCCTTGAGTGCAGCTCAATATTTACAACTGCTAAAGAGAGATGCTTCCTTGTGTCTTCAACAAATTATACATCTTCATTCAGCATGAAACAAGAAAGATATTTTGTTTCTTGAATATAAATGGGCGAATTTCCTACATATTTCTTGGAAGTGGTCTTCACAAACCTTGTTTCCCTGTACAATCTTCTTTCTTCCCCATTAAAAAACGAAATGATAGCATAAGTGAAATCTAATTTTAGAACAACTCCCAACTTTTCTCTCCAAGATCTTGACAGGAGCATTCCAAACCTGGCTGGGATGTCAACAACCACTACATCCATGACTATAATATTTTATGGGATTTGTGTCAACGAAACTGCTACATCTTTAATTAACCCAACACATTTCACCCTTTTGGAATAAAATGAATAAAAATCCCTATAAGGTTTGGTAATCTGCAAGTTAAGTTCCTTCATAATAGACAATGGCATGAGATTATGGGACGCTCCTGAGTCCAACATGCATGGAAAATTTTAGGGGCTAATATTCGCAGGTGGGCTAATTTTCCATGGTTTTTCCAAAAAAAAGATTCGCCAATTTCCATTTTTTTATAAAAGTGATTCGCCCAAATTTAACAATATAAAATTATTTTACCTTAAAAATCGCCAACATTATATAGACAATATATATAATATCACTATAAATTTGAATAATTTTACAAATACATCAATAAAATTTTTATTTTTTTCACATTAGGGACTAGCGAGATTCGCCATTTTTTTAAACTTGAAAATAATTTTCCATCCTTAAAATTTTACCTGCCAGCATGCAATTATGTAGGGTAAAATCATGAAGCAACAAATAAATATAGAAGGGTGGAACAGAAGGATCTAATTCTTCTACATCAGGACCAAATATGACCACTGGCTTTTCTTCTTGTAAGTTCAATGTGTCACTTATATCTTCCAACTGTGTGAGATTAATAAATTTTGAAATTTCTTTCTGTAAGCTGGTATTTTAGCTAATTCTAGAAGAGGTACTTGAATTTTAACCTTCTCCAACTCTTTTTCCAAACTAAAAGCATGAGTTTTCTTAACGTTATTTTCATGTTCTTCTTCACTCTTTCTAGAATTTGCTACTTGTTCGAGCACAGGAACAACTCTCTCCAAAATATTAGTGTCAACTTATTTGTTCTGGGAAGATTCACCCTGCTGCACATTTGTTCTATTAACTGAATTTACAAGTTGTTTCCCATTACTGACCTATTTCACAGGGTCCTTTTCTTGTAGAGTCGCCATTGGAGGAGGAATGGAACCTTGTTGTTCACCTTCATTATCCTACACTCTATATCTCTTTCTAGACCTTAAATCATACTTTTTATGTAACTCAGCTTGCATGAAATTTGTGAATTGCCTACAGTATTCATCCATTTCATCTTGATCTAAAGATACTTCAGCTTCAGCATATTCTCCCTCACAATATTCCTCTTCATCCTCTTCTAGTGTATACATATTAGATACCTGATCCTCGGCCTCCCTTTGGTCATCTTATGCTGGCTCTCTGGGTGCTTCTTCTATATACAATGGTGCTTGAACCTGGTCTTGATCTCTTCTTTCCCTCTGCAAGATTTGCAAGGGATGTCTTCTGAATTGAGGGTTAAACCCCCCTTGGTTTTGTTGTACTTGTCTTTGGGAGTTTTTATTTTCCAATTCCATCTTAGCTAGCTTATTTGTCAAATTTTTTATCACCTTTGTCATATATTCAATTCTTAGATCTTATAATGATTCTTCTTTTTCCTTCCCCTTCTCCTGGATTGGTTGTTTCCCTTTCGCATTTCCAGCTATAGCCATATTAGCTTCAATCTCTAAAGCATTTGTCTGTATCTTCTTTAGAGTAGGGGATCTCCTTTCTCTAAGTGTGAAACTAAAATCGGCTTCAAAAGCCCTAACGAAAACCACCTTCGCTCCAAACGGGGGGGGCTTCATTTCTATAGGAAAAATGTTATACAACTTATTGAATCTTTTCGATATATTTTCATCTGATTTTCTTTTGATTGCATTGAATTCCTTCAGTGAATATCCATGATCCCTTTTTTCACCCCATCTATGAGTGAATCAATTTTCCAGTTCTTCTTATGTATTAATTGAATTATCTGGCAATCCCTTAAACCACTTTCTAGCCTCTCCATCCAGATATTCAAAAAATAGCCTCATTACAACATCAAGGTGTTCTACATTCAGATTTTCAGCAAAATTTTAAAACATAGGCAAGTGTTGTTCTACAGTTATTTCATCTTCTCCAGTAAAACGTGGGAGTAATTTAAGACACCCTTGAGGCATTTTATTCATTGGCTGATGAAGGTTAAGTGGAGCATATATTTTCAACAAAAAGGTTGTTGTTGCCATGTTTGAACCTTGATTCATTGTTCCTTGGTTAGATGCAGTTGATGGACCTGATGTGAAAATGGACGAAGGTGGAGGAAAAACTTATATGGGGATAGGTCGATGGACAATAGTAGAGGGACCAACAACTAGAGTTTGATGATCTTGATCTTGAGCAAAAGAAACAGACTCGAAGGAGTGTTCTTCCACCTTAGGTTCTTGAAATAAAGTGGTGTGAAAGGTGAATCTTGTTTTAAGGAAGGAATTATTTCAGAAATATATCCAAACAAAGGATTACTAGAACTACTGTCAGGATCAGACAATGTAGGATCATGGGTTGAAGGAGTTTCAGGTTTCTGAGCCTTTTTAGAAACCAATCTTTCTGGATATGGAAAAGTAGGGACTATTTGTTGTGAGGTATCTGACCTCGTGTGAGGCCTTTTGAAAACTAGAATTTTGAAAATAACGAACACAACCAAATATTTCCTCCTCACTGAAGAACCAGAGGAAATAATGTGAAAAACCCATGGAAAATAAACTTCATTTCTTCGTCCCTGGCAACTGCACCAGAAAATGTTGTATCTCAAGAAACAATCCCTTGGCTATGGTAAGGAATCGGTGCTTAAGACATTTTATAAATATATGTCAAAATTACAATATCAAATGGCCTCTGTTTAACACCTTTGGAATTTAATTACTTAATACCCTCAATAATCTATTACAATGAAAGCCTTCACAATGCCATAAACTGCTAATATTTGAATGAAATGAAAAGAAGAACAGTAAGGCAAACTCAAAATGATATGCTGAGAAACATAATTCATCACTTTTAAGTTTCAGAGGAAATTCATGGAGAGAGAGGAAAATCGAAATAATATGTTGTAAACACAAAATCTATTACTTTAAAGTTTCATGAGGAGTTTGTGAAGAGAAGGGAAACTCAAAATAATATGTTGTAAACACAAAATATATTACTTTCAAGTTTCAGGGAGAATTTGTGAAGGGAGAAGAGATGAGGTGAAGGAGCGCAAATTAAGGTTATTTAACTTTTACTGACAGATGTAATTAAGAGACCAGTTGCTACATTACTTCACTTCATTCAAAGAGGAATAAACATAGAGCAAAACTAGAAAGACATATCAACATCAACAGGTGTAGGAAACTTGATATTCTTTCATTAATTTCTCTGAAAATTCGGTACCAAATTAATAGTCATCTAGATGTCCAAAAATCAGAACCTCTTTTCTTTATTTCTATCTACTTAAATACATCCAAATAGTTCGTAACTGTTAAAAATTTTGAAACTACTTCGACTACCTAAACTATTAAAATTAATTATGCAATCATACCATGAAAACAAATTGAAACTGGAAATATCATTCATTTTGCTGAATCAGATTGTTGTTGATGCGTCCCCTTGAAGTGTTGAGGTGTCCTTTCTGGTTATGATGCGATAGCTACACAGTTCTGTAACAACGCCTCAGTGCCTGACTTGACCCAACTGTCGTGATTCCAATAGCACCACTATACATTCTTCTGCTCGACCATGCCTATGCCTCTGTGCTTCAAACATTGTTATCTTGTCCCCTTTTGTTCATGCATGCAGCATTCCTCCTCTTCGTAAACCGCCGCAAGACTTGGACTTAAAATATATTCTACTCACCCTTGGATAATGCATCGTGTTCGTTTTCTATCACATTTTTGTGTTTCACCATCTTTACGTTATAATCCTCTTTTCTTCCTCTGATGCGATTTAACACAAGAAATGCCTTACCTCTGGATTTGAAATATTTTGGAGTTCACTTTTGAAACCACATTGCATCCGCCCACAAATCACAAACTGGGTGATTTTTTATGAAATACGGGAGGTAAGTGTTAAAAATTGTGATGTGCGAAGTGTGACAAGTGGAAGGTGACGTGGCAAGCGGAGGTGGGGCCAAACACAAATCATAAATCGGCAGATTTGTTATGAGAAATAAGAGGCAAGTGTTTAACATTGCGATGTGAAAAGTACGACGGGTGGAAGGTGATGTGGCAAGCGGAGGTGGGGCCAATTGCAAATCTCAAATTGGCGGATTTTTTATGAGAAATGGAAGGTAAGCTATAAAACTTGCGAAGTGCGAAGTGCGGGGAGAGGGAGTTGACGTGGCAGGGATGGGTCCCACAGATATCGCAAATCGCAAATCGACGGATTTAGTTTATGAGTGGTGGAGGTAAACATTAAAACTTGCAAAGTGCGAAATGCAAGGAGAGGGAGGTGGCATAGAAAAGAGAGGTGGTCCCGCCGGCAGCCTGCAAATTGCAACCTTTAACACATTCCTTAGCGCTAACCCTTTAAACTTGCGAAGTGCGATATGTGATCACATCGGATTGCAATATCACAAGTTTAACCATATTTTAAACTTGTAACATTTACCGAATGTGATATGCAATACGATCTTCGTCGTCCATCTCTTCGTTTCAGTTCTGCGCTTTGATCTTGACTGTATATTTTTCCATTTGTGCCTCCTCCAAAACTCTTGAGTTTCTAAGGGAAATATGCCATTTCTTTGCCTGCAGGAAATTAGTCTGTTTTTCTCCACGGTGCAACCCTCTTGAGCTTATCCAGTGTTCTACCACGCTAATCTCTCCTGAGCTTGCGAATGAGCCCAACTCGACCCTAACCGGTGTGCAATGTTCTGAACGTGCCCATCATTTCGGCTCTTGAATTGTTCTGTGCATGAATGAGATGGCTCAACCCACCTTCACATCTCATCACGTAATGTTAATGTACCAAAATATAAATCAAAATTCTTCTTCAACATAAATTTTTTTACATTTTCTAACATATATGCTTTTTTGTTGTTTTGAAAAATATTTCAAAGGTAAATGAAAATGAGCCACAACGATTGGCATGGTGCATTATTTTCTTTGGATCCTCAAGGGATATTCTTTTGGATGTTATGAGTGTTTGATTAATATTCTTGGGATGGTCTCCATGACATGAGATTTGGGGACAATTTTTCTTAGGTCCTTCACAATTTTCTTGATAACCAAGACATGTCTTAATAAGTGGGGACCTATGTATGCTAAGAATTTGATCTAGGGACTCAGTTCCTTTATGGAACTTTGAATTGATCTGCTCCAATTATTCTTTCAAGAGGATAACTTCCTCTTCCAGTATTTCACATATTTGTTCCTTCTTATTTAGTTGTGCAGAATTTGAGAATAAGAATGGTGTATTCATTTAGATTTTTTCCTTAAATTTGTTGCACTAATTGAATTTATTTCCTTCTAAGGATCCTTATTTACTTCAATGGACTTTTAATTTCTCCCTCATAACCAACTTCTGCTTCAGGTTCTTCGACCTCAACAATGAATAATATTTCACCCCTTTCTTCATTGGTCACACTTTCATTACTTTCAGTGTAACATTTTCCTTCTTGGTAAAAAATATTTTCTTATTAGCTTGCTTCTTCTTTTGATACATAGGTTTGAAATTTGACTCATCATCTCTATCATGCATTTTAGCATAAGGGAATTTATATGCACAATGACCTATCCTTCCGCCTTCAAAGCATTTAAAAGGAATCCTACCTTTGAACTTTTCAGTTCCTCTCTTCAATTTTTAGACACACTTGGCTTCTTTTTATATGGAGGCATTGTCTATTTGAAGGAAATTAGAAATAATTTTATCCACTTTTATTTTTGCATCTTGGATTTTCTTTTATTCATCAAGTATGTATATAGTATTATTGGTCTTGATATCTTTAGCCACCAATTTTCCTATGTCTAAATTTCATATCTCACACCATTTTGAGTTGAATATGATGTTAAAACTTTTATCACATATTTGCCTAACACTAAAAATATTAATTTTTAATCCTTATATATATAAAGCATCATGTGCTTTGGTTCTTCAATTATTGTAACCATGACTTTTACAATGATTATAGCATATGAATTATTTCTGAAATTTAGTTTACCTCCATCTATTTCCTTGATGTTAATAAACTTACTTCAGTCCCCTCACATGTGTCTCCAGTAGCAACTATCGAAATGCCACTTATCCTTTTGCTTCTGAGCATATAATATGAAGCCACAATTTTCTTGTTTCTCCTTCGATACTTAGATTGGGATTTTTTCTTCTTCTTGAGTGACTTTACAACTCTTGGCCTTGTGTTCATAATAATGGAATAGAGAATGATAAAAAGTGACTACCTTGTGACCAATGCATGACATTGAAAAAAATAATCATAAAATAATTTTTGGTACCTAGAGGTTTGACTTTTTTTTCTTGTTTTGGTTTAAGCATCTTCCTAAATTTCCTTAGTTGAATGCCTTGCTACATCTTCATCTTCCTTGAGATGATAAATTATGTCATTTTTATCCTATAGTTGCTTTTCTATTTCTCCTAGTTGTTTCTTTAATTCATCAAGTTTCTTTTCTAGGATTTCATTATTTATTTTAACCTCCTCCAGCTCAAATTCCAGAATCATAATATATGTTGCATCTAAGTCCATGTTGCCAAAATTCCCTCAATCCATCTTCCAGTAGTTAACTATTCTTGAAGATGTCCTCTTCTAATTCCACTTTTTTTTCCCAAAGGTCACATTGCGAGGGGGTGTGAATCCGTGTGAGACAAATTTAAACATTTCATAGCTTTTATAATCAATCAATCATGTACCATCACAATCTTCAAATAATCAGAAAAATTAATGCATCATAAATCTACTATCACATCAATCACAAGAGACACAAGCTTGTTACATGGAAATACATATGGAATAAAACCATAAATCCTTCTTCATCTTTATCTTTAATTCATTACATAGCTGTGCAAGCTACAACCTACTGGAGGAAATTACCCTAAAGATAAGCAAGATGCCACTTATTGTAGGCCACAACCTGATTAAGGAACTAACCTCATAAATATGCAAGTAGTTTCTCATTTTCTAGGCTACAACTTGATTAAGGAACCAAACTCGATGGTGAGTGGGCACCAACCTGCTCTAGGATATAACCTGATTAAGGAAAAAACCTCGAAAAATGAGTAGGCTCCAACCTTCTCTAGGCTCCAACCTTATTGAGGCTTCAACCTTAATGGAGGAACCCACCTCCTTCTTCAACTTTATTGTGGACCTCTATTTTATTTTATTTTCAAATTGGATCCATTTTTCTTATATATTATTGTATCATAAGTAATGTCACAATTTAAAACTAGTAATCTCTTTCATTGCATAGTCCATGATCATTGCCACAACTTACAACCATTTCCACTGCAATAACTTGTCACCATTATCATTGTAATCACTTTCATAACCTGTAACAATTATTATTGTGACCACTATCATAAATAGTGCTAGAAACTTTCATATAGAAAATTTTCACTAACTATCATGTTGATGCTTGTACTCTTCTTTTACCAATTCATTAATCTATTCACTCACTCCCCTTCTCAAAACTTGTTTTCACGATGCATCCAAAACCATTGCAACCTACTCATAGCCCCTTAAAACATACATAATGGATTTTTGTCATCAAATAAGTGGAAAAAGGGAATCATGTACCTTTGGTTCGATCCATCTCTAAACCTTGATCATCCAACATCTTCTAGAATTTAGTTTGGACAAATAATGGCCTCAAAAACCCAAAATAACCATATAAAAGTTGAAGCTGGTATGGTGATATCACATGGGTACTTAGGGTCGATTGTTAACTGTAGCTTTTCTGGGGCGATCAAAGGGCACTTAGAACTTATGGTCGCAGGAGACACGGGAGAACGAGAAAGTGTTGTAAATGAGGCATCAAGGCCTTACCATCTATTCATAGGTGTTTTAAAGTACTTTGAGATATACAGGTATGAAAGTGTAAATCCAAGGATTTAGCATCAACACCCTGTACAATATGTTAATCATTGTACAAAATATCACTTTCCGGGTGCACTAAAAAAATCATAATTTCTAGCATTGACACTACAAAATTCCCATTAGCAGACCTATTAAGTATTCAATAAAATAACTATATGGGAAAACAATAAAATTGAATTGTTAGCCTATCAACCGCTTGGGAGAATTGAACTTAGATCTCATCTAGCACAATATACACCACTACCAATTCATTTGTGCCACGTGAATTGAACTATGGTCCTTTCATATTATAATTGACTTCCTCAAAATTTTTGCATTATCAACTGAGCATATTCATACACCCACTCAATTATATAATGATGAGTAACATTCACCGTGTAATTATATGTCAAACTAACTCAACATCCAACAATTTATTCATGTGACAGGACTCAACCTTTGTGGTCTAAAGTATTCAAATATTGGGCCTGCAACTCTATATCAAAATATATCATGGGCCTATAGCTATACCATTGTTACCTCTATTAATGATGGGGAAAATGGACTTGAACTTATGATTTTATAACCTCTGTCAATGTGAGCCAAACTACCTCTACCAAATGATCCAAAAGAGCCTCGAACTTATGAATTCATATCCTATGTCAACGATGATCCAAACTTCCTTTTCCAACAATCCAAACAAGCCTTTGTTAACGATGAGCCAAAGGGACTTGAACTTAAAAATTCATAAGCTTTTTTAATGCAATCCAAAATGCCTCTGCTAAATGAGCCAAAAGGACCTCAAACTTATGACTTCATAACCTGTGTTAATGATGAGACAAACTGCATTCTCTAATAATAATAGAAAACCTCATAACTCTATTATGGATCATTATAAATCGATATATGTGTTTAATCATAACAAACTTGTATTTTGAAATGGAGAATGATCCTTTGTATTTATATTAGAAGATTGGTCCCATTGTTAGGATGAGCTGACAATGAGCCACCATTTTTTAGTCTACAAACTGGACAGGGTCAACTATGTGACTCCCCATAATTAATCCATGAGTCCGAGAAACAAAATAATCATATGCGCCTTATGAAATTGCCCCATATGACCATGTGACTGCCCTCCATGTGTCCTTGTCATGGATGTCACTGGCCATCCACATCATGACGTCAGCATGCCACATAGCAGCTCGTGAAGGGTGTTATGTGTCACCTCTTTCAGACTTTCCACCAATGAAAATATTCCAAATCTCCTTACCACGTGGCAGCCTCTAGTGGCACCATATCACTAAAATTATCTCATATACTAATGTTTCATGTTGGCTATGCTGTTGACTACGTGAAAGTGCCACGTGTCCATCTAACTGGTCCACATCATCATCAAATGAGATGTTGCCATGTTGTAATTCAGTTGGGATGATAGGGTTGGTTAAATGTCGTGCAGTTCTGAATCATCCATATGTTGAAATGTTATAGGTGTCATTGATTGGCATAAGAGTTGTACATTACTTAACAACACTCAATAGTGTGTAGGTTTGCATGTCTACAACCATATATTTCTTTGTTGATTAGCCCTGAACATGTGCATGTCATAATACATTTGATAATTAGGGATTTTCCCTAAATTTTTGGTTCCTTAATTAATACTGAAACTTCAATTGGCCGTAACATCTCATATAGGAGGAGTATTTCTGAGTAGGATATATTGTTGGAAAGTTATCAATGAGACCTACACAACCATGATGTTTATGGGATCATTAGGACATTATAACTACATTAAAAACTCGAATACATACAATCATATTTAATTTTTTTCGTGGCCATTATGGGTGGTATTGCTATTGTCTTATACATGCCCTTTAACATCAATGACATCTTGTTGTCATCAATAACAACACAATATGCAACATTGAAGTGAAATATTTTTTTATTTAGTGAAAATAAAATCAAGAATGTAACTTTGATAAACATTGATGTGGATATAATTATAAATGGGTTATTACTTTTAAATATATAAACTATAAGAGATATTAAGTCAAAAGTGAAATAAAGATATAATTTTGGTAAGTGTGAGTATGTATTTAAATATATTTTCCCCTTTAGATATAAAGAAAAAAAATATTAAAATGAAAATTTTATTTATTTAATATATATATATGAAAGAAAAAATATAATTTTGATAAATATTGATGTGTATGTACATAAATTTGTCTTTTAAATATAAAACAGTTAAAATCACATAAAGTAGGGTGAAAATTTTGTTTTTCTTTAAAGTAAAAATGAAACAAATATTTACCATACACTTTAGTCCTTTTAAAAAGAGAAGTATAAGAAGAAAGTATAAGAAGCATTTGGATGAAGGTCGTGTTTGTTTAGTAAAAGTGAGATAAAAGGATTGTCAGACACTTTGGTCTAATTAAGAATAGAACACAAAAGTATTAATGTGAAAGAATAGAACACAAAAGTGTTAATGTGAAATGTAAAAGTCTAAAATCCCCGATCGGGGTGCTCCAAGGTCGATGCCACCAGCCACACTGTAAGACAAGTGGCGGTATCGTACCATGCGCATTAACTATGATAGTTAAACCGTCCATCAAACGAATGTGGAGGTATGTGGAGGATATGGAGATGATCACGCAATTAGTAAGACAGCCTGTGCTGTCAGAAGCATGGGGTAAAAGGCAATACAGGGCTGGTTTCAAAAGACATAGTTCGGCTTGCCAAACAACATTTCCCTCTGGTAAAAACGGTGAATTACGGCGGCGGGCGGAGACTGGAGCTTCCATAGTTCACAAGATTTTTGCTCTGGTTTAGAGGTATGATCTTCTTCATATCAACCTCATGTTATTTGTCGTCAATAATGATATGCAACAGGATAGTGCAGTGTCTACATGTATAGCAATGCTCTTAACTAGTTGCTTTGTGACCATACCACCGGAGGCTATTAAGCCTTGTTTTCGCGACCCTTGCAATGATGGGAAGGTTAATCACTTTTCAATGTTTCCTATGAAGCGATATTACTGTTTGTTAATGAGTTGTCAAGTTGGTTCTGTAGGTTTCTGTCTGTTAAATTTGGGATCTAGAAGTGGGAGAAAGGGGAACCAATCTTGTATGTGGGCTTCTGAGTTGGGGCAAAGGAATTTCTGTAATGTCTTTTATGTCGATCTTCATAGCAATAGGCAGGGTATTATGCTTCAAATTGGTTATCTACATGCTTTCTGGTCTTGCCTTATTATGAATTCTTGTAACTTTAGAAGGCAGGGTATTCTGAAGCAAATTTGTCTGGGTTTTATAGTGTTATTCCATCATGGTTTAAAGCTGCAACTCTATCTTTCTTATAATCTCGTTTCTGTTTTTCACTGTCACTTGTGTAATTTAGAAAGACAGGGTACTCTACTGCAAATTAGTCAGTTACATGTTCAATGTTTTGGTTTTAACTATAATTCCTGTAATTACGAAAATCCAAAAGGTTTAGGGAGGGTAGTTAAGGCTATGCATGTGGGTCATTACTGGGTTTGTCTATATGTCCAATTTAAATTCTAGGGTGCAAAATTTTCGGACTTCGGCATATTTTTAGTCAAGAGGAGCAACATGAGCTTCGAAAATATGTTGGTCAGAAGATAGGAAGATTAACTGTTATACCTTTGCTTTTCCGTTATACAGGATCATATATTGTTAATATAGATTTAATTCAGAAAATTACACAGTACAGAACAATGGTTAAGAGGCAGACGAGACAGAGAGTGGCTCAAAATCAAGATAAAGGGAAACAGAAAATGATTAAACCTGAGGCAAAGACCAGAAAGCGAGGTAGGAACACAAAGCAAGAGTTTTTAGTGAATCTCTCGACAGTATACTCCCTTGGGAATCCACCTCAAGTTAGGAAGGTAATTCATGGTTGGGAAAGAGAAACTCAAGGTAATGAGGAAGACAATGAAGCAGAAGTGGAAATTTTGGACTTTATCACTGATCCTGGCAACACTAGAGGTCATCTTTCACTGTTCAATCAAACAGTCCATACATACTGGATCATGAAGTGTGTTTTGGCTAAGGCTATGCAAATTCTTTATCCAAGAAATGGGACTCAAGAACCAAAAATGATGGAATTGCTTCAGGATATTGATATTCAACTCCAACATATAAAGGTGACTCAGTATCAAGCGACGGACTGTATCGAGCGAATTGAAGACCGTATTGAATGAATTGAAAAGCAGATTCAACAACTGCAGCAAGCGGACATGCCTGGCTCTACGGCGAAGGACCCAGCACCAATTGAGTCATCATATGGATAATATTCCAGTTTAATCTCATGTTTTTTTGTGAATAATATTTTTTTTGCACGGTGCTTTAGTTTTAAGTTGCTACTTTGTAAATGTTTTAAATAGTGAACTAGCTAATGCAGTGAGTAGAAGAATGAAACATTTCCAATTTTGGTTGGCTTTTAATGCATTAAGGTTGCCAACAGACCTGATTTTCTCCGAGCAAGTTGAGGTCACCAACTCACTATCTATTGTAATCTGTTTTTTGATAATAAATAGAAAATAGCAAGGTAGTACCAAATTGACAACAACAACAACAACAAAAAAAAATCTAAAAGTTTGTAAATAAAGATTTTTCATGCAATTGGACACTTTTAGAGTAAGACACAAAAAGACAAAAGTATAAATGTAAATAGCAAAAAGGTTGTTTGTCATGCAATTGGTAACTCTAAGAATAAGAAACAAAAGTATTAATGTAAATAGCAAAGTTCTATTATGTGAAAACCAGATAAAGGTTTGGTTCCTTGTATGGCATGTTTAATTTTCGTAAACAAAGTCTTTGGCATGATGCGGAAAGCTTATTATTCACGTACCTAATTTAGATAGAATGTTTACCAGTAGCAAGCCATAAGTGGGGCCCGTCCATGGTACTTCCCATCTGATTGTAGAACAGGTAACTTCTCTTTGTTCACTCGCATTGGATTATAATTTTTAGCAAATCAGGCTTGGGTGGGTTTATGGGTTATGATAACGATTCAGACCCGAGCGCCATACGTTCAGTGGGAGATAAAGACCCGAGCTCCAGTGAAGGAAGGCCGTATGGGTTTGATGGAGTGTTTCATTTTTGTTTGCATGGGGCACTGTGGGTGGTTGGACGGTTGCTGATTATCTTCTAGTTCGCTTATATATATTGGCTGCTGGACGTTAATCGCACGGACTGTAAGCGCTGCTGACATCATTGAAATAGCATTGCAAGTATTTTATAATATGTTTGCAGCAATCTTGGAGCTGCTGTCCTCGGTAGGGAATTACCTTCCCTCGTGCAGGAACATACCATTAATGCTCACGAGCCTCTCTGCTTTAGCTCGCAGCCTGTGCTCGCTTTTGCGGAGAATTGCTTCACATATGCGGGCCACAACTTACACTTCTCATACTGCTCGTGATGTAAACACTTTATACCGTCCTTCTGGTTTTCCAAGGATATAGTTGTTATTTCGCCCATTGGCCTGCTGATGCAACAACAAGAAGCTGTGTATGTTTCTCTTAAAAGATTCAAGTGCACTATCTCTTCAATATACATAGCTTCATTTGTAAAATATAGCTTCATTAGTGCATTAAGCTTCATTTGTGTATATTTCTCTTGAAAGATTCAAGTGTACTATCTCTTCAATATAAATAGTGCATTAAGCTTCATTTGTGAAATATTGCATGGGAGTTGTGGGAATACTGTCGAAATGGAGAATTCAAATAGAGTTGACGAGTTATGTTTTTGTAGTTAGTGTTTTAGTCCAAGTAAATTGATCCATAAATTTTGGTTTTATTCTGAGATTAGATTAATTTTATTCTAAAATTTGATTTTATTACTGGGCATCTCTCTGATTCTCTAATTGGAGTCTCTTTTCATTTGTGGAATATAACATGGCAATGATGCTAGTGAATGAAATGATGTTGAATACATGTTATAATGTATGTTATAATGTATATGTCCAAATGGAGATAAAAAGAGAATGGGTTATATGATGAGTTAGGTCTTTTAGTTAGTGTTAAGATGAGGGAGAATTGGTAATTGGTTCGGATTATATGCTTGTTTGATTGTTAAGAATTGAGAGTCGAGGAGTCAATGTTTAAGAGAGAAAGTGGGAAACTTACTTATAGCCGTCCCACATTTATTAAAAATGTGGGAGTTTGTCTTCAAAATCTAAAGTGGGAAACTTACTCATAACCGTCCCACATTTATTAAAAATGTGGGAGTTTGTCTTCAAAATCTATAACGAAACATTAATGTGATGAATAATAAAATCATTATAAGAATAATACAACATTAAATGATTAATTAAAAAGGGATTGTGTAAAAAAACAATAATGGGAAGGATATATAATTATTGTTAAATAAAATAATTATAAGAATAATACAATCTTAAATGATTAATTAATTAAAATATGATTGTGTAAAAAAAAAATAATGAGAAGGATACATAATGATTAATTAATTAAAATATGATTGTGTAAAAAAAAAATAATGAGAAGGATACATAATCAGTGGTAAATAGTTATGTGGTTGAGAATGATATTTGATTAATTAAAAAAAGATTGTGTAAAAAACAATAATGGGAAGGACATATAATCATTGTTAAATAGTTATGTGGTTGAGAATGATATTTGATTAATAGTGATATTAAATTGTTTAATAATGACAAATAATTTCTTATTTAATTATATTGTATTAAAAATTGTGTTTGAATTGATAAAATATATAATTTTATTTAGAATAATGAATGATATTTGATAAATATAAGGTTTAACTATTTAATAATAATGATGATGGGTAAATGTATTTGATCATAATAGGTTTTAACTTGTCTATATTGAATGTTAATGATCTTTGAGTTGATGGAATTTGTAACATTGCTTAGTATAGTGATGCGTTGATATATATCTAAACTAATAATATTTTATTTTTATGATGTGTGATTTACTAATAATAATGATGTTTGGCAAATTATGTTGGATTGTAATGGTTTTTAGCTTGTTCATATTTGAATACCAATGACTTTTGGATTAATGAAATATGTAATTTTATTTAGCAGTGAAATGATACTTCAATGATATGATGGAATGATGTCTACTTATTTAGATGGTACTTAAATTATTGTGACTTCATGATGGTGCTTTCATGATTTATGATGCCAACCTTCATAAGTATAATGAAATACTCATATAAAATGAATAATTTGTGGCGTAATGGTACTTAATTTCTTATTGAATAAAGGATAACATAAGTAACTTAATTTGTTATAAAATGAACAACTTATGGCGTAATGGTACTTAATTTGTTATTGAATAAAGGATAACATAAGTAACTTAATTTGTTATAAAATGAATAATGTGTAGCGTAATGTCACTTAATTTCTTATTCAATAAAGGATAACATTAGTAACTTAATAATTATTATTTGGAAATGATATGAGTGTGGTAGTTAAAAAAGAGAATATTGAGAAAGTGAAATTTATAACAAAGGTATTTTAGAATTGCACTAAAACTACTAGACAATTAGTCCTGGGAATTTTGAATGATAATTACTAGAAAAAGAGAGAAGTAGCCTAATGAAAATGTGATCTCCAAGTTAATAAAATTTGAATTGAGTTGTGAAATTTTTGTTACAAGGCTACTAGGAAAGTGTTATTTATAAGAATAATGTCTGGAACTAAAACTAATGGACATCCTTGCTTAAAGTTTTATATAAATATGTTGAATAATAATCACTAAATAAAGAGTGTAGATGGCTTAAAGAAAATATAAGTGCCATAACGCTCACTCACTTATTAAATAAACAATATCATAAATAACTCAATAATTAATAATTGGGCATGGATTAAATACAACTATGGTTTGTGAATGTGGAATCCATGGTAATATTGTTTAATAAGTACTCTAAAACTAATGGACAACCCAATATAAAGTGATACATAATAATATTGAAGGATAATGAATATATAAAATGAATACATCACATGGCTAAAAAATAAGTGTCGGAGCTAACATATTTTGATTTGAATTATGAAATTGTTGATAAAATGATTCTTGGGGAAGTGGCATCTATGATAAGAGTATTTATGAAATAATCTAAAATTAGTGGAAAACCCTAACTAATGTCTTCCACAAGTTGGATGATAAGGCCTACATAAAAGAAAGTGTAAGTAGCATAATGAAAATTTTGAATTAAAGTACAAAAATGGATATAAAGCTCACCTATTGTAGAAATTTTTGAATAGAATCCTTTCCCAAAATCCAATCAAAGCACTTATCCTTCCCATGCTCTAATCAAAATATAAATAAGATAAGTTGGTTCACTCAACTTTCATTCATTGATAGTAAGGGCAATGTTGTGAGAAGATTTTCAAAATTAATGTTTATGGTAATATAAATGTTGATGCAAAAACATGTTGTGAATGGTATTACACAAATATTTCCATTCCATTCTCAAGTAGGTGGATTATCATGGGTTAAATTAGACGTAATAAATGACAAAATAATGTGCTTAACAATATTTAAAAATATTTGAATAACTAAACATCACAATAAGGGAAATAGGAAATTATGGAAATATGTGAATAATATATTTTAATATTATTTTCCCAAAAATGCTCACATATCCAACTACCTAAGTGGAAACATTACCTTTCATCTTATGGAATTTAAGGTACTATTTCTAAATGGAATTTGATCTAAAATATTTCATAGCTCCAATATTTTTAACATATAATGATTTTTATACAAGAGAATCGATAATGGATTATGGAGACTACATGGAGTGCATAGGAAACAAAATGAATATAAAGAGAATGAGAGAAAAATATGACTTATTTTATAGAAATGATCAGTGTTCCAGGTTTAAGAATTTTTCAATTTGAGTTATGGTGATAGATTTTTTCTGAATCCATCACATAAATAGTTTGTAAATTGATGTTTTAGACCATAAAATGTGGTCCAAAATGTTGATTTACAAACTATTTATGTGATGGATTGGAAAAGATATCTCGCCATGATAAGTGTTATAAAGAATAAAATATCTAAGAGAGGCATTAGATTATTGGAAATATCATCTTTCCCCGTGAAATATATATGAGGGTATAAGAATGAGGATTGCTTCATTTGAATTATGTCTTCATCATTTGAATTATTTCAATTTCCTTTTTCTTGGATTACTTTTAGGTGGGTATGATAGATATAAGAGATGGATATATGAATATGTGTGGTGATAAACATATAATAATTGTAACAAAATGGGATTTGGCATTAGAGTTTCAAATTAAGGATTTAGATAAGGATGGGAGAAATCATGAGGACTATTGGATGATTGAGTAATCCATAGTTGGTGTTGTATATTAAGTTCTATTGAGATAATAAATACAATAAAGTGATCCATATTGGATCATTATATTATTTTTAATCCATATTGATTCTTTCACATTGGAAAAAGTAGAAGAATAACCTCATAGAATTATTTTTACCACGGGGTCCTAGTTGGGGAAATAGGGGTCTGAAAATTTTAAAAATTCATTTAAGGAACCTTTGATGCAATATAAATGAGATTTAATATGTCAAAATTTATTATGTCAATTCGTGGTCTTATAGAATTTTAGGTGCAACACAATTTATGCAAAAACAAAAAATTTTAAAAATTCATTTAAGGAACCTTTGATGCAATATAAATGAGATTTAATATGTCAAAATTTATTATGTCAATTCGTGGTCTTATAGAATTTTAGGTGCAACACAATTTATGCAAAAACAAGTCCTACAATAACCTGTAAGCAATATCTATCTGCTCAATCAACACTTAAGCTTCCAAAAGATATCAATCTCTTGAATTCAATTCAATTATGAAATCCTAATGGAATTATTCATAGAAAAGTACCCTAGCTAATAGCCAATGTGGTATTTTAATTCTGGCTCCTTTTAGGCTAACAAACCTAATACATTGTTTAGTTATCTAGAGGACAAAAGAGATCAGGAAACCCCATGGTTTGCACACCTTCAAAATGAGAACAATAATTATAACCTTTGCTCCTTCTAGGCCGACAGACCTAATGTATTGTTCAATTTTCCAAAGGAAAAAGGGGGCTAATAATTCCCATATTCTACACACTTTTGAATTAAGAAAATAAACATGGTCTCCTTGTCCTTCCTTCTTCTAGGTTGGTAGGCCTATTGCTCTACTCAATTTTATAGAGGACAAGAGAAAATCAAGGACCTTTGTAATATACACATACCATAAGAGAAAAAGGAACAAAATTTCCTAAACCCAACTCCCTCTACGCTGACAGACTTAGTGCATTCCTTAGTTGTATAGTGGAAAAAAGGCTTACGATCTCATGCAAATACCTAAAGAAAAAGGATTAAAATATTAATAATATTCTCCTTCCTAAAATAGTGTAAAAACTTTCTTAAACAAAGACAAAAGGACGGTAAATATAATATCAAATCCTTGCAAATTCCTAACTATAAATCCACTTTGTGTTAGTGAAAGTATGTTATGAAAGAAAAGTGTGGCTATTAGTATCAAAACCTACTCCAAAAAACCATCAACTTGGTACGAGTAAAAATAATGTGTTTGTTAATCAAGAAAAGTAATAGATGCAAAGGCACATTACAGGTTTACTCAGATCCACGGTTCACTTCTTTGTTCAAAAAAACTTGTGTGTGCATATGCATTTTATGCATTAATGTACATGATAATAAATATAAGAGCTCTATGAACGATGTTTTGTTTTCAATGCCACAATCTCACAAGAAAAATGAAACATATAAGAATAATTTCTATACAAATACCTTGTAGTCATGATTGTTCAAAATATTTTTATTGAGTTCCAAATTGAAACTACAGGATATCTTGCTCTAGGATTGTATTCCTTTACACAATATTCATTTATAATGAACCATATGAATTTTTCTTATAGTAAATGGAGAAACACATTCGTTATTAACAATATATCTGTGGCACTTGGTTTGTTCTACCCATAGTATGATCCAACAAATGACAAAATAACATATAGCATAGCATTAAATTTCATACAATTCCATATATCTATGTGTTTTATTCACACATTCCAAAGATATTGCTTCAACAAAATAAGAAAGGGAATCCCTACGCTACGGAAACTTAGATTTGAGTCAAATATGATTAGTCCACAAGCCACACTTCAAACCAAATTTCAAACATATAAATCTACACACTAGAGCATAAAATTGAAAAAGAAAGAAATAAGATGGATTTGTGGGACCAAACCAACTAGCCCATTCCCATTTTGAAGATCTTAATTCAATTCACAAAGAATCCACAAATAAGAAAAATCCAACGGGATAGTATTTACATTCTAAAAGCATCTCCTTTGTTACATAAGTATAAATCACAAAGAACTTCAAATCCATTGGTCACATCAAGGGATCATCCCAAAAGAGAAGAATACAAAAATATTCTCACTCTCTAAAATCCTTTCTAAACTTTGTTTTCCAACCCCCTAAATATAGCCTCTTCCCAAATATTTATACAAGATGGGCCATGGAGAATTGAAATAATTTCCCCCAAAACTTGGCCAACATATTGGTTGATCTTACAAAGGATTGGCTTGTTGGTTGGTGTCTTCAACTAGGTATATGATCAAATGGGATAATTTTGGCATCGAATCCTCTGAAAATGGTTGGATCTAATTTGACTTGTTAATTGATCATTGATTTGGACGCAACTGAACATTGGTTGTAATATGGAATTTATCATCAAAGAACCTTCAATATCTTCCAAAATGCACACTTTCTAGAGAAAATACATGTGATTAACCTAATTGGGGATGTCTTAATAAAAACCCATTTTTTATATTTTCCATATTCTTCTTTTTTTGCGTAGGAATCACACCTATATTTGATGGATCTATTCTTCCTGGAATGAGTTATCATGATTGTTGACCATTTCCTTGAGACTTCTAGAGTTTAACTTAGTTGTGAAGTAAGAAATATGAAACCATGTCACTAATGTTGGGAACAAAACTCATGTCCTGGAATATCCCAAAAGGTCCAGTGGATATGCGGAACTCGAAGGTCGGTTGTAGGATTTGCATATAGCTTGCAAGAGATGACTAGACACTAGCTTGCGATTTAGGATTGCAGCAATTTGAAATGAAATATTATTGGTACATTCTTCGTCTCTTGCAAATCCCTTAAAAAAAATTGTATCAGTTTAATTTCTTTTTACAATTATGAGGGAAAAGCTAGTCTCAATATGTAATTTCCCACTTTCAACAGGGCATCCTTATATCGATTATTGATTCTCCAAATATTTAGCAATCATGTGGACATGGGCACGGTCAAATATTTGACCCTGCCCATGTCCGTTCGATTGCCAAATATTTTTGGAATCATCCGAATTGACATAAGCTAGGGTCTTTTAACACTTGAACCTTCAATATCAATTTTTCTTGATATATGTTTTTCAGTGGTATCAACTTCAAATGTATTTGAATTGACTATATTAGATGATATCTTACTGGGTGTATAAATTTGTGGCATTTTGGCAGTCTCAAATATAATTGTTATAGAACTATATGAATTTCTATACTTAAGTTGTTTTTATATTATCTATATCCTACAGTCCTCAATCCATCATTAGAGTCATTTATATATCTCTGAATCCATTGTTGGACATGTTTTCACTTTTTCATTAGAACGAATGCATCTACAGGTTCTTTCCATTTTAGGTTTACACATAAACTTGATAGATCTTCTCCAACCCATAGTCAAGAAGGTCTTGATAATCATCCACACTAAGCATGTCTTCCAACAATCTGATCTGTGTGCTAAAATTTATCCCATTGCTATTCCTCAAAAATCACTCGATCCCAACAACAACATATATATATTGTCACACTATTTTCAACGACTCCTTTTTTCTAAAAAAATGATGTGTTTCTTGCAGAGAAAAAGGCGTTGGTGAAAGAAATTTTGATGGTCTCCTCCTTCTCTTCTCCATGTCAAATTTCTAGAGCTATAATATTATTACACCATTCTCCTTGGTTTTTATTATAGTTCACAATTGTTTTTGATGCTCTCTAATACACATTGATTTAAATAACTTCTTTTCCATACGGATTGACTCCACCCATGATTCCTTTTCCATGTCAAACACTAATACCATGTATATTTCCATTTGATGAATCAAATTTTTCCTCATGACCTACCAACATAGAAAATATTTATTCGCAATTTTAGGGAAACCATTAAAATACACACAGTAATGATCAACACACTTCGACTCTAGGCCTTTCTGCATTATCTTTCACATTTCCTTTTTAAATCTGTAGATTGATGTATGTGATGAAAAATACAATGAAAATTTTAAAATTACATTTTGGAAATCGAAGGAAATCCCCCGAAACAAATTAATCCCCTACATCCAATGGTGTTTGTCACATATTTGCATAGTCAAAATGTAGCAATCTGATGGAAAAAGAGGTTTGATCACCAAGAACTTAGATCAAGATGTTCATAGGTTGCTTTTAAAACACAATAATCCATCGCTAGAAGCCCATAGATGTGCCCTTTTTATTTTTTCACATGGCATAATATTTCATGTCACCTAGATCTTGAAGTGGACATGGGAACCTTCTCTTCCAGATAAAAATAAATCTCATCATTCATGAAGGCCCTTTTGATTTTGGCACATGGCATAATATTTCCTGTCGCCTAGAGCTTGAAGTGGACATCGCATCATTCTCTTCCAAATAAAAATAAAACTCATCATTCATGAAGACCCAATCATGTGGTTACAGGATTAATGCAACATGCTCCAAGCTCTGCCATCAATTTTACAAACAGAAGAGTTGAAAGCTACCATGGCCATCTTTACTGGTTCTACACCAAAGTACTTACAATGATGGTTATAGGTGATCTTATTCTACTATCCATATACTTTAGGATATTCATACTCATTTCTTAGCCTTAAATATGATCAAGGTGCTTATGTGGGTCTTTATTGTAGGGTCTAAAATGGTACGGTGGTCATAGAATCACAAAATACTAAAAAATAATTTCTAGTTATAAACTTACTAGAAAGCTACCAAGTGACCCTTGGGAATGTAATAGCCAAAAGCTGCTAAAACAAATATTAAACACTTGAAAATTATTAAATTTAGTCACCAAATGAGCTCCATGAATGTTGGTTATCTTTGGACTTATGAAAATATTTCCTCAACAAGAATTTGTTCCTCAAAAGGATTGTATAGTTATATGGTTATGTAATCCAGTCTTGGAGAAGGAATTCACATCAATAAAAGTTTGAACTTAAAAAAAATCCACCCAAGCTAGTTTTCAAAATAGGATTCCCCCTTGGATAGATGTTATGATAAATTACACTTGGAATTGGCAATGATGCCACAATCAAGGGGGGTTTGTCAAACACTTCCAATTTAAACAAATATCACTGCCAAGATATGTTAGGACAAGGGAAGGTGTAAGGAATATTCAAGGAATGGTCATATAAATCAATGAAAATGGAGGGGATATTGGGTAAAATAGGGGATTTTGCATATGTAATCATGTCACTAAGTTTAAGCATATTTTCACAATCCTCCATGTTTTCAAATAAATAAATATATTTTAAAGTTTTTATTACCTCATATTTTCTTCATACCTAAAATGAACATGATTGATTAAAAACCTAATATGGTTGTTGCAAGAATTCCTATAAATGCTTAAAATACCAAAAATATGAGTGTTGATGCTACTATGGGAAGGTTGGTCACTACAACTATTAGTAAGGCTAGAAGTTGAAGAGATTCAATATAAATATAGAGATTTTGGTACTATAAAAATTTTCACTAGTACCAGTACTAAAGTGGAAAGGTTGTAATGCTCATGCTCTAAAAAAGCTATAGAAGGAGACACTTGATAATGCTACTGATTATGAGAAGGTTGTAGTAGAAACAAAGAAAAAGGGGTCTATGCTTTAATGGTTGAGTCCCAAATATCTTGTTTACATTTTCTTTTAGAACACTATCCTATCGATTTTTCTCAAGTTGGGGATAGTCGATGCTCATTGGCATTTCAATTTTAACGACTCTGAAAAACTTAAAGACTCAAATACTACCCTGTCGATTTTTCTAGAGCCCATGATGGTCGATGCTCACCAGTGTTTTAAATTTCAGAGTCTGGACAACTTAAAAAAAACTCTAAGGGGGTTCCTTTTATGTAAATAATCTACCAACGCCGGATAAATAGATAAACTTATGCTTGGTAGATGTTCTTCTTATAATTTAATGAGCATAAGAAGGAACATAGAAAGCTCAAAATTTTATTTCTTTTATTTATTTATTTTCAAACTAAAAAGAATTGAAAGAAGGGTCAAAGATAAGAAATTACCTCCCTTTCTTACCACCTCCATCTCATTATATTAAAGCATATTTGCTTCAAATTCTACATATTGAAAGGATGTTGTTATGAAACCAGCTCACAAAATAGAAGAAAAGATAGATCAATGAATTAAAAACTATCCTCTTCGAGGGGGAAACATCCTTTACATTACATAAATGAACAATTCTTGGATGATTCAAATGAAAAAACCTCCTTTTTGTTGAAGTCCAACAAGAAATTTCAGCACCTACACTAGTGTGGGACCAATAGGTCCTAGCAGCACCTACACTAGTGTTTGCTAAATTTGGTGCAGTGTCTAATTTAATTTTCCCTTGATTAAATTGGAAAATAAAATGTAATCTTATCTCTTGATAACTTGTAATAAGTTAACTGAGTGTGATAAACTCAGTTAGCTCATGTATTTCGAGTTGAGGGTGGTTGGTGAGGCATGCAGAGTAATTCTATTAGTTATGGAGTTCGAATTGCAGTTGGTGCATTGGTTTAATGCATGTGTAATCAGTTAACTCAGTTAGGTGAGTTAGAGTCAATTGAACTAGTTGTAATTGTTTGTTGCATTATTGAGAGATCAAGTGAATTAAATATTATTTAATTCACAATTAGTGATATGCCATGCAATTGATGATTTACTATTAATCGTTGCATGCATGTCAGTTCTAGTGGAGACCCAGTTGAGACAAAGGTGAAAGGGAGGTTAACTATGAGTTGTATGATTAGTAGGTTGCTTGCATGCAACCAGACATCCATTGGAGTGCCCATGATCCTTTCTCAGTTTAGGAAGGCTAATATTCCTAAATAATATGGATTACACTCATCATGAATTGCACAAGCAAGGCAAGTTGTTTAGAGGTTGAGAATTGGCTAAGTGTTGGTCAGTTTTGTCCAGGACAATGTGAGACAGTTAGAAAAGTGCAGGATACTCTTGTGAGAAGAGTGCATTGTAATTGTTTCATGAGTCATGGTTAATATACAATAGAAGATAGAGGCGTTTTGAGAAGCAAGCTTTCCCCAATAAATTACCTGTGTTATGGTTTGATTTGATTCTTCCTTTGCTTCATGTGATTGGCAATTGTGTTTAATTTTCGCAAATTGATTTGTAGAAGCGATTCAATATCTAGCTTTAGTACATTGTTAGATCAGATTGAATCCATTGATATACGTATGTTTTTAAATTTTCTACATGGTATTAGAGCAGAGGAAATCACTATAGTGGAAGAGAAGTTGAGTTTGTGACTGAATATAATTCGAATTTGCAGAAGACATTCTTGGTGCTACAGGTGATTCAAGATCGAAATGGCTTTCAATGGCTTGAGATTAGAGTATGCACTCGAGGGAAACTCTAACTATATTTCTTGGAAATATAGGATGGAGACAGTACTAGAGGACAATCGGTTGAAATAATTCATTGACAGTGATGTTCCAAAACCCGTTGTAGCACATGCTGCAAATCTTGATGCCTAGAAAAATAAGGTTGCAAAGGCAAGGAGGATCTTACTGGAGGGAGTACGAGACCACATTGTCTCAAGTATCCATGGAAAAGAGACACCATATGCAATGTGGAAAGCTTTTACAGATCTATTTCAGAGCAACAGTGATCATATAAAATTGGCGTTGAAGGATAAACTCAGGAAGATCAAAATGGAGAAAGGCAAAACCATGTTGAAATATTTAACAAAATTTGGTCCAATCTAGGGATGAGCTTGGGAGCATTGGAATTACTGTCATTGATGATGATTTGGTGAGCCTAGCTCTTCTAGTACCTCCCAAGAGTTGGCATAGTTATCGAAACTCTGGCAATGGAAGGGAAAAGATGCTAGATTAGGAACGAATTTGGTCGGATTTGGTGCAAGAATAATTCAGGCGAAATACTAGAGATGGATATTCATCTAAGAATGAAGATGAAGAATATTTTTCTTTGGCTACCAAGGTGAAGAAAGGGAAAGGAAAGAAATTCCATTCCAAATCTGAGTCCAGTAAATATGGAAGGAAGCGCGACATGTCCAGAGTGAAGTGTTTTCACTATCATGAGCATGGACATTATGCCACTAATTGTCCACAAAAGAAGAAGAACAAGAAGGCTTCAGGATCTGCAGCTGGTGAGGCTTTGGCCTCTCAATTTTAGCTTAAATTCTCACTCATTACATGCATGGTGTCAAGTGCAATGGGATCGGTGTGGTTCTTGGATAGTGGTGCATCCTTTCACATGACGGGAGCAAAGAAATTTTCAGTAGCTTGGAGGAGAAGGACCTCTAGATGCATATCGAAATGGGTGATGACGGGTGGTGCAATGCTACCAGGATTGGTACCATTACCTTACAGATAAATTCAGGTAAACCCTTTCAATTAAAATATGTAATGCATGTACTAGACTTGAAGAAAATTTTAGTCTCAGTTTCAATGTTGGAGGATAGAGGCTATGATGTTGTTTTCAATGAAAGAAAAGATTTCCTGCGACACAAAACAACAGGACAAGCCAAGAAGATTGGGATTCGAGTTAAGAATCTCCATAAAATTGATATAGATGTTTACAAAACATTGATGGGTAAGGCGGACAAAGTGGTGAGCCAGGATGAGGGTGAGTTATGGCATAGGAGATTGGCCCATCTTCACCACGGAGCCTTGAAGGTCATGCAACAGATTTCTATGGGTCTTCCCAAGGGTACAATTGTGCAATTAGACACATGCAAGGGATGTAGTATGGGGAAGTATGCAAAGGCCACTTTTCATGAGAAGGAGAACCGAGCCTCGGAGATCCTTAAGAGAGTTCACTCAGATGTGTGTGGACCATTCTTTACTGCTTCGACAACAAAGCTTAAGTATTATGTGATATTTGTTGATGATTTTTCTCGAAAGTGTTGGATCTACTTCATGCAGAAGAAAGATCAGACGTTCTCAAAGTTTCTTAAGTTCAAAGCGCTAGTGGAGAAAGACATTGGGAAGCATGTGAAGTCTCTTAGAAGCGACAGTGGTGGTGAGTACATCTCCAATGAATTCAATAACTTCTGCATCAAAGAAGGAATTCAGAGAGAATTGATTTCTCCTCATAACCCACAACAGAATGAGGTCGCAAAAAGAAAGAACATAAAAATTGTGGGTGCAGCACGAGCGATGTTGCATGATTAGGGCCTACAATTGCATCTGTCGGCAGAGGCATGCAACATAGCGGTATTTGTGTAGAACTATTGTCCTCATCAGATACTTGGCACGAGTACACCAGAAGAGGCTTTTACTAGTAAGAAACTTTATGTTTCACATTTTAAGATTTTTCGCTCATCTGTTTATGTGCATGTGATCAAACATGCCAGGAAGAAGTTGGAACCAACAGTTGAGATTGGGATATTTGTGGGGTACACTGAAACTCCCCACAACTAACGGGTGTATTTTCCAAACAACAGAATGACTGTTGTACGATGGGATATAAAATTTGATGAGGAGAAATCCATGCAATTGTCCCTTGAGAGGGAGATGGATTTTCATGCAGAGGATGAACTCTTGGTTCTAAAGAATGAACCTCAAGATGTGGAGCAGCCACATGCGGAGGATCATGGAATGGAAGAAAAAACTCATGTATATCCATCCACCAAAAATAGTAGAAGGCACACCATGGAATCTAATAGATTGAGAATTGATGCAATAGAGAATGTAGGAGCCCCTACTTCACTGTGCAGATAGAGACAGTCTCCAAACATGTTTACTGGATACTTGGCTCTTATGAGCAAGTGTATTGTGACATAACCCTCTTCCTTTCAGGAGGCAATGCAACAACCAATTGGGGTTGATTTTATGGTAGAGGAATATGACCCCATCGTCAATAACAATGCATGGGATATTATCCCAAGACTAATCGGAAAATAAATGGTTGGATCTAGATGGATCTATAAGGTGAATCAAGCTTCTAATGGGAGTGTGGAGAAGTACAAGGCCAGATTTGTTGCTCGGGAATTATCACAAGTTGAGGAGATCGACTATGATGAGACTTTCACACCAGTCATGAAGTACTATTCATTATATTTGTCCTTGCACTCTCAGTGCATATGGGGTGGCACATTCATCATATGGATGTGAAAACTGTGTTTCTCAATGGATTTATTGAGGAGGAAGTGTACATAGAGAAGCCAGAAGGTTTCGAGATCTTTGACAGTGATTCGCATGTGTGTCGACTCAAGAGAGCATTTTATGGGCTGAAGCAAGCACCTCATGCTTGGTACACTCGGATTGACAGCTATTTCACCGATTTGGGCTTCAAAAAAAGTGAAGTTAATGCAAACTTGTACCAGATTGTGGTTGATGGTAAGCTCTTGATTATCATACTTTATGTTGATGATCTAACTTTGATAGGTGATGATAAATTGATACACTCATGCAAAGAGGATCTTGCAAGGGAGTTTGAAATGAAGGACATGGGACTCCTTCACTATTTCCTTGGTTTGGAAATATGGCAGCGGGATGGTGAACTTTTTGTTTCTCAAGGCAAGTATGCCAAAGAGATACTGGGTAAGTTTCACATGGAGAGATGTAAACCCATGGACACTCCTCTTCTAGGAAATTGGAGGAAAGAGGATGCTACTTCTGGAGAAGTAGTGGATGCTACTGTCTACAGGCAGCTATTAGGTTCACTAATGTACGTAGTGAACACCAGACCAGACATTTTCTACGGAGTTAACCAGCTAAGTCAAGCTATGGTTAAGCCGACCAAGCTATTTTGGAATGCAGGGAAGCATGTCTTGAGATATCTCAAGGGCACTACAGAGTATGGATTATGATACAAACATAAATAGGGAGTGAATATTAAAGGCTTCATAGATGAAAATTGGGAAGGCAGTCCATCAGACAGAAAGAGCACATCAGGAGGGATCTTTAGCATAGGATCGACAACAGTTTCTTGGTACAGCAGGAAGCAGTGATCTGTGGCACTCAGTTTAGTCGAGGCAGAGTACATGACAGCAAGTCAAGCTACATGTGAGGCCATTTGGATGAGAAATATCTTGGTTGTTTTGTTTGGTTCTCAGATGGATCCGACAGTAATACATTATGATAACCAAAGTTGCGTTAAACTCTTGGTTAATCTGGTGTTTCATGATAGGTCCAAGCACATAGACATTCGATACCACCATCTCAGAGATTGTGTTCAAAGGCGCATAATGTTACTTCATTACATTCCAACGGAAGATCAAGATGCAGATATTCTAACGAAGGTGCTCACTAGGAGAAAATTCAAATACCATAGAGGCAAGATTGAGGTGGAAGATAATCCCTTTCTTGTTGAGAGGGAGTGTTGAAGTCCAACAAGAAATTGCAGCACCTACACTAGTGTGGGACCAATAGGTCCTAGTAGCACCTACACTAGTGTGTGCTATATTTGGTGCAGTGTCTAATTTAATTTTCCCTTATTAAATTGGACAATAAAATGTAATCGTATCTCATGATCACTTGTAATAAGTTAACTGAGTGTGATAAACTCAGTTAGCTCATGTATTTCGAGTTGAGGGTGGTTGGTGAGGCATGCAGGGTAATTCTATTAGTTATGGAGTTTGAATTGCAGTTGGTGCATTATTTTAATGCATGTGTAATTAGTTATCTCAGTTAGGTGAGTTAGAGTCAGTTGAACTCGTTGTAACTGTTTGAAGCACTAGTGAGAGATCAAGTGAATTAAATATTATTTAATTTACAATCAGTGATCTTCCATGCAACTAATGATTTAATATTAATAGTTTCATGCATGTCAGTTCTAGTGGAGACCCAGTTGAGACAAAGGTGAAAGGGAGGTTAACTACCAGTTGTGTGATTAGTAGGTTTCTTGCATGCAAGCAGACATCCATTGGCGTGCCCATGGTACTTGTGTAGTTTAGGAAGGCCAAAATTCCTAAATAATAGGGATTTCATTCATCAAGAATTGCGCAAGCAAGGCAGGTTGTTTAGAGGCTAAGAATTGGCTAAGTGTTGGTCAGTTTTGTCCAGGACAGTGTGAGATAGTTAGTAGAGTGCAAGAGACTCTTGTGAGAAGAGTGCATCGTAATTGTTTCATGATTCCATGGTTAATATACAATAGAAGATAGGGGGTTTTGAGTACCAAGCTTTCCCTAGGAAATTATTTGTGTTGTGGTTTGATTTGTTTCTTTCTTTGCTTCATGTGATTAGTGATTGTGTTTAATTTTCGCAAATTGATTTGTAGAAGCGATTCAATATCTAGCTTTAGTAAATTGTTAGATCGGATTGAATCCATTGATATACATATGTTTGTATAATTTCTACACTTTCTATAAATAGGAGTCCAAGGGTTCATAATATAATCAGAGTTGGCATAACAATAATAATGTAAGGGAACAACAATAGCAATAATGGGTTTCTATGGGGCATAATAATAACAATATGGGGACTACATGGGCACAAAAATAACAATAAGAGAGCTACACTAACAATAAAAATAAGGGGATACATGAGTATTATACAGACCTAACATGCCCCTGTCCTTGAAAAAAGTGTTTTCCTCAATGCTTGAGTAGTTCTAGATGCTTATGTATAAAATTTGCATCCTCCCGTGTGGAATATTTAGCGCATAAGTTATTACACTTGATGAGATACTTTGAAATTTATCGATTTCATAGATGTCAAGTTCTTGTTTCCATGATTACTTTAGGTTCCAACGTGATTTTTTCTTCCTCTTCAAGTTCTGGAAATATTGTTTGAACTGGGAGCTTGTCACTTATAACCTTCTTTAAGCATGAAACATGGAAAACTGGGTGCACTTGGGAAGATGCAGAAAGCTCCAATTTGTATGCCATAATACCAATATTTTGAAACACCTTGTAAGGACCATAATAATTTGGTGATAATTTATTATACTTCTTAGCTTGCTTGAGGGACATTTGTTTGTATGGTTTTAGCAGTAAAAATACTCAGTTTCCTACATCAAAACTTATTTACTGTGATGTTGATCCCCTTGTTGTTTCATTCGATTTTGTGCCAAAGTGAGGTTATCCTTTAATAGTTGGATAACTTCTTGATTTTTGATGTGATCTTCCACTTCTTGAACTTTAGAATTTTCTCTTAAAGATGATGTGATGGATAGTGGATGATATCCATAAAATGCCATAAATGGGGTCATTTTTGTTGTAGTGTGGGAGGAAGTGTTATACCACCATTTAGTCATAGGTAACCACTTGACCCATTGTGTTTTTTTATCCAATAAAAAGAAACGAAGATATTCTTCCAAACATTTTTTCACTATCTCAGTTTGTTGATCAGATTGAGGATGATAAGATGAGTTATGAGCTAATTGAGTACCCAGACAAGAAAATAATTTCGTCCAAAAATTTCTAGTGAAAATGGGATCTTTGTCACTTATACTAATCTTTGGGTTTCCATGTAGCTTTTGAATTGTGTCCATAAATGCAGTAGCAATTGTATTGGCTTTGAATGGATGAGATAATGCACAAAAGTGCGCATGCTCGGTAATTATATCAACTACCACCATAATGACATTGTTTCCTTCGGACTTGGGTAAACCTGTGATAAAATCCATTGAAACCTCTTGATCCCAAATTTGACTTGGAATGGATAAATTTTGTAACAGACCCGGGGTCTTAATTTTCTCAACTTTATTTTTTTGGAAAACCAAACATTCCACCACAAACTTTTGAATCATTTAAGGCCATCCAAAAAAAAAATCCTTCTTAACCCCGTGGTAAGTTTTTAAAATTTAGAGTGTCCTCCTAAGGGAGATATGTGTAATTCCAGAAGAACATTTTGTTTGAGTTTAGAGTTATTACTAAGGTATAAGCGATCTTTGTCCCATAATTAATCATTTTTCCAACTAAATGTATCAAATGTACTTTGATATTGCTACAAATTTTGAATGAGTGCCCACGCCACTTCTCCATTCTTCCATTCATCTCTTGCTTTGGTTATCCAATTTGATTGGATAATAGAAATGGCACAAGGAAATGCCTCCACATCCTCATCCTTTCTTGGGAGTGCATATGCAACAACATTTTTCTTCCCTTTCTTGTAGATGGTTTCAAATTCATAACCCAACATCTTTGTGACCCATTTTTGCTACTCTTTTGAAGATAGTATTTGTTCTAAAAAGTATTTAATACTATCATGATTTTTTTTTACCTTGAAGTGTATTCCCATTAGGTAAGGTCACCATTGTTTAATTTCATGTATTATTTACAACATTTCCTTCTCATAAATAGGTTTGTGTAAATACTCCTTTTATTGGACGAATTTTAAAATAAATGGGTCTTCCTTCTTGCATTAAAACTACCCCAATTCCATTTCCTGAGGCATCAAATTCCATAATAAATATTTTTGTGAAGTATGGCATAGCTAAGATCGGTGCTTGGCATATTGCCTCTTTCAGATGTTCAAAGGCCTTAGTTGCATCTAGAATCCAAGAAAATTCATCTTTCTTCAGTAATGTTGTTAGAGGTGTTGCTATTCTCCCATAATTCTTAACAAACTTGCGATAATACCCTGTCAACTCGAGAAATCCTCGCAAATGATTTATGGTTATGGGGATTTTCCATTTCTTAATGTATTTAATTTTGTTAGGGTCTACCTTAACACTCGCATGAGATACAATATGACCCAGATATTCCACCTTTTGTACTCCAAAGAAACATTTGGAGGTTTTTGCATATAATTGTTTCTCCTCCAATAGTTTGAGCACCATGTCAACATGTTGAACATGGTCCTTCCAAGACTTGTTGTAGATTATTATATCATCAAAAAATAATAACACAAATTTTCTAAGGAAGGGTTTGAAAATGGAATTCATCAAAACTTGAAATGTAGAAGGTTCTTTGGTAAGGCCAAAAGGCATTACCAAAAATTCTCAATGACCCTTATGATTTCTAAATGTTGTTTTCGAGAAGTCTTTAGTCTTCATTCTAATTTGATGATATCCTAAATGAAGATCCAACTTGGTGAAGTAAATTTATCCATGTAATTCATCCAATAATTCATCAATGACATGAATGGGAAATTTTCTTTAATAGTGAGTTTGTTTAGCTCCCTATAATCCAGACACATGCGCCTTTCCTTCCCAAAAAAAAATCAAGAAAAATTCTTGAAAATTATAATCTATCATACCAAAATATTGTAACCATTGGACTCTTAGTACAACATCAGCACCACCCATTAGAATGGAAATCATTGGACCGTTCAATACATATTCTCCCATGGATAGCTTGATATTATGGAAATTTCTAGACCAATTTATAGTTCCTCCATTTTCAACCATCACTTGACACTCTGGTGCAGAATATAGGAAGAAATTAAATTCCTTGGATATATTACAATGAATAAAATTATGGGTACTACCCGAATCAATCAACGCTATCACCTTTTTCTTCTTCATATGTCCTTCTATCTTGAGATTTTGAGGAGTGGTAATTCTTGCCAATGCATTACAATATATGGTCAGATTAATTTCTTCTTTCTCTAGGGTTGGTTCCTGGTGTATATCCTCTTATTTTTACATTTCTTGTTCCTTTTCTTCCTCCTCTTCACAATCTATGTAAAATAATTTCTTCTCAGCACACTTATGACCTTTAGTGTATTTTCTATCACAACTGTAACAGAGCCCTTTTGATTTTTTTCCTCCAATTTTTGTGGTGTCAACCTTATAGTTTGTGGAAGGCTAAGGGCAGCAACACTTCCATCTTTATAGTTGTGAGTGGTAGACGTCTTGTTTCTGTAATTTTTATTTCAACTTTTCTTTCCACCTTAAATTCTTTATCCAATGAATCAGGTCCCCAAAGGAAAACCTCATGTTGGATGTTATCCTTTAAGGTCCCTATGAAGACATCAATCCTATGCTCCTCTGGAATATCATTTACCCTAATATTCAATTTTTTTAAGTCCTCAATGTGCTCTACCATTGAACCCTTTTGTTTGAGATTTATCAATTAGCTAAACAAGGTTTTTTTCTTTGTATTCCTATAATGTGCTATCATTTCCACCATAAAAATTTACCAAGTGACAAATGGTTTACGAGAAAAAAATCCATTGATACCATACAAAATGATTGGGTTCTAAATATAAAGTTACAATGCTTACATTTTGTGTGTGTTTCACATTATGGAGATCAAAATATTGCTCCATTTGTAGTATCCATATTACACGATCCTTGTCATCAAAATTCCTCATATCTATCTTTGGAATATGGTGGGTCTTCAATCCAACATTAGATTCTATGAAATAATGATTAACATGTCTTTTTTTCTCATTATGAGTTTCATATAATACCTTTTCTTCATTAGGAAGAATTTCTTGTAGCAACTTTTTCAAACCTTCCTTCAAACCTTCCATGTCTTTTTTTAAACCATTCTTCAAATATTCCATGTTGCCTTTCATTTTTTCTTCTATACCATTCTTCACATATTCCATGTTGCCTTTCATTTTTTATTCTATAACATCCATCATAGATTCCATACGAATCTTCAAACCAGTTATTTTAGTTTCCATTTAATTTTTGGTTACTCTTTGCAAGAGCAAAATTTATTGCACTTGATCTAATAGTTTAGATATATCATGTTGAGTTTCTTTCTCTTCATGCATCATAGTAGATCTTTCTGAGGACTTTATGGTTGTAGAAATTTTTTTTTTGGAGGAATATTAGAATCAAATACTAATATATATGCTTCAATATTCCCTTTAAATCACTTCAAACTTATTTTTCAAACAAAATTTATGCAAAATTAAAAATACACACATTTTTATTGTTTTTTAGGAGGTCGATATTGAAATTGTTGTATCTTTGTGATTTCGGATCTCTAATATCTGAAATTTGGTCATGTGGTTTCCCTCTAAGTCTTTTTTGCAATAGCACAATTCAAACTAAATTTGGATAATTCAAGGTAAAGTTACGCCCAATCTCCCATGATGACTTTATTATGGACTGTGATGAAACTAGCTCCAAAAATAGAAGAAAAGAGAGATCAACGCCTTAGAAATCAGCCACTTCAAGGGGGAAACCTCCAATACATTACATAAATGAATAATTCTTGGATGATACAAATGACCAAAACCTCCTTCTATATATAGGAGTCCATTGGGCCACAATATAATCCTAGCCGACCTAACAATAATAATGTAAGGGCACAATAATAACAATATTGGGGTTACATGGGCACAACAATAACAATAAGGGGGCTACACTAATAATAATAAGGGACTAAACTAGTAATATAGGGACCTAACATTCCCCTCTCCTTCAAACAAGTGTTGCCCTCGACGCTTGATTATTTTTGGATGCTTCTGTATAAAATTCTCATCCTCCCATGTGGAATATTCAATGGGTAAGCTCTTCCACTTGTTGAGATACTCTGAAATTGATCGATTTGGTAGTTGCCGAGTTCTTGTTTCTGTGACTTCTTCGGAGCTTCTTTCGTTTCGATGTTGATCTTCCTGTTGTTTCATTCGATTATGCACCAAAGTTAGGTTATCCTTTGAGAGTTGGAGAACTTGTTGTTGATGCTCGATGTGATATTCCACAATTTTATCATCCATATTAGCTTTCATTTGATCCTTAAAACCATCCAACTTAGCCTCCATTTTTTCTTTTAAACCATCTATGTCATATTTGATAACTCTTTGTAAGATCGAAATTTGTTGCACTTGGTACCGTAATTTTGATATCTCATACTGCAATTCTTCTTCTTCATGCGTCATAGTATAGATTTATGAGGGCTTAATGGGTGTGGAATTATTTTTGGGAGACATTATATAACTCAATACTGATATCTATGCTTCAATATGCCCTTGTAATCATTTCAAATTGATTTTTCAAACAAATGTTATGCAAACTTGCTTAAAAAATACACACCTTTTCCTAGCTTTTGAGGAGCTCGATATTGAAACTAAATTATCTCTATGATTTTGAATCCTCAATATTTGAAATTAGGCCCTATTGTATCCCTCTAAATCTTCTTTCAAATTCCACAGGTCTAACCTCATTTGGATTCTTCAAGACAAATTTATGCCCAATCTCCCATAATGACCTAATTATGGACTGGTTCAGTAGAGCGAACTTGTACGACTTTCCACGTGTCATTGTTTCCTCCTTCGGCTCTGAAATTGATAAAAAAGAAATTACAGTCTATGTTTTTGTGACCACGTTTTACAAAATTTCAATCTGACGCTCTAAGAGAGAGTTATGACGATTTTCCCACGGTCACCTCTTTGAGATGAAATTCGGGAGCCTGAAACAACTCTAACTTCCATAGATAATATGTCCGAAAATATTTTGAATCAAGCTCTAAAAATTTTCCATGACATTCCTCAGGATTTTGGCTTCTCTCTGTAAACATTTCATCTTTTGAACCCTCGTAGAAAAAAAATTATAGCAAAAATGCCACAATGACTTGTTTAGGGTAAATTCAGGAGCCTGCAAAAAGCCCTAACTTCCACCGATCATATCTCCGAAAATATTGCGAACCAAGATCTGAATTTTTTCCATGGCATTCCTCAGGATTTATTCTTCATGCTCTAAAAGTTTCATCTTCTGAACCTTCATAGAAAAGAAGTTCTAGCGAAAATTCCACGATGACTTGTTTGGAGCAGTGAAACCCTAGAATCCAAAGCTCTGACACCAAATGTTATGAAACCAGCTCCAAAAATAAAATAAAAGAGAGATCAACACCTTAGAAATTAGCCACTTCGAAGGGGAAACCTCCAATACATTACATAAATGAATAATTCTTGGATGATACAAATGACCAAAACCTCCTTCTATATATAGGAGTCCATGGGGCCATAATATAATCCTGGCCGACCTAACAATAATAATGTAAGGGAATGATAATAACAATATTTGGGTTACAGGGGTACAACAATAATAATAAGGGGGCTACACTAATAAAAATAAGGGACTAAACTAGTAATATAGGGACCTAACATGGACTTGTTCGGTAGAGCGAACTTGTATGGAGTACCACATGTCCTTGTTTCAACCTTCTACCCTGAAAACAATATACAGGATACTACAATTCTTTCTCTTTCATCCACTTTTTATGAAATGAAAATCCAATGCTTGCAGAGGAAGTTATGGCGATTTTCCCAAGGTCACCTATTTGAGAAAAAATTAAAGAGCATGAAAAAAACCTAACTTCTTCGGACCCTTTCTCTGAAAATGTAGTGAAAAAAGGTTTGAATTTTTTGCAAGATGTTCCTTGGGATTTCAGCTCCTTGTGGTAAAAAAACCAGCTTCTAAGACTTCGTAGAACGAAATTTATAGTGAAAATTACAAGATGACTTATTTGTAGCAGTGAAACCCTAGAATCTAAAGCTTTGATACCAAATGTTATGCAACAAGCTCACAAAATAGAAGAAAAGGTAGATCAATGACTTAAAAATTATCCTCTTCGAGGGGGAAACCTCCTTTACATTACATAAATGAAAAATTCTTGAATGATTCAGATGAAAAAACCTCCGTTCTATATATAGGAGTCTAAGGGGTCACAATATAATCAGAGTCGACATAACAATAATAATGTAGTGGCACAACAATAATAATAGTGGGCTTCTATGGGGCACAAAAATAACAAAATGGGGACTACACTAACAATAATAATAAGGGGATACATTGGTATTATAGGGACTAACAGATGCAAAGGCTACTTGAAAAGAATCTAATACCACCAGCCATTTGTTGATGGTCTCCAGAGGTGGTCTCTTGTTATTAATAGACTATGTTGTTGGACTATAGCATTTATTGAATTTTATTCACTCTCCTACCCTAATTTAGAGAAAGAAAAATATATCCTCATGTGTAGGATTATTTCCATTGTATCCATGTGCGTTACATGTATAAAAATGCATTCATATTCAAGTTTAAAATATAGTCCTTAGTCTGAAGAACCAACTATTTTTTTAATGATATCAAGAAGTAATGAAGAATATTAAAATTCTCTTTCAATTAAATCAAAGTGTTCTATGTTTACCTCTTCATTTGGTTCCCTTAGCATATCCTCCTTTATTTTTCCATGCAAATATTCTATTATCAGATGATTTTCATCTTGTGTGATTAAAGGATTTGCTGATATGCATGTTAGAAACTCTTCAATCTCAGGTTCTAATGGTTGTTCTCCTTTAATGTGATCCATGATACTTCGATTTCCTTGGTAGTTTGGCACAAGGAATCAAAGGTGGCTTGTTGATTTCCTTGTTGTTGTTGAGAGATAGATAAGTTCTTGATTGTTGTTAGGATTTTTTCTTCCTGAGAAGCATAGATCCAAACTACTTCTAGGATTTGAGAGATTTATTCCAAATTCCCTATCATACTTTAATACTCCCTTGGTGGTTTCATGTCCTACACATGGATTAGTGTATGGGGATTCTTAAAAAAACCTATAAATTAAAAAAATTAAAATAAATAAGAAAAATACGCAAAAGGGAAACAAATTCAAGGATAGAATTGTTATGAATTTCAAAGCTCTCATACTGTGACCAATCTAAAATTTAGTTTACCATGGTCGTATCCCTTTGTGCCTCCCCAAAAATTGCACCAAAATGTTGGGGAAAATATATATGAGATTTAATATGTCAAAATTTACTATGTCAATCCAAGGTCTCATAAACTTCGAGGCGCAACACAATTTATGCTAGAACAAGTCCTACAATAACCTGTAAACTCATATATATCTTCTCAATCAACACTTTTAACTTCCACAAAACAAGTAAATCTCTTGAACTCAATTTAATTATGCAATCATAATGAAATTATTCATTAAAAAAAACCATATCTAATACACTTTGTGGTCTTTTGATTATGGCTCCTTCCAGGATGACAGGCCTAATGTATTCTTCACTTGTCCAAAGGACAAAAGAGATCAGGAAACCTTATGGTTTTCACTACCTCTCATGGAAATTCTCATAGATGAATGACTTACTTAGCGCAGTTTAATCCCAAAAATGATATCTAATATAATGCACTACGGAAACCCCTCATACTTAAATACAAAGAGTAAAGCTAGCTTTACTTGAATTTTTCATGAGGCACAATACTTGCTAAGGTTTTTCAAATGGGGTAGCAAGCTAAGTGGGCTTAATTGTGGGGAAAAACTCCATAGTTAAGCGTGCTTGAGCCAAATGTGTTTTGGGATGGGTGACCTCCCGGGAATTCCTGGTTACTGGGTGCAAGCCCCGAAAGTGATGATTGATGCTATGTGATTCATTTCACTTGTTTCAATACCACTTCTTTACCCCTGTGAGCATCACTCGATGAAATGAGTGCTAAGTGGACTATTCAAAAATCGTGAAAAATTAGTTAGTTATGACTACCTCTCATGGAAATGGTGATAGATGAATGACTTATTTAATGCAGTTGAATCCCAAAAATGATATCTAATATAATGCACCGCAGAAACCTCTCATACTTAAATACAAAGAGTTAAGGGAGCTCTACTTGAATGGTTCATGAGGCACAATACTTGCTAAGGTTTTTCAAATGGGGTAGCAAGCTAAGTGGGCTTGATTGTGGGGAAAAAAATCCATAGTTAAGCATGCTTGAGCCAGAGGAGTTCTGGGATGGGTGACCTCCCAGGAAGTCCTGGTTACCGGGTGAAAGCCTCGAAAGTGATGATCGATGCTATGTGATTCATTTCACTAGTTTCAACCCCACTTCTTCACCCCTGTGAGCATCACCCTATGTAATGAGTTCTAAGAGGAATATTCAAAAATCATAAGAAATTAGTCAATTACAACTACCTTTCATGGAAATGGTCATAGATGAATGACTTACTTAACACAGTTGAATCCCAAAAATGATATCTAATATAATGCACTGCGGAAACCCCTCATACTTAAATACAAAGAGTAAAGGGAGCTCTACTTGAATGGTTCATGAGGCACAATACTTGCTAAGGTTTTTCAAATGGGGTAGCAAGCTAAGTGGGCTTGATTGTGGAGAAAAAATCCACAGTTAAGCACGCTTGAGCCATATGAGTTTTGGGATGGGTGACCTCCCAAGAAGTCCTGGTTACTAGGTGCAAGCCCCGGAAGTGATGATTGATGCTATGTGATTCATTTCACTAGTTTCAATCCCACTTCTTCACCCCTGTGAGCATCACCCGATGCAATGAGTGCTAAGTGGACTATTAAAAAATAATGAAAAATGAGTCAGTTATGACTACCTCCCATGGAAATGGTCATAGATGAATGACTTACTTAACGCAGTTGAATCCAAAAAATGATATATAATTCTAACCTTTTCTCCTTCCAAGTTGATATAACTAATGTATTGTTAAGTTGTCCAGAGGAAAAAAGGGATTAAGAATTTTTGTATTCTACTCACTTCTAAAGCAAGAAAAGAAATGGGGTATCCTTGTCTTGGCTCCTTCTTGATTGGAAGGCCTAGTGCTCTACTAAATTGTCTAGAGGACAAGAGGAAATCAAGGACCTCTATAATTTACACACACCACTAGAGACAAATAAAGAGATTTTCCTAACCCCCAACTCCCTCTAGGATGGCAGGCGTAGTACATTTCTCAGTTGTCTAGGTGAGAAAAGGCTTAGACTCTCGAGAAAACACCAAAAGAAAGGATTGCAAACTTAATCAGATTCTCCTACCTAACATAGTGTAAAAATTGCTTAAATAAATACAAAAGGAAAATGAATCTAATATCAAATCCTTACAAATTCCTAACTATAAATCCACTTTGTGTTAGTGCAAGTATGTTCTGAAATAAGTGTCACTAATAGTATCAAAACCTACTCCAAAAAAACATCAACTTGGTACGAGTAAAAATAATGTGTGTGTTAATCAAGCAAAGTAATATAAGAAAAGGCACGATTTAGGTTTACTTAGATTCAATGTTGAGTTCCCTATTCAAAAAAACCTGTGTTTGTGCATATATACATTCTTGACATAAAAATGAATTAATGGATATGTCAATAAATATACAAGCTCTGTGAAAGATGTTGTGTTGCCAATGCCACAAGCTCGCAAAAAAAATGACATAGTTAAGAAGATGTTTTATATGAATACCCTGCAGTCACGATTGTTCAAAATATATTTATTAAGTTCCTAACTGAAACTACATGATATCTCTCTCTAGAACTATGTTCCTTTACACAATATCCATTTGTAATAAACCATACGAATTTTTCTTATAGGAAACAGAGTAACACATTCATTATTAACAAGATATTAGTGGAATTGGTTTTTTTTTACCCATACTACGTTTCAGCAAATGACAAAATAACACATATCACATCTTTAGCTTTCATATAGTTCTAAATCTATGTTTTTTTTCACACATTCCAAAAATATTGCTTCAACAAAAGAAGAGAAGGAATCCTTGTGCTATGAAAACTTAGATCTGAGTAAAACATGATCAGTCCACAAAGACACAATTCAAAACAAATAATAAACATATTATTATACACACCAAAGAATAAAATTGACAAAGAAAGACAGGGAAACAAGTTGGATTGGTGGGCCCAAACCAACCAGCTTGTTTCCCCATGTAAGAGCTTAATTTAGATCATAGAGAATGCAAAAATAAGAAAACTCTAGCAAGATAATCTTTGAATTAGAAAAGCATATCCTTAGTTACATAAATAGAAAGTGAAAATAAATTCAAATATAATGGTCACCTCAAGGGATCATCCCATAGGAGAAGAATACAAACAGATTCTCACTCAACATTAAAACCTCTGAAAATGGTTGGAAGCAATTTGATTTTTTAACTGATCGTTGATTTTGGATACAACTAAACACCAATCATAGTCTGTAATTTCCCCTTCATGGAACCTCTGATATCTCTCGAACTACGTAATTTTTGTAGAAAATCCTCGTAAGTACCCTGATTAGGGATGTCCTGAGAAAAAACCATGCTTGATATTTTCTAGTTTCTGCTTATTTTTCTTGGAAGTCATGTGCAAATTTGATGACTCGATTCTTCCTGGAATGAGTTGTCATGATTTTTGACCACTGCCTGGAGTCCTTTAGAACTAACCTGGGTGTATAGTAAGAAACATGAAACCATGTCAATTATGTTAGGAAAAAAACCCACTTCCCATAATATTCCATAGGGTCATGTGCATATGTTGAACTAGGAAGTTAGTTGTAGGAGTTGACTAGGAACAAACCATTATTAGTAATAAATCATCTTTTAACCTCTCCAATTCATCAAAAACAATGGAATCATGCATTAAATCAACAACATAATGATTTGACCTAGTATGAAATTTATGCAGCAAACAACATTGTGAAAAGGCTGATGATAAGGCACAAAGATAGTATAAAGATGGGATGTCAAGGGTGGAAAGGTCGTGAAAACAAAATCATTTTGGAGGCCCATCAAGGAATTAAACATAAATTTTGAGGGGTAAAATTGTTTCATTTAAATTCCACACCTCGTGGCACTATTATACACATAGATATCATTTGAATTAAATAAGAGTGACCTAAATTGAAGTTTATATGCAAACTTTATGTCACCCATAAGTTGACAATCATGTTTTGGCCACCATTATTCAATAGGATGTTGCATTAGCTCGTATTATCCATGGAAAAGTGTCTAGCCATGTGATCATGATGAAGAACACTCCAAAAGATTCTATATTGTAACTCTTGTTACGAGTTGAAGAAGTAAAAATTAACCACTAGTAGGCTATCAAGTTGTGTTATAATCGAGCCACTAGGAGGAAAATGGATTATGTTCTATTCAAGTGCATTTTGCTCCATAGATGAGAAGACTAGCTAAGAGAGCATAGAGAGATAGAGAGGGTTTATGCATTGTAGCAACCTACAAGCCACAAGCCTCACTTCTTTGTAATTACATCCATTTCCATTTATAGAAAGAAAGAGTGAGCAACCTCACCTTCCAGCTGGTTTTTCTCCTGTAAGGGTTTCCTAGGTCATATATTGTGTTATCATAGTTGTGAGTGATAGTATTTTTGTATGTTCTATATTTTATGTATGTCATATATTACATGCATAAGCATAATATAGTAAATAATGAATCCATAAATTTAAGGAAACATTAACCCTCGTAATGTATATATTATATTTTTTAAAAATAGTTTAGTAGATTTGTTGCGATGAACTACCCAATGGAATATCCACAATATTTTATGGATCATACTGGTATCAAAGTCCTATTTATTTGGGTATTTTGTAGGAATTTTTAGGGTATCCATATAAAATTAAGAAAAACATCATAAAACACCAGTAATGCCCAATGAATATATTAATATTTATCAAGATTCGGTAGAGGGGAGGTTCTCACAAATGGAAGAATAGGTTGAAGATATCAATTATAACATGAATTTCCTTATGGGAATTGTGGAAAACAAGTTTGGAATCAAATAATATGGTGGTTCCAACTTAGAGGCTACATGAAAGGATAAATCATGGGATCAAGAAGAAATATAGAGGAAACCTAACAAATAAATTGAAAAGGAACAACCCAGTTCATGCGCTATGAATCATTCATAGTCCTTGTTCAAAATTAAATGAAGGCCTAAATAAATCCATATCAAGGTGATATTTATTCTGTGAAGTTAAATCATTCATTTCAATGGTTAAATGTTTATTTTAGTATTCACCACATGAAGGAAGAACATAAAATTTTATTTGCTCAGTTGAAATTAATGGGCCATGCCCAAACTTGGTAGGAAAGCCACATAGAAACCCTAAAGTTGGAGAGAGATCCTCTAATAACTAAGTGGAAATATTTCAAAGCTCTCATAAAAGAAATTTTTTACACAATCATATATGTATAGTACCCATGGATCCAGTAGAATTACTTCAATTAGAGATATGAGTAGAGTGTAGAGAATGCACCACAAAATTTGTAGAAATTAATGTGTAGATCCCAAACTTCTCATGAAATTTACTAAATCACAAGGCTAGAATATACTTCTACTGATTTTCGGAATCAAATACATGATCGAGAATGCAATTCAATAACATGCATCAAGATTCAACGCCCATACACAAATATTTATATAAGGGAAATCAACTGCTCAAAACCTTTACTATATGTATTGCATTAATCAAAGAATATGGATGAATACAATATGCTCTCCTCAACCTTGAGCTCAACGTGCACCTGTATCTTCTACCCTCTTCTTGACTGATTAAACTTGGCCAATACATACCCAAATTTATGCCTTCCCAAGCTCCTATCCTTGCATTTTTCCTCTAGCAATTAGGCCCCTATTAATTAGGAAATTCCCTCATATGGATTGCACAATTCCTTTAGGTTATTCATCTGATTGCATGCACCATCTGTACACAGTGGAATATGCTACAAATGATAGTAAAATCTCCTTAAACTCCAATCTCAACTGGTTAACTCGAATTTTCTGCATGCATGAGCTAATTTAAGTTGATTGATCAGTTAATTGGTTGATCATTAAGTTGTGGCTCACTACACACCCCACTACTAGACCCGCTACTAGTTCCTACAATAGGTGGAACTAGTTTAACAAACCATAACTCAATTTAACTGAATTAAATTGCTACAATTGAAATTAACTCAACCTAGGCTCCTAAAATTTACGAACCCACTGCACATAACTGAAATCCATGCCCCTAACTCGAATTAACTGAGTTAGACTCCTATCTTTTAGGAATCAACTCAAGTAAACTGAAATTAAACTCATTAACTTGAATTGACTATTCTTAACTGAGTGAAAAATGCTATGTCACCTCATTTAACTCCTCCAAGTTTTCTGTTGATGTGGAAATTCGAATTTTCTCAATTTTAATTAAGGAAAAAATAAAAATTGAGACTATCTTGTTGCATTTTCAACACTCCCTCTTAGCAAGAAAGGGATTCACAACTACCTCAATCCAAAACTTGTGGAATTTACTGCATGAAACAGTTCTCACTGTTTTTGTTGCTAATGAAACATCTACAACTAAAAATCATCCAAGAAAGAAAAACTACTGAATCAATTATGTCTGCAACTGTCTCTTAGGAAAATTGTGCTACTTTTGACTCTTCTACTAAGCCTCATGCTCTATTTTCAACACTTATATGCACTCCTCAATATCTAATTGACATTGATCCTCCTGCTACTAAATAATGGGGGGGCCTATAACAAGGTAACGATCCATGAGGAGAATACCTCAATGGACCCTGCCCAAATTTCTGCAACTCTTGGACTAGGGCTTCACATCGCCCCACCTCACAACTGGAGGTATTTTTGCATGTGCTCCATATTCCCACTTGGCTCGAACTCTCCCCATGATGGAGGTATCTACTTGAGTGGATGTCTCCACTCTTCCTCTTCTTTTATTCTCCATTTGTGGCTGCTCCACAACTTCCTAAGGCTTATTTTGAGGCTGCATGTTGAGATCTATAACATGCTCCCTTCTCAAGGCTTTGCACGCATATTCTACCTCAAGTGCATATAATTTCCTAACTCAAGCATCAATCTGCCTCACTTGTCCCATGATGATGTGTCTTAGGAATTCCTTTCCTTTTTTTAATATCACATCATAGCCACGGTCTTCCAACACCGCGATGGAAACCAAATTCTTCTTTAGACCTAGTACATGCATCACATCCTTGAGCCTGAGAGGGGAGCTTGAATCCCTATGAAAGGTAACCATGTTGATCCTGATTGCACTATACCTTTCATCATCTCCGAACTCAATGTTCATCTAGAGATCTTTCTCCTCCAAGTCACTAAATATATCTTTATTCCCTGTCATGTGGAATGAGGCACCACTATCTAAATAACACATGCTTCCCATCATCATGCTCTCCATGCATGCAGTGAGAGTAAAGTCAAGCTTGAACTATGAAGCCAAAGCTTCACATAATGCTTCTACTACAGACTCCTTCTTGATTGCCTTCTTTTGTGGACACTTCATGGCATAATGCTCGTATTCATAACAGTTAAAGCACTTCATTTTGGAAAATTCTTTCTTCTTGTCCTCTTTGTGGGAATCAGCCTCAACTTGGGACTTCTTCCCCTTGGAATTCCTTATTTTTATAACTAATGAAAAGTCATATTCCTCTTCTTTTCATGAGGTCTTGTCTTTGTTACTCTGCCTTATTTCTTCCTGCACTAGATCGGACCATAACTGCTCTAACTATGGCAGTTTCTCTCAACCAGTTACCAAATCTTGATAACTACACCAACTCTTAGGAAGTCTGAAGAGGGAAATAGCTACTAAATCTTATTCCATGACAGTCACACTGACCCTGCCCAGTTCATCACGACATTATGTAAACTTGCTCAGGTACTACAGAAATATTGTTTCATTCTTTTGCATCTTGATGTTCTAAATCTTGTCCTTGAGTGTCAGCTTCCTATGGTCACTATTGTTCTGGAAAAAATATATCAGCACTTGTCACATTTCATACAAAGTATTTTTATCATTGATATTCGAGACAATATGGTCTCGAACTCCCTCTAATATAGTTCTCCTCTCTTGGGAAACACAATTTTCCATTCTTCTAGATTTTGTGCATCAGTTGCTGCTAGATTCAAAACGCCATTATCTATGTATTCCTTCAACCCATTATCCTCTAGTATTGTCTCCATCCCTTCCTTCCATGCAACATAATTCAATCCTCCCTCAACGGCATACTCGAGCCTTAGTCCATAAATTCATCTTCTCAGTCCTAAATAAATCCCTCAAACTAATATGCAACCAAAAATCCTCCTCCAATGGAAACTTCAAAAACTCTTCTCTATTGTGAATATAGCTTTGATACCATTAATAAATTAATGTGTAGATCCAAATTTTCTCATGAAATTTACTAAATCACAAGACTAGAATATGCTTATACTAATTTGCAGAAACAAATTCACGATCGAGAACACAATTCAATAAACTGCATCAAGATTCAACACACATACAGAGAGATTTATCTAGGGGAAAACAATTGTTCAAAACCCCTTACTATATTTATTTCATTAATAAAATATTTTTTCTGAATAGAGTATGCTTTTCTCAACCTTGAGCTCAACCCACACCTATATTTTCTATCCTCTACTTGACTGACTGACCTTGGCTAATACTTAGCCAAATTTCTGCCTTCACAAGCTCATATTTCTTTATGTTGTTCCTCTAGGAATTAGGCCCCTATTAATTAGTAAATTCCCTCACATGGATTGTGTAATTATTTTAGGCCATTCCTCTGACTGCATGCACCATTTGTACACATTGGAATATGCTACAACTTATATTACACTACCCTTAAACTCCATTCTCAACAGGGTAACTCAAATTCTCTGCATGCATGGGCTAGTTTAGGAAGATTGATTAGTTAATTGGTTAATCACTGAGTTGTGGCTGACTACACACCCCACTACTAGACCCTCCACTAGTTCCTCTGGTAGTTGGAACTAGTTTAACTAACCATAACTCAATTTAACTGAATTAAATTTCTACAACTAAAATTAACTCAACCTAGGCTCCTAAAATTTAGGAACCCACTGCACGTAACTCAACATCATGCCCCTAACTCGAGTTAATTGAACTAGACTCCTATTATTTAGGAATCAACTCAAGAAAACTAAACGCCAACTCATTAACTTGAATTAACTAAGCTAGACTCCTCTTTTTAGTAATAAACTCAAGTAAACTGAACTTAAACTCATTCACTCAAATTGAATGTTCCTAACTGAGTGAAAAGTGTTATGTCACCTCAGTTAACTCCTCAAAGTTGTCTACTGATGTGGAAAATTGATTTTTCTCAATTTTAATTAAGGAAAAAATCAAAATTTAGACTTTCTTGCTACATTTCCAACATAATCTACAAAGATGGCCATAATGATAGGTACCTCTCCAAAGAACCCAGACATACTCTTCAAGTATTTAGGGTTTCTACACAACCATATTTGGAAGAAAGTGATTTTATTCAAACTAGAATGGTGGATTAGGATTGTGTGCATGTAAAATACTTGGATAACATAGGTCATAAGAAAGGAAAATCAATAGGGTCAAAGTAGAAGGAGCACCAGAAAGCTTCCATGAAGAGGAAAAATAAGTGGAAAGGGGGAGAAAATAAAAAGGCAATAGCCACATCATACCAATGAAAATATCCCAACAACCACTACGACCACTGTAACATTGATGGTCATATATATGAGAATTGATGGAAGTTGCATCCAAAATTTAACCCAAAGAACTAAAAGAAATATGGTAAGAAGAAAAATATCATGGGCACATAGTCAAGTAATTAGGTGGAAAGTAGCTTGTATGTGGATGAGAAAAAATTGTATACAATAATGTAAAAGGGGGTGTATCTTATTGTCCTTAGGAAATGAAAGTAAAAGAGATGAATGGAATATTATATATAAAGATACATGTCAAGAGGACAAATATTGATGCTCTATTTGACTCAGAATCATAGGAAAATATCATTGCAAAAAGTCTAGTCAAGAAAATGTGACTACGGAGTCCTGGCCATCCTAGCCTATATCCATTGGGATGGGTCAATTATGAGGAAGAGATGAAGGTAACAAAATAGTGCATAATTTGATTTTCTATGTGTGTTGACTTTATTTATGAAGCAAATTGGATGTAGTTCCACTAGGTGTATATGGTGTTGTTTTTTAGATTCCCTATATGTACATGTGGGATGAAATATTCATACAAAGATACAACTAGTACAACCTTATCAAGGACAAAAATCCTTCATCATCAATGTGCACAATGGAAACTAAAGCATCTCACTAGTAAGTGCTTATGATCAAATAGTTGATCAATTTTAGGAAGAAATATGTTTCATTATTCTTAAGAGAAAATCAATCTGTAGAAGGTCCATGAGAATTAAGTCATCCCTAGATGGGTGTACTAAGGAAGAGAAACAACATATGGAAGAATTTATATAGGCATATAGGGGTGTGTTCCATGAGCCTAAAGGGATACCACCCAAGAGGGAAGTGGAGAAAAAAATCCATTTGTTTTCAAACTCTCTATTTCCAAACATTTAACTATGCATATAGTCTGTTATAGAAGAAAATGAGGTAAAGAAGCACTTGCAATAGCTATTGGAAAAAGTCGATATTCAAATAAATATGCACCATGTGGTTCAATCATTATAATTGTTCCTAAGAAGGATGGGACTTGGTGGATAAACATTGATATAGGATGTTAAAAAAATTATGCTTAAGAGTAGGTAACCCCTACCCAAAATAGATGATCTATTGGATCAATTGTAGCAAGAAAAATACTTTACCAAGATGGAATTAAAGTCAGGATATCATTAGGTTTGGGTTATATTAGAATAAAACTTGAATACTACCTTCAAAACTAGGCAAGGTTTGCAAGAGTGGTTAGTGATGTCATCTATCATATGTAATGCACTAGATATGTTAATGAGGTTAATGAAAGATATGTTGCACCCTTTTATAGATTCATTTGATATTTTTTATTTAGATGATATACTAGTTGATCCAGATGGATATTTGTGGCCACGTGCCTATTCCACTTGGACCCCCACCATTGTTTCTTTCATTTTTTCAATTTCCTTAATTGTAGCACAATTTACTATTTTTGGCATTTTTTCGAGTCCTGAACTTCCAGAGCCATTTTGAGGCCCTAAACGATGTTTTTTTGGAAAACTAGAAAACTTGAGTATTTATTATATGTTTGCAGTCAAAAGTTTTAATCCTCAAATATATATTTATAACGAGGTATTTTTCATGTCAAACGTAGATCGTATGCCAAAGTTACAACCTCGAGAAGTTGATGTACCAATTTACCCCAACGGGGCCCACAAATTTGGTGATTCATCTCCTAGGGCTAGGTTTTTGGATGTTTAGGTTTTTCAATTATTTCTCAATAATAAATAGGCCTTTGAGCCTCATTGTAACACAATTCAGAGGCATGTATCCACCACATCTCTTCTCAGAGATAAGCTACCATCGCCCGAGCTAGTTTATTTCCATTCTATATGTATGCATATTCCAGTTTGTTGATATTAATGCAAAGAAGTGTTATTTATGCTGCATATTTGTATTTACAGTTATATTTGTATTATTTTGTGTTCATTTCTAAGTTTGAATCAGTGGTATCAGAGTGGTCTAATCTTTCTCTCTTTTCCTTTGCATGTCCTCAACGAGGTCAGGGTATAAGGAGTTAGGGATCGAACTAGTTGAAACTTTGCAAGACCAGCCTCGCAAACCCTGACGACCTCCCATGGATGAAGAAAAGAAAGAGGAGGGAGAAGGATATCCTTTCAAAATATTTCTTGAAGAAGCCCTAGAGCTACAGAGGATCATGATGATGGACAATTTTTCCCAGATCCTTCGTCGGATTCACACATGCGATGCATCTTCATCTGGAAGTCACTCTGGAGGCACCACTCCCTTCAAGGTACAGTTCAAATTTTGCCTTCCCATATTTGAAGGCCAGATAGATGTAGGCATCATAAATATATGGTTAAATCTATTGGAAGGATATTTTTCAGTTCATGATTTTCCAATAGGGAAAATATTACTTTTGCACTACTCAAAGTTGTCACCCATGTCAAGGACTGGTGGGGAACCTACTGCGAATAGAGGGACGAGAGAGAACCATCATCGTTGTCAGAAGAACCCACTTGGAATTCTTTCTGAGATGTCATCAAGGAATAATATTGCCCCATGGGGATCTATGAGTACAAGTACATACAATGGACTACAATGCGGCAACAAAGGGATCAAGATGTGCATGAGCTGATAAATTTATTTCATAATTTGCGCACAAATTTGGGGATAAAATATTCGGATAAACATCTGTTGTTTAAGTATCACAGTTGTTTTCACATATACATTTAGGAGGAAATTGATTTCCTAGACATCTCCTCGCTTGGTGTAGCATACTGACATGCTTCCAATATTGATCAAAAATTTAAATAGAAGAAGTGAGACTTTGGATCTATGAATCTAAAGCAAGGGAAAGGCACCCGCAAACTGCAGAAAAAAGGACAAAGCCAAAGCAGGGCGACCCAGGACAACACCCCGAAGCAGCAAGTAAAGAAAAACACCATGAATAAAAAGAAGGACATGGAAAAGTGGTGTGTGTTCCATAACATCCCCACTCACAACATAAGTTAGTGTCGGGCCAAGCAGTCATTGGTGTCCAAACTAAAGGCTTTCAAATCAAATGCATTCTCCAACTCTGAGTTAGAACCCAACAAGGGGATTGACAAAGGGAATCATATTATTGACATGAAGCCCAGTGTCGACGTTTCCACCAACAAGATCGAGAAGGATGAGCCATAAGATACAAAGGAGGGGGATCACCTCTTTCTTTCCTAGATGTGGGTGAAGGGTTCTCCACTGCAATTCATTTTCGACAACAGAAGCCAAAATAACCTCATTTCACCATAGGTCATGAACTGGTTTTTTGAAAACACACCCACAGTCATACACCATCGAGTGGCTTCACCATGGACTAGATCTCCACGTCTGCTAATTGTGTCCCCTTCCCTACAACATCAAGCCCTTCACAGATGAGGTACGGTGTGATGTTTATCCTCTTGAATTTTGTGATGTATTATTAAGCCAACCATACTTGTGGAAGCATCATGATGTGTATGAGTCTAGGCATCCCATTGTTATTATGACTTTAGGCAATCAGTTGTACAGGATACCAGAGGTAGCACAACCTATCGTGATATCTTTGATCACTACGAAACAATGCAGTAAGCTCATTTCCCAGACCTAGAAATTTGTTTTCCTTATTATCAACCTTCAGGGAAAGAATAAATTTGTGGCCACAGCCTCTCAATAGGTCTCCTCTGCTTGGCAACAACAGATTGACAAGGTCGTGGAGGAGTACATAGACATCTTCACCTCACCCACAGGGGTACCTCTACATTGTCAGGTCAAGCACCCCATTGATATGACCCCAGGTGCACCATTTCCCAATTTATCAATCTATCGACACTCTATTATGGAGAAAAATGAATCAAGAGGAATATTCAGGAGTTGTTGTAGAAAGGGCACATTAGGCCTAGTTCATCACCCTCTGGAAGCCCAATCATGTTGGTGAAGAAGAAGGACGAGACCTGAAGACTTTATATTGGCTATTGGGCGCTGAACAAGATCACTGTTTGAAATAGGTATCCAATCCCATGGATTGATTACTTTTTGGAATAACTCAAGGGGTCCAAATACTTCAGTAAGATCGAATTGAAGTCTGGGTATCACCAAGTCCTAATTGAACCCCCCGATGTATAGAAGATTTCCTTGAAATGTGAGGAGGTCCTTTTCTAATGGTTGGTAATGCCTTTCAGGTTGATGAATTCCCTCGCCACCTTCATGAGGCTGATCTACAACATATTTTGACCCTTCACCAACTCATTTGTGGTGGTGTATTTGGATGGTATCCCGATCTTCATCTAGATTTGGGAAGAGAACCTCTGCCATATTCGACAAGTCCTCCAAACTCTGTGACAAGAAAATTTGTGTGCCAATTTGGAGAAATGAATTTTTGGTATGATCTAGGCTCAATATCTAGGGTACATCATTGATGAGCAGGGTGTGCATGTGAACCCAACCAAGATATAATTCATTCAGGATTGGCCAGCCCCAACCACTCTAACAAAGCTCCACAGCTTTCTAGGTCTTGCTAATTTCTACTAAAATTTTGTGTTGGGGTTCTCTCATATCGCTTGGCCTTTGAGTCAAGTCACCAAGGGTAGAGTGAAAGAAAAATTATTTTGGTTTGAATCCAAACAAAAGGTGTTTTTCGATTTGAATCATCGCCTCTGCTCTACACTAGTGCTCACATTACTAGATCTACAACAACCATTTGATATCGAGACAGATGCTTCTGACTATGATGTTGGTGCATTTCTTACTCAAACAGGGAATCCAGTGGCATATCATAGTGCGACACTTTCAAACACAGTATGAAAGTATCCCATCTATGAAAAATATATGTATTCTATTGTGCAGGCCTGCTGACAATGGAAGAATTACATTCTTGGGAAGGAAACGTCTGTCCACACAGACCACTAACCCTCGCATTTCATATAGACACAAGGGAATTTGTAGAACGATTGCTAGAAATGGTCCACATACCTGCAACATTTCCTCTTGAAAATTAAGTACAAGAAGGGCAGCACCAATAATGTTGCATATTTCCTCAGCTGACCACCGTTCATGGCATTCACCACTATGTTGGACTCTTGTGGGCATGAGACTTTAGAGTGGTTGCATCTGTACAAGAGAGATCCAGAATTTGGCAACACGTACCAGAAACTCCTGGAAGCAAAGAAAGTTGCAAGTTTTCACCTCCAAGATAAATTTTTATGTCACCTAGGAAATATTTGTGTTCTTTCAATCGAGCATGCTAAGATGATTTGGGATGCACACTAATATCATGTCGTTGGATACTTCATATTAGAGAAAATAGTGCCAGTGCTACAAAAGTATTTTTATTGGTTGAACCTTCGACATGATGTTGGTAAATGCATCATATCCTTCACTACTTCCATCATTGCCAAACCGACCATCAAGAAGAAAGGCATATATACTCCTTTTCCTACTCCTAGTCGACCTTGAGAATCCATCCTCATTGATTACATGTTGGGCCTCCCTTTGATTAAGAAAGGGAATGATTGTGTTTTCGTGGTCATCGACGGATTCTCTAAGATGGCCATTATGGTAGCCTACAAGAAGAACATCACAACAGAAGCCACTACTAAGCTCTTCTTTGAATGAGTGTGGGTACTCTTTTGGATCTCACAGTATATTATCTCATACCGGAACAACAGGTTCCTAAGTATATTTTGGTCAAGTCTCTAGTTGATGCTGGATACCAAGCTCACTAAGTCCATGGATTTCCACCCCCAAACTGATGGTCAAAAAGAGGTCGTCAACAGGATGATAGTACACATTCTACAAATGTAAAACTCAAAGAATCCTCACACATGGGATGAAATCCTCCCCTTTTTCCAACACAACTACAACAAAGCCCCCATATCTCAACTAGCCACAAACCCTTTCAGATGGGGTTGGAATTCTGGCCACTATGTCCCATTGATGTGGCCATACCACTTGCAGCTACTCAGCCAGCTTCGACCCATGTCCAGTCTGAAACTGACAGGGCTAACAACTTCATTGAAAGAATCCAACAAATTTTCTAGTAGGTCCATGACATATTTGACAAATCCAATGCTAAGTACAAGCAGAAACATGATCAGCATCGAGTGCCACATAAATTCTAGGTGGGAGATAAAGTTTGGCTACATTTGTAGAAGGAGTGCCTCAATGGTTCCCATCGTAAGATTCACGCACTCAAATATGGGACATACACCATCACCAAGTCTCTAGGGGATAATTATTTTGAGCTCAGTATTCCATCGTTCCTTGGCATGCACCCAGTGTTCAATGTGGACTGCCTTCGGCCATACTTACCACCATTACTAGACACATCCAACATTACAGAACAACTCACACTAATAGATTTAAACCGATACTACATGGAACATGCCACCACTAATCAGATCATGGTCATGAAAATTAGGAACACTCACCAGTATAATATCCAACTGTATCAAGTTGCCAAAGCTGGCCAACTCCTGCACCAAGGCAAGTGGCTCACCAGGGACCAAGTTCAGTAGAAGTTTCCCCATCTCATGGAGGTACTCAACGCAATGGGGATCATTTCTTCTGAAGGGGAGAGGACTGATCCAGGTGAATATTGGTGGCCATCCACCTATTCCACTTGGACCTCCACACTTTTTTCTTTCATTTTTTCAGTTTCCTTAATTGTAGCATAGTTTACTATTTTTGGCAGTTTTCTGAGTCCTGAACTTTTGGTGCCATTTTGAGGCCGAAAAATACATTTTTTGGAAAAAAAGGAAAACATATTTTTTTGACTTTTATTCCTCAGGTATATCTTTCTAATTAAGTATTGTGCACATCAAACAGATATCGTATGCCAAATTTATGACCCCAAGAAGTTGATGTAACAATTTACCCCAACGGGGCCCACATATTTGGTGATTCATCTCCTAGGGTTAGGTTTTTGAATGTTTTGGGTTTTTTATTGTTCCTCAATAATAAGGCCTTTGAGCCTCATTGTAACACAGTTTAGAGACATGTAGTTGTCACATCTCTTCTCAGAGATAAGCTACCATCGCTCGAGCTAGTTTATTTACATTTTGTCTATAAGAATATCTATGTTCTTTGGTATTAATGAAATGAAGTGTTATTTATGTTGCATATTTGTATTTATGGTTATATTTGTATTTTTTTTCATTCCTGTCTAAGCTCGGATCAATGGTATTAGAGTGATCTTCTCTTTCTTTATTTTTCTTTGCATGTCCCCAACGAGGTCAAGGTATAAGGAGTTAGGCATCAAACTGGTTAAACTTTTGCAATACAAGCCTTGCAAACCCCGATGACCTCCCATTGCAAAAGAAAATAAATATGAGGGAGCGGGAGATCCTTTCAAAATATTTCTCGAATAATCCCTCGAGCGACAGAGGAGTGCGATGATGTACAACTTTTCCCAGATCCTTCGGAAGATTCCCAAAAGCGATGCATCTTTGTTTGACTGTCACTCTAGAGGTACCACTCCCTTCAAGGTACAATTCAACTTTGACATTCCCATATTTGAAGGCCAGATAAATGCAGATGTCATAGATAGATGGATAAATCTATTGGAAGGATATTTTTTAGTTCATGATTTTTCCAATGGTGAAAATATTACTTTTGCACTCCTCAAATCTTCCCCCCATGTCAAGGACTGGTGGGAAACCTACTACTAACAAAGGGATGAGAGAGAACCCTCGCTATTTTTAGCAGAACCCACTTGGAATTCTTTATGAGATTCCATCAAGGAACTATATTACCCCTTGGGTATCTATGAGGACAAGTACATACAATGGAATATGTTGCGGTAGCAAAGGGATCAAGTTGTGAATGAGCTGACAGATCTATTCCATACTCTGTGAAAAAATTTAGGTATAAAAGATTCAGAGAAACATCCAGTGCTTAAGTATTATAATTTTTTGCACAGATACATTCAAGAGGAAATGGAGTTCCTCAAAATCTCCTCGTTTGGTGTAGCATATTGATATGCTGCCAAGATCGAGCAAAAATTTAAACAGAAGAAGCGGGAATTTGGATCTGTGAATCTAAAGCAAGGGTAAGGATCCTCCAAATCATAGAACAAAGGACAAATCCAAGGCGAGTGACCCAGTACAACCCGCTGAAGCCGCAATCAAATAACAACACCATAGAGACAAATAAAGGCATGGGAAAGTGGTGTGAGTTTTATAAGAGCCCCACTCACAACACAGGTGAGTGTCGTGCCAAGCAGTCACTGGTAGTTGAGCTAAAGGCTTCTGAATCAGATGCATGCTCAGACTCTGAGTCAGAACCCAATAAGGGGAATGAAAAATGGAATAATATTATTAATGCGGAGCCCAATTCCATCATTTCCAACTCCAAGATCTAGAAGGATGAGCCTGAAGATCTAGAGGATGGGGAGCGCCTCTTCTACTACCAGATGTGGGTGAAGGGTTATTCTCTACAGTTCATTGTTGATAGTAGAAGCAAAAAGACCCTCATTTTAGCAGAGGTCATGAAGCGGTTGGTCCTACCGACCACAACACACTCGTATTTGTACACCATCGAGTGGCTTCACCAAGGATTAGATCTTTGTGTGAGCCAATAGTGTCGCCTTCCCTACAGCATGAAGCCCTTCACATATGAGGTATTATGTGATGTTTCTCCTCTTTAAGTTTGTGGTGTATTATTAGTCCAACAATACTTGTGGAAGCGAAATGTTGTGTATGATTCTAGGCCTCACATTGTTATTTTGACATTGGGTTATAAGTTGTACAGTATACCGAAGGTAGCACTGCCTATCGCTATCTCTTTGATCACTGCAAAACAATGCAGTAAGCTCATTTCCCAGACCTAAAAAAAAATTTTCCTTATGATTCACCCTCAGGACAAGAAGGATATGTGGCCACAACCTCCCGACAGGTTTCCTACACACGGCAACAACATATGGACAAGGTCACGAAGGAGTACAGGGACATCTTCACCTCACCCACGTGGGTACCTCTACACTATCAAGTCAAGCACACCATTTATCTGACCCTAGGTGTGTCGCTTCCCAATGGACCGATCTATCGACACTCTCTTCTAGAGAATGATGAAATCAAGAGGCAAAATCAAGAGTTGTTGCAGAAAGGGCACATCACGCCAAGTTCATCACCCTGTGGGAGCCTGATCATATTAGTATAGAAGAAGGACATGATCTGGACAATTTGTATTGACTATCGGGTGTTGAACAAGATCACTGTCTAGAATAGGTATCTAATCCCACAGATTGATGACCTTTTGAACCAACTCAAGGGGTCCAAATATTTCAACAATATTGACTTTAAGTCTGTTAGGTCCCTATATTGACAACATAGTCCCTTATTGTTGTTAGTGTAGCCCCTTTATTGTTATTTTTGTACCCCTGTAGTTCCCATATTGTTATTATTGTGCCCCATAAAAGCCCATTATTGTTATTGTCATTCCCTTACATTATTATTTTTAGAACAGCTAGGATTATATTGTGACCCCATACAATCCTATATATAGAAAGGAGGTTTTTTCATTTGAATCATCCGATAATTTTTCATTTATGTAATGTAAATGAGGTTACCCCCTCGAAGCCGTTGATTTATAAGGCGTTTATCTCTCTTTTCTTCTATTTTTGGAGCTAGTTTCATAAAATTTGGTATCAGAGCTTTGGATTCTATGGTTTCATTGCTTCAAACAGGTCATTATGGTATTTTCGCTATAAATTTTTTCTACGAAGGTTCTGACGCTAAAAAAAACCCATTTGTGAAGAAATCCTGAGGAACTTCGTGTAAAAATTTCAGATCTTGGTTCGCAATATTTTTGGATATATGATCTGTGGTAGTTAGGGTTTTTATAGGCTCTCGAATATCATCTAAAAGAGGTGACCTTGGGAACATCGTCATAACTCTCTCTCTGAGCATCAGCATTAGGGGAATTTTGAGATCTAAAATGGGCCTCCTAAGAAAAATGTACACAAAAATAAACTTTATAGGAACCAATAGGATTTAAGATGATGATGTCAACCATGGGGGATGATTCACAATTTTTTAAGTAAAAGGGTAAAGAGATTAAAAAATAATAAAATAATAAAACAATTTTTTCAACTCGTATTTTCAACTTATCTCTCAAATTTTTTACTCAAATTTCAAGCAAAAGTACTCATTGGATAAAAAATTTAACTCCTCATCCAAGGAGTACCCATGGTACATACTTTTGATGGACCCTGCTACACGAAAAATGAGAAATACATGAAAAAACGTTATTGTAATAACGTTTTTCATGTATTTCTCATTTTTGTGTAGCAAGATCTATCAAAAGTATAAAACATGGGTACTCCTTGGATGAGGAATTAAATTTTGCATCCAATGAGTACTCCCACTCGAAATTTGAGTAAAACATTTGGGAGATAAGTTGAAAATACGAGTTGAAAAAGTAGTTTTTTTCTTTTTTCCCTCTGAAGTTTGATGATGTAATCATTATTTTATTAATTCCACTATTATTTTATGATTTCCTTAGGAGGCCCATTTTAGACCTCAAAATTCCCCTAATGATTGGAATTCTGTATAAATTGGCCGAAAGTAAATGGACTGTAATTTCCTTTGTATCAATTTCGGTGCTGAAGGAGGAAACAGTAACATGTGGCACGCTGTACAAGTTCACTCTACTGAACCAATCCATAATTAGGTCATTGTGGGATATTGGGCATAACTTTGTCTAGAAGAATCCAAACCAGGTCAGACTTGTGGAATTGGAAAGAAGATTCAGAGGGCTACGCAATTACTAAAGATAAAATCTTGGGGATCTGAAATTACAACCATAAATCAGTTTCAATATCGAGCTCCTCAAACGCAAGAAAAAAGTGTGTATTTTTTTTTTAATTGCATAAGTCTTGTTTGAAAAATCAGTTTGAAGTAACTCCAAGGGCATATTGAAGCATAGATATCAGTATTGGGTTCTAAAATGGCCCCTAAAAATAATTCAACACCCATTAAGCCCTCAAAAGGCTCTACTATGACTCATGAATAGGAATAATTGCAACATGATATATCAAAATTACCAGAGCAAGTGCAACAAATTTCTCTCTCGCAAAAAGTAACAAAAAATGAAATGGAAGCTAAGATGGATGGTTTGAAGAAAGGAATGGAAGCTAATATGGATGGTTTGAATAATGGAATGGATGGCATGGAGTATAATATGGATAACATAGAAGCTAAGATGGATGACATCGATGAAAAAATGAAAGGAAACATGGAAGACATGAAGAATGATCTAAAAGAAGACATGGAAGTTTTGAAGGAAGGTTTGAAAAAATTAATATAATAAATGATTCCTAATGGCGAAAAGGTAGTAGAGGAAACTCATGATGAGAACAAAATAAATGTTAATTGTGATTTCATAAACTCTAATGTTGGATTGAAGACCCAACATATTCCAAATGCCGACATGAGGAAGTTTGATGGCAAGGATCTCGTAACATGGATACTACATATGGAGCAATATTTTGATCTCCATAATGTGAAAAACACATAAAATGTACATATTATTACTTTATATTTAGAACAAATACATTTGTATGGTATCGATGGCTTTTCTCTCGTAAAAAAATTGTCACTTGGTCAATTTTTATGGAGGAAATTATAGCACATTATGAGGATACAAAGAGCAAAACCTTCTTTATCCAATTGATAAATCTCAAAAAAAAGGGTTCAATGGTGAAGCACATTCAAGACTTCAAAAAATTGAATATAAGGGTAACTAATATTCCAGAGGAACACGGGATTAATGTCTTCATAGGGAATTTAAAGGATAACATCCAACAAGAGATTCACCTTTGGGAACCTGATTCATTGAAGAAGACATTCAGGTTGGCAAGAAAAAATGAAAGTAAAATGATGGCGACAAGGAATCTTACCACTCAAATCTATAAATACAGAAGTGTTGTTACTCATAGACTTCCACAACCTACAAGTTTGACACCACAACAATTGGAAGAAAAAGGAGAAAAAGAGCTTTGCTACAGTTGTGATAACAAATACACTAAAGGTCATAAGTTTGCTGAGAGGAAATTATTTTACATAGATTGTGAATAGGAGGAAGAAAATGAATAAGAAACTTCAAAAGAAGAGGATATACACCAGGAACCAACCCTAGAGAAAGAAGAAATAAGTCTGACCATATCCTATAATGCATTGGAAGGAATTACCACTCCTCAAACTCTCAAGATAGAAGGACATATCAAGAAGAAAAATGTAATAGTGTTGATTGATTTGGGTAGTACCCATAATTTTATTCATTGTAAGGTAGCCAAGGAATTGAATTGATTCCTATACCCAGCACTAGATTATCACCAGGTACCAATCAAACCCTCCAATATGTGGAATACTTACTTCAAATCCAAGGAGGGTGAACAACAGGTCATGCCGTTAGGGTTGAAGGATTCCCCTGCAACCTTCACGATGCTGATGGAAGACATCTTGTGACCCTTCACCAACTCATTCGTGGTGGTGTATTTGGATGAAATCATGATCTAAATCTAGAGTATGGAAGATCACCTTCACCATATTCGACAAGTCCTCCAAACTCTGCGACAACACAAGTTGTATTCCAATTTGGATAAATGTACTTTTGGTATGACCCAGGTTCAATATTTGAGGTACATCATTGATGAGCAGGGTGTGCATGTGGACCCAACCAAGATACAATTCATTCGGGATTGGCCAGCCCCAACCACTCTAATAAAGCTTTGTATCTTTCTGGGTCTTACCAATTTCTACCATAGGTTCATGTTTGGGTTCTTCATATCACTTGGACTTTGAGTCAAGTCGCCAAGGGCAGATAAAAATCAAAATTATTTTGGTCTGAATCCCAAAAAAATGCATTTTCTGATTTGAAGCATCACCTCTGCTCTGCACTAGTGCTCACATTACCATACCTGCAACAACCATTTGAGATCAAGGCATATGCTTCTGACTATGCTATTGGTGCAGTTCTTACTCAGCTGGGGCATCCAGTGGCATATCACAGTGAGACACTTTCAGACATAGTCCTAAAGTATCCTACCTATGAAAAATAGATGTATTCCATTATGCATGTCTACCTAAAATGGAACCATTACATTCTGGAAAAGGAAACGGTCATCCACACATACCACAAACCATTGCAGTTCATACAGACACAAGGGAAGTTGCAGAATGATCACCATCATAAATGGTCCACATACCTACAACAGTTCTATTAATTTTTCATAGAGATACATTGTTATTTCCTTTGATAGTTGCATTTCTTCAATAACATGTTAAATTCACCCCATATCATTATATCATTATTCATATCTACATTATTAACCATCAACATATGCAACTATGTAGAAAGAACAACTACATCATCATAATCTAAGCAACAAAATGAAAAGGAACAAAGAAAGAGAAGCATGAACACTTAGAGACACCCGGATTGGTTCGAGATGTGTTCGAGACTAGGGAAAACCCCACTATGGGGAAAACCCTTGCAAATTATTCTTCTTGGATCATCATCAAATGATTTAGCAAACAAGAGTACAGTGATCCATAGATCCATATCTTCATCATGTAGAAAACAACTAGCATATGCAAAATGAAACCATAAACATAATTTTGCTGAAGGACCCTGAATCTAAGAACTAAAATGAAATGACACTAGTTGTAGCATACTGATAAACAAAACTGAGAACTGTAGATACATATTGTAGTAGAAATATATAGATCAAATCCATCAATCTACAGATACACAATGGTACGAAAATGGAACCATTACATTCTAGGGAAGGAAACGGTCATCCACACATACCACTGACCAATTCAGTTCATACAGACACAAGGGAAGTTTTAGAACGATCGCCATCATAAATGGTCCACATACCTGCAACAATTTTGTTAATTTTTCATAGAGATACATTGTTCTTTCATTTGATAGTTGCATTTCTTCAATAACATGTTAAATTCACCCCATATCATTATATCATTATTCGGATCTACATTATTAACCATCAACATATGAAACTATGTAGAAATAACAACTACATCATCATAATATAAGCAGTGGAATGAAAAGGAACAAAGGAAGAGAAGCATGAACACATAGTGAAACCAGGATTGGTTCAAGACCAGGGCAAAACCCACTATGGGGAAAACCTTTGCAAATTATTCTTCTTAGATTTTCATCAAATGATTCAGAAAACAAGAGTACAATGATCCATAGATCCGTATCTTCATCGTGTAGAAAAAAACTAGCATATGCACCATGAAACCATAAACATACTTTTGTTGAAGGAGCCTAAATCTGAGAACTCAAATTCAATGACACTGGTTGTAGCATATTGATGAACATAGCTGAGAACTGTAGATACATATTGTAGTGGAAATAGATAGAGCATATCCATCTATCTGCAGATCCACAATAGTAAGAAACCCTGAATACAAATGATCACTGAAACTCACTAAAAACAATTGCCCAATCCTAGATCTGAATCCAGGATGTTGTCAAATACTGATCGCAAGCAACTGTGATTGAGCGATAGATGTATGAAGCCATTACGCAAGTAACTGAAAGTGACCCAACTCTTATATACCCAGAAAAAAAATTAGCGGCAACCTTAACACACTCAACCCATGGTTGCAGCTTCCCTAGTCGCAACCTAGACACACCGTGCACATGACTCAGGTCCTGATCAGTGCGATCTGGCCCAAAAACCCTAGTCGCGACCTCAACACACTCAGTCTGCGGCTATAGAAACTTAGTTGCTACCTTGCCATGCTCAGCCCATGGTTGTAGCTCGAATTCTTCAGTTCTGTGCCCACAGATATGGCTTAGAAGACCCAGATCAGAACAAGCCTCTTACCTATGATCCTAAACCTGCACGAGCTTCCCTTGTTGAACCTGTGCGAGCCAAGATAAAATAGATGAACCAAGATAATGGATGCAAGTTGAAGGTCACTTTAGCACGTGTGTGAGAATGAGCTTGAGGTCGCCTCTATTTATATATTTTGAATGGGTCCACTTTGGGGTTGAGGTGAACTTAATTAATTTCACATGTGCTTAGTTCGAACCATTCCATTACACTTTAATAAATAAAATAATTCATAATTTAACTTTCACTTAACTGATTGGGAATATCTATAGGTCGAATTTTGTCCTCTCAAAAAGAGGAATCTAATGCAATTATAATCTCTACCATCAGAGTTGTTCATAGTGGAATTTGACCAAAATTTCCTAATTTTAACACTCCCTCTCAACTAGGGAGAATTCCACTTGTCAATATCTATTCATCAATCAATATTTCATTATGTTATCTTCATGCATCATCATGTAACATCACTGATCATCTCTGACATGTAGTCGTCAAGTTGTGGATCTTTCTCATTACAAATCATCAATGTACTTCTCATGCTTATTCCATCTTATCTCATAAATTTTTCTACTCGTGTGATGAACATTCTCGGATCTAGAAGAAAAAAAATTTCACCGGAGGGGAGCTTAGGCTACAACCCTTCATCCATCTGTCTACAACCTGGATTCTCTCACAGTGGGCTACTACCCAGAATATCATCATCATTCATCATCGTAGCACATATCATCAGGGAGCATGCCTCAACTTGTAATGGCATCGGGGAGAACATCTTGAACCAGAATCTCTTGGGTGAGCTATACCTCTAAAACCCCATATCTAGAAATAGGATATCCATCCACGTAGAGGAGCCCATATCGACCCTAGTATCACATCGGGGAGCTCAATCTCAACTCGGAATCGCATAGGGTTATCTCAACCCATCCTATTGCCTATTGATCTTCCCATCGATGACCATGAATATTCATGTGGTAGAACACCTGCATCATAATAGACTTGGGTTGCACACCCCAAGTACATTCTCAACTCTTTGGCCAAAAGAGGAGCAGTATTCTCAACAAGCCTTGCTTGTGGGTATGATTCCAACTGCGGTATACCTTGAAAATACCAATCAGGAGAGCAGCATTATCCCACCCTATAAAGATAAGGGATCAACATTTCTAACCCTATGGGTAATATATAGTGAATACACCCTATTGTACAGAGTTCCCTCAACCCCAGGATCCCTCTATATCAATTCCTCATCTTGGTAGCTCAAAAAGGGAGGAAGAGTGGGCTTAGTGTCCTCAATCAACGTTGCTCTCAACATACTCATATATGGTATCTGCTTATCAAAATAGCAGCTGATTCGTTTTCATATAGGACATCAAATCAAATTTTATTTTAGAACATACATAATCATGTAAATCACAACAAGATACCATAATCATCCTCTCTCTCACGAAGGTTTTAATCGCACATGGATAACATAATCATCCTCCCTCTTAAGGAGGTGTTAATCACAAGCCTAAGCTTGTCTCAAACAATTTCATTGTATCAATGAATGGAGAAATCACAGTCCCAACTATATGTATATGGGATTCTCTGTCATTACATTATATCCATGTCTTATCCAAATCATGCTCAGACAACTTTCTAAGGAGATTCTACATCCTATCTCATATCTATCCATGCTAGTATCATTATACCCGACCTCAGTGGCGCTATGGACCTCTCATCCACGATATCATGGCAGATCTCATATTAAAGCAACATACAACTGTGCTCATCAATAATAATCCTAAACATCATTATTTCATTCATGCAGCTACATATCATGGGAGAAATATCTCAACCTTTAAAAGTAGAACATTTAATGGAGATATTTCAAAAGATGTTTGGTGGAAATTCTGAATTAGGTAACTCAATCATGAATTTAATAATGTTCTAAACACATCCTATACGGATGGATGTTAAAAAAAACATTAGTGCTTCAATCAACTAACAGATGCCATGTCACGTTCAACAACATTTCAACTTTAAATCAGAGTGTCTAAGGATTTACATTACACAAAGACATTTCAATAGTCTTGTAGTCTTGCAACATGGAATTTCTTTCCCAAATTTCATAAATAGATTCATCATGCCATGAAACATCATTACGAGATTCAAAATCCATCTCCCTCTTACTTATATTTTCATAGGCTCATCACCTACAAGGGTAGACTATCAGTATGTATAATAAAATCCATAATAAAAATCAAGGTCATACCTTGGAACTCATTATTCTGACTTCATCAGATAATTTTCAAATATGGACAAATATGAATCAGGGAGCTTTCATCATGCAACACTCTCAGTAAGGATAATGTCTTACCAAGCCAACATACTGAGCCTTACATAAAACAAAATCATCTCATCATAGTTTAGAAGCCAAACCAAAACTATTATCAAAGACATTGATATCATAGTATCAATTATTTCAACCAGTGACAAGTAGAGCTCATATCAAGTCTTGAATTCATTTACTGTCAAGTCAACAGGTCAATCATGCATTACAAGTAATTTTCGTTCTAGATTCTAGTGCATACATCGAGGTTAAGTCATGCATGTTCCATCTTCATACTAAGTCACAACAACCATTGTGCTAGGAAGAAGAGAGCCAATACAGAACCATAATTCCAAATACTCACATACGACACTGAAGGTCACTATGCCCACATATAATTTCCATCTGGGAAAATCAACTATCGCTATATAAAATCATGTCGAATCCAAATTTGCGATCATGGTAAGATCATATTCTAGACATATCTCAATCAATAATCATCATGTAAAAAATTCCAAACATAGTTTATCGATTAGCCAAATCATGTCAAAATTTTGAAGAAAAAACATAGTGACATACTCATATTAATATCTCGGTCACCTGCAAACACATGTTCGGTTCAAACATACGAACTTTTCCTATTGACAGATATTACTGGTATACACAATACATCTGTAGAAATTACATCTTCCAAGTGACCATCTGATTTCATGCTCAATTCCAGAAATCATTTTACAATGGAAGGACATGTTAGAGTTCCCTTGATTTAGAATATAGACTTATTTCATTTATCATGCATAGTCACATCTATGGGAATTCCCTTGTGCGAGAGAGGCTCAGACCTTTTTTGTAGATCAACAATTTCAGATACTCATAAATCATAGAAGAGCATGTAATTTCATTTTCATTCATGTCATCGACCTGTCTTTACTGGAGTCATGCAAAAACAGATCTTTTAGATCATAAACACATATCTATCATGATCATCAACATCATGTCATCAATATTTCATCAAGGGCTAGACTTGAAATATCATAGCAGTAGGCAGATGTGAACACAATAACAATACATCAAGTTAAAGCATTTAATTTCACCATATGCCATAAATATAGGTAGTAGGAGATCTAGAACATCAATCTCATATATATGCCACTTTCAGTATGGTTTCCAATACTATGCTTATCATGATCAATAGGATCAATTTAGGATATTTAATAAACCAACAAAGTTAAATATCTTTTTCCATGAGCTTTCATCATGTTTATCACAAGCATTATGAATACCATATCAATGAGGTAACCTTCTACAAGAGATTCAACATGTCTTATGTATATCAAAATTCAAGAGTACCATTTACTAGATTTAGGATCAGGATCTCAAAAAAATATATGTTAGCCAAACATCAAGATGTGCCACTATATCCAAGATCAACAATAATTAGCCCCGCATAATCAAGAATATCACCGTGATCAAAAAATTCAATACCAGGTGCACCATTTCATGATAGGAAACATAAATCCCAGTCACTTTCATATGCATGCATGAGCCATTTGCGAAGGATACATCATCAACATACCATAAGGCTTACCTAGCCATCAATGTTACTACTGAAATAAAATATGCCATGCATACCTAGTGGTATTTCCTGTGCACCTTCACATAGACAACTTTTAGTGCTCATGTGCCTCTTTACCTCTTCATGCATTTCAAAATATCCTCAAGAGGGATCCACTTATCACATCCTGTCAAGAAATTTAGAATCGTCCTAGAACTCAAACCATCTAACCATCTTCATGCATTTCAAAATATCCTTAAGAGGGATCCACTTATCACATCCCGTCAAGAAATTTAGAATCGTCCTAGTACTCAAATATACATGCAGGAGGTGTAAGCAATGTTTAAAACAATAATAATAATAATAATAGATAGATCTATACAAAGAAACATCAAGAGTCTAGGAGTACTTATCATCAGTGAGAGGTGATCCTCTCCCTCTTGAACCAGCCTTCAAGATCCATTCGTAGACCACATAATCAACCAGGTCATCTCTCAAATCAATCCCAAGTGCTTCATAGATCATACAAGGTTGCATACATGAAGCCATAAACCAGGGTTTATCTCAAACCCTCACCATCAAACCCTTATGCACTAAATACCTAGGGTTTTCTTCATACCCTAGGATTATTTTAGGTCTCTACCATCCTTTTCTTACTTCCATAAAAGTGTCTCCATGGGGGTGATCTCCATGGATTTTATTTATCCCACCTCTAATACCATGGTAATTTTTCATAGAACTACATTTTTCTTTCCTTTGATAGTGGAATTTCTTCAATAGCATGTTAAATTCACCCCATATCATTATATCATTATTTAGATCTACATTATTAACCATCAACATATGAAACTATGAAGAAATAACAACTACATCATCATAATCTAAGAAGTGGAATGAAAAGGAACAAAGGAAGAGAAGCATGAACACATAGAGACACCAGGATTGGCCTGAGACCAGGGAAAAACCCACTATGGGGAAAACCCTTTCAAATTATTCTCCTTATATCGTCATCAAATGATTCGGCAAAAAAGAGTACAATGATCCATAGATCCATATCTTCATCATGTAGAACACAATTAGCATATGAACAATGAAACCATAAAAATACTTTTGTTGAAGGAGCCTAAATTTGAGAACTGAAATGCAATGACACTTATTATAGCATATTGATGAACACAACTTATAATTGAGTGATAATTGTCGAAACATATTGCAGCGAAAATATATAGAGAATATCCATCGATCTGCAGATCCACAATGGTATGAAACCCCAAATACAACTAATCACTGAAACTTACTGAAAACAACTTCCCAATCCTACTTCTAAATCCAGGATGTTGTCAAACACTGATCACAAGCAACTGTGACTGAGCGAAATATGTATGAAGGCATTGCGCAAGTAACTGAATGTGACCCAACTCATATCTACCTAGAAAAACTCTTAGTCGTGACCTCAACATGCTCAACCCACAGCTGAAGCTTCCCTGGCCATGACCTAGACACATTGTGTCGGTGACTCTAGTCTTGATCATCCCAATCTCGCCCAAAAACCTAAGCCATAACCTCAACACGCTAAGCTCGCGGATGAAGCTTCACTGGTCGCAACCTAGACACACTCTACCCATGACTCTAGTCCTGATCATTCTGATCTAGCCTAGAAACCCTAGTCGTGACCTCAACATGCTCAGCATGCAGTTAAAGCTTCCCTGGCCACGACCTAGACACATTGTGCAGTTGTAACAGATTAGTCGCTACCTTGCCATGCTCAGCCCGCAACTCTGGCCCGAATTATTCAGTTTTTTGCCCACGACTATGGCTCAAAAGACCTATATCAGATTGAGCCTCTCGCATGTAATCCTGACCCCTACATGAGCTTCTCTCTTTAAAAATATGCGAGCCAAGACAAAATATATGAAAAAAGGCAATAGATGCAAGTCGAAGATCTCTTTAGCAAGTGTGTGAGAATGAGCTTGAGGTCGCCTCTATTTATAGATTTTGTGTGGGTCCACTTTGGGGTTGAGACCAACTTAATTAATTTCACATCTGCTTAGGCTGACCCATTCCATTACACTTTAATAAATAAAATAATTCATAATTTAAATTTCACTAAACCAATTGGGCTTATCTATAGGCCAATTTTGGTCCTCTCGAAAGGATGAATCTAATGCAATTATAATATTTACCATCAGAGCTATCCATGGTGCAATTTGACTGTAGTTGCATAATTTTAACAAGTTCCACTTGAAAATTAAGTACAAGGACACCACCAATAACGTTGCAGACTGCCTCAGCCAACCACCGGTCATGGTGTTGACCACTATGCTCGAATATTGTGGCCGCATCTATATAAGAGCAATCCAGAATTCGGAAACACATACCATACACTCCTGGAAGGCAAGCAAGTTCCAAATTTTCACCTCTAGGATACATTTTTATGTCACCTAGGACATCTTTGTGTTCCTTCAGGCGAGCGTGCCAAGATGATTTTGGAGGTGCACTACAGTTGGTTTGATGGGCACTTCGGAGTAGATAAAATAGTGGAAGTGATACAAAATTATTTTTATTTTCCAAACCTTCGACAGGATGCTAGGAAGTACATAGTATATTTCACTACTTGTGCCATTTCCAAATCGACCATCAAGAATCAAGGCCTATATAATCCTCTTCCTACTCTTAGTCAACCTTGGGAATCCATCTCCATGGATTATATGTCAGCCCTATTTTCGACTAAGCATGGCAATGACTGTGTTTTCATGGTCGTTGAAATATTCTCTAATATGGCCATTCTGGTGGCCTGTAGGAAGAGTATCATAGTAGAAGCCATTGTTAAGCTCTTCTTTGAACGAGTGCGGGTACACTTTGGGATCCCACAGTTCATTATCTAAGATCGGGACAGTGGGTTCCTAAGTACATTTTCTTCAAGTCTCTGGTCGATGTTAGATACCAAGCTCACTAATTCCACACCTTTCCACCACCAAACTCATGGCCAAACAAAGGTCATCAACATGATGATCGTTCACATTATGTGCATGTACAACTAGAAACATCCTCGTACATGGGATGAAATCCTCCCCTTTTTCCAGCACAACTACAAAGTATCTCTCCATATCTCAACTGACCACAACCCCTTTCAGGTAGGGTTGGGATTCCATTAACTATGTCCCATTGATGTGGCCATACCACTTGCAGCTACTTAAGTAGCTTCAGCCCATGTCTAGTCTGAAACCGATGGGGATAACAGCTTCATTGAGTGAATCTAACACATCCTCCAACAGTTCCATGACATATTGGATAAAGACCAAGTTCAGTAGAAGTTTTCCCATCTCATGGAGGCACTCAACGCAATGGGGATCATTATATCCTAAGGGGGGAGGACTGAGCCAGGTGGATATTGGTGGCCACTCACCTATTCCATTTAGATCCCCGCCATTTTTTCTTTTAGTTTTTCAATTTCTTTAATTGTAGGACAATCTACTATTTTTGGTAGTTTTTTGGGTCCTGAACTTCTAGATTTGTTTTGAGGCCCTAAATGTCGTTTTTTTTGGAAAATGGGAAAACATCAACCTATAACTTTTGTTTGCAGTCAAAATTTGTATTCCTCGGATAGCTCTTTCTAACGAGGTATTGTGCACGTCAAACAGATATTGTATACCAAAGTTATGACCCCGATAATTTGATGTACCAATTTACCCCAATGAGACCCACAAATATGGTGATTCATCTCCTAGGGTTAGGTTTTTTGATGTTTAGGGTTTTCCATTGTTTATTAATAATAAATATGCCTTTGAGCCTCATTGTAACAAGTTCAGAGGCATATAGTTGCCACAGCTCTTCTCATAGATAAGCTACCATTGCCCGAGCTAGTTTATTTCCATTCTCTCTGTAATCATATTTCAGTTCTTTGATATTATGAAATGAAGTGTTATTTATGTTGAATCTTTGTATTTATGGTTATATTTGTATTTTTTTGCATTCATGTATAAGTTCGGATCACTAGTATACTACTTTCAAGAGAACATATCACATTTGATGGAGCTGCTAGAGACATCGAAGAAGCACTAATTGATAGCAAATCTCAAAAAAGTGTGATTTTGCACAACTATATTTAGTGTGTTTTGGTATCTAATAGGTGGGGGAGTGTTGAAGATATATTCTTCAAGATTGAGGGCACCATGAAATGGTTAGTGCTTACTATTTTTTTAAGGTCAGGAATTGTTTTGTAGTAGAAAAGTACCTGAGAAAATTCATAACCTCATTTTCAATGGTAGCATAATTTCTCCACGCCATAACATCAAGTGGCAATGTTTTCCAATGGAGAAGGGTTCACCAAAGATACTTTTATGAGTTAAGGAAGAGAATCAATCAAGTAGTAGTTCTAGCATTACTAAACTTGTTGTAGCCCTTCGAAGTGGATATATATGAAAGCAAGTATGTTATGGGAGCAGTCTTGATGTAGGGAGAACAACCTATATTATATCATTTTGAAGTATTCCATGGGGAGGTTCTCAACTACCCTACCTAAAAAAAGGAGCTTTATGTATTACTACAAGTTTTGAAGAGGTGGAAACATTATCTAATGGAAATAAAAATATTAATCCACATAGATCACCAACCACTATATTACTTGCAAGACTAAAGTAAGCTACAATAAGCCAAGAATTACAAGTGGATGGGGTTTCTACAAAAATTTCATTTAGTGATAAAATAGAAGAAGGATAGCACAAACAAGTTGGCCAACATGCTTTCAAGATCACTTGAATCAAATATCATAGCTTTAGGAACTCTTATGCACATGGATCCTTTCACCCATGATGTATATAGAGATTCATACATGGAATATGAGGACTTCAAGGAGGCATTTCAGTAGTTCGAGAGTCAGATTCATGTGAAAATTGTGGACAACACAATTAAATAACATGTTCAGAATAGGTTACTCTACAAATTATATATGTTATGTGTTCCTAAAGGTGATTGATTGTAGTTGTCCAGAGAAGAACACACCTCCAATGTTGAAAGTAATTTTATGCAGGTAAAATAATGGCCAATTTGCAAAGGTATGTGTAATGGCCCAAGATGCAAGAATAGGTAGCTAGGTTCATAATAGAATGCATGCTTTGTTGTACCAGCAAACCTAGTAATAGGAAATAGGTTCTATATTGTCCCTTTCTTTCACCCACTACTCCTTGGGAAAACATTTCCATGGACTTTGTGGGAGGTTTACCAAGAAATAGGAAAGGACATGACTATCTATTCATGGTAGTTGACAGGTTCAGCAAGATGTGTCTTTTATTTCCCAATAAATAGATTATCAATCAGTAAGAAGTAGTGAAATTATTATTTGCAAAGGTCTAGTTGCAATGTGGGATATCAAGGAGAATCATTTTAGATGGAGATACAATATTTCTCGATGCATTTTGGACTACAATGTGGGAGAAAATAGGAATGAAGTTGAAGAGGTCTATGACATCCATCCACAGAAAGATGGGTAAGGAAAAGTATTAAACAAGAAATTGGTACATCTTTTGAGAGATTATGATAAGAAGCATTAAAAGAGTTAGGATGAGAATCTGGTATACATAAAGCACTCTTATAATAGGGAAATCCAAACCTCTACTAGTAGGTCTCCATTTGAAATGTGTTTTGGATATTTTCCACATTCGCCTTTGGATATTACATATGGGTAGAAAGGAGGAGTGAAAGGGGATCTTACAGGGGATGCCTTAAGGGAAAACATTTTTTTTAGAAGATCAAGAAAAACCATCTACAAGTATGGGAGGCACTACAAAAGTCAAAGGAAAAATAAAAGGTCAGACATGATCAACATAGAAAAAATAAGTCATTAAATGTGGGAGACAGTATGGTTATAGTTGAAAAAGGAGAGGCTAAAAGGAATTGGTAAGAAAATAAAGGCTCTACAATATGGTCCCTTTGATATATTGGATACAGTGGTAGATAATTCCTATAAACTTAGTCCACCCCCATACATGTGCATTTACTCATTGGTGAATGTAGAGATTTTCAAACTATATAAGCCTTCCATGCTAGATCAGGAAGAGGAACAAGTCATCCAATTTGTGAATCACTTGGCACCAAATTCTTAGGTAGATATTATAGAGGATACATTTTTTTAAAATAGTTCCAGGATTACTACATAAGGGTAGCATGAGATTTTCTAGACTAGGTAAAAATGACAACTTTTAGGAAAGATTAAATGGTACACTTGAGAGAAGGTGGAGGGAAATTTTCCTCAACTCATTCACTAGAATATTTAGGGACAAAAATCCTCCAAAAATTTCAAGGTATGATCCATATTTGATCATTATATTATTTTTCATAATGCAATGTGGAGAAGGAACGCTTGAAAATAGAGACTCGGAAGTTGGAAAGCAAAAATTCACTCATCAAATTGACAATGGGAGGAACCAATGTAGGTGAAACTCCTGAAGTGAAGTTCATGGGCGAAGAAAAGATTCAGAAAATGTTCTTGAACATGCAACAGATGTTGGGAGAACTCTATGAAGGCGAGATATGCAGCTTCTTCTTCAAAGGCATCGAAGAAGGACAATGGAAAAGGAAAAACTGATAAACCTCCTTCTCCTCCATCATCTTCATCATCATCTTCTTCTTCTTCTTCTTCTTCTTCTATTTCAGATTCTGAAATAGAAAAGAAACCTCAGAAATCTCTTTTGAAACTTGATGTAAAATTTTAACTACACATTTATGATGGCGAAATGAATCCTGAGAAACTAGATAACTGCATTAAACAGTTAGAAGTGTATTATAGAATTCAGAACATTTCTAATGAAAAAAAGATCAGTTGGCTACACTTAGAATGGGGAGAAAATATTTAATCTGGTGGGAAAGTAAAACTCAAGTATATTTAAAGCAAAAAGGTAAATTCATTTCCTCATGTTCTAAGTTTTTAAAAGCTCTCAGAAAACAATTCTACCCTTTGGGATACATGCAGCAAGTTTTTATTGATTGGAAACATATGAGGCAAGGTAAAGGGCAGAATTTTTAGGATTTTACTTGGGAGTTCAGGAAGAAATATTTGGCGCTTGGTATTCCTTTGGATGCATGTGAAACTTTATTAAAGTACATTGTCAATTTACATTCATATTTACAGCATACGTTATTGATGTTTAATCCTAATGACTTTGATGAAGTGTGTGTTCAAGCCATACATATTCAATCAGGTGGCAGACCATTCAAATTTTCACTGAAAGCATCCAAACAGCTGGAAATCAAGGATTCCAAAGAAATTAAGAGGAAGAGCATTTCGAAAAGAAAGAAAACAATGATAGCTCAGAAGGAAAGTGAAAGACCTACCTGTACTCACTGCCAAAGGATCGAACATGATGAAGCCACATGTTGGAAACTTCACCCAGAAATCATACCAAAGAAGTTCCAAAAGAATAAAGGTGAAAACAAGGCTAATGCAGTAATCCAACAATATTTGGGCTTCGATTTAGGTGATGAAAGGAAAATAACCGCAATGGTTTCGACAGGTAAAAGTTCTGACACTAGTTTTAGTTCTAGTACTTTTGCACCTTCTTTAAACATAAATCATCTAGATGAAGATAAAAGAGTTGAATTACTTCACATAAGGGTAACTTCTAAGCACACAAAAATAGACACTTTGTTTGACAGTGGATCACAGGAAAATTTAATATCTGAAGAATTAGTTAAGAAATTGGGTTTGGTGACACAAAATCATCCAAGACCATATCCATTAAGTTGGCTAAAAGAAAAGACTCAGATTAATGTAACAAATCAGTGCCGTTTAAAATTTTCCATCACAACTAATTACATTGATGAAGTGGATTTAGATGTGATACCATTAGACATATGTGGAATAGTTCTATGAAGTCCTTATCTCTATGATTGTGATGCAGTGTCGACTTTAGGGCCTTAAATAAAATCACATTCAAGAAGAGGTATCCTCTTCCCAAGATAGATGATTTACTTGACCAATTGAAAAATGTTGTCTATTTCACTAAGTTGGATTTGCATAGTGGGTATCATCAAATTCACATTGCAGAAAATGAAATTTGGAAAACTGCAGCAACAACTTTCTTACAGGTTATGAATGATGTATTTCGTCCATACATTGATTAATTTTTCATAATCTACTTAGATGATATCCTTATTTTCATTTCCAGTAGGGAAGAGCATGTTAGGCATGTTAAGCAGGTCTTTAATGCTCCAACAACTTTCATGTGGGTTATGAATAATGTATTATGTCCATACGTTGATAAATTTTTCATAATCTACTTAGATGATATCTTGATTTTCATTTCCTGTATGGAAGAGCATGTTAGGCATGTTAAACAGGTATTTGAAGTGTTGCACAGGGAAAAATTGTACCTTAAACTGTCCATATGTGAGTTTGGGAAAACTTCACTGATTTATCTCGGTTACATAGTTGGAGGCGGTCATTTGAATATAGATCCAACTAAAATAAATCTGATTCTTAAGTGGCCAAGACCTCAGAATGTGACTGAAGTTAGGAGTTTTCTAGGTGCAGTTTAGTATTGGAGAAAATTCATTTCTTAGTTTTCTTTGATTGCATCACTGTTACATGCTTTAACAGGTTCTAAATTTTCCTTTCAGTGGGGAGGGAAACAAAAAAAATATTTTGATTCACTTAAGGAGAAAATTGTCACAACACCAATCTTAGATCTATTAGATCTTCAACGGCCATTTGAAATTGAAACAGATGCTAGTGGTTATGCAATGGGTGCAATTTTTTTTCAAAAATGGAAACCAATTTGTTTTCATTCAGATACTTTTTCTAAGGAAGTTATAAATTATCCGACATATGATAAAGAATTGTTTTCTTTGGTTGAAAGTGTAAAGAAATGGAAACACTACTTAATGGGTAAGGAAATAGTGATTCACACAGATCATCAGCCACTTAAGTACCTTTAGTCACAAACTAAGTTGCAACAATCTTACCATTACATATGGATGGGATTTCTTCAACAATTTCACTTAGTAATTAAGTACAAGAAAGGTGTAACAGACAAAGTAGTTGATATGCCATCTAGACCATATTTAAATGCTTCAATAGTACTGCAAAATAGTTCTTTGAAACTTGAAAGTTATTTAGAACAATATAGTACTGATGCAGATTTCAAAGATATTTATGAATCACTAACTCACGGTACACAGGTGGAAGAAGTCAATTTTCATGTTCATGATAGGTTGTTATATCATCTAGGTAAGTTTTGCATAACACAGACAGAAATGGCACATGTTATTCAGGAAGCACATTCTTCTCTCATTGCAGGACATTTTGGCGTAAACAAGACTATGGCGTGAATTCAAAGGTATTGTTATTGGCCTCACATGTATGAAACATTTGTGAAGTACCATTAGGGGAATTTTGAGGTCTAAAATGGGCCTCCTAAGAAAAATGTACAACAAAAATAAACTTTATAACAACCAATAGGATTCAAGATGATGATGTCAACCATGGGGGATGATTTACCATTTTTTAAATAAAAGGGTAAAAATATTAAAAAATAATAAAATAATAAAACTACTTTTTCAACTCGTATTTTCAACTTATCTCCCACAATTTTTACTCAAATTTCGAGTGGGAGTACTCATTGGATGAAAAATTTAATTCCTCATCCAAGGAGTACCCATGTTGCATACTTTCAATGAACCCTACTACATGAAAAATGGGAAATACATAAAAAAAACGTGATTACAATCACATTTTTTATATATTTCTCATTTTTCGTGTAGTAGGACCCATCAAAAGTATGCAACATGGGTACTCCTTGGATGAGGAATTAAATTTCGCATCCAATGAGTACTCCCACTCGAAATTTGAGTAAAAACTTTGGGAGATAAGTTCAAAATATGAGTTGAAAAAGTAGTTTTTTCATTTTTCCCTCTAAAATTTGATGATGTCATCAAATCTTATTTGATTTTTTCCACTATTATTTTATATTTTCCTTATGAGGCCCATTTTAGACCTCAAAATTCCCCTAATGATTAAAGGATGTGTTATGCGTTCGACAAGAAAACCAAATAATCGAAAGATTGGTTTGTATATGCCACTTCCAGTTCCTTTGCGACCATGGGACAACATCTCCATGGATTTTTTTGGAGGCCTTCCTATGTCCAGGAGAGGGCATGATTGATGTATGTCGTGGTTGATCATTTCAGCAAGATGTGCATTCTTGTTCCATGCAAAAATCAAGTGATTGTTGAACAAACTGCACAGATGTTCTTCCAACAGGTATGGGTTCATTTTAGGTTACCTACTTCCATTATTTATGATCGAGACACTCGCTTTGTGGGATAGTTTTGGTCTATTTTGTGGGGACTCATGGACACAAAGCTGAAGAAGAGCACAAGTTTTCATCCACATATCGACGAGCAGACAAAAGTGGTGAACAGGACAGTGATACATATTCTCCAAGGTTACTGCAGTAACCATCCTAAGTTGTGGGATAAATATTTACCTTATGTGCAACATTCTTACAATCGAGCCTTACATTCTTCGACTAATCGATTGCCATTTGAAACATGTTTTGGGTATCTACCAAAGTCACTGATGGACTTCATTTTTGGTGAAGAAGATCAAGTGGATGGACACGATGATTCAAACAAAGCAGTTAATTTCATTCAACGGATGTATTAGATTCATGAAGCAGTGCAAGATCAGTTAGAGAAGAGTAGGGCCAAGTACAAAATGCACCATGACAAGCATCAAATCGATCATCATTTTCAGGTCAATGATCAGGTATGGTTGCATATTAGTAAATACAGGTTGAAAGGTGAAGGTAAGAAACTGAAACCCATCAGGTATGGTCCTTTCAAGATTGTTGAAAAGGTTAGAAATAATGCATTTTGATTAGATTTACCGCCTTACATGTGTATTTATTCAGATGATTTGCCACCTGAGTATATGAATGAGTTGCAGGAAGATACCAGCTTGGAAAGGGAGGTTCATACTTTAAGGTGAGGATATGTTGAATATCTTCGAGTGGGACTCAAGGGCATGAATCTGAGTAAGGCGAGGTGGATGGAGATCGAAAAAGTGAGGGAGTTGTACCCTCGCCTAATGTCTGCTTAAATCAAAATTTTGTTGGTCCAAAAGCTTTCAAGTGGAGAGGATTGATCCAAGAGGATCTTACATTAGTGTAGATAGACAATGAAGTTTTGTTCATCTCCAGTCATCTCCAGTTTTTCCGATGAGAATTCCAATCATCTTCAGTTTTTCTGATGAAGGTTACTTTTTCATGATGAATTCATAAGTGTATGGTCATGGTGCAATGATGTGTTCATGGTTATGTCATATGGTGACAACATATATGTAATGGTGACATGTACCTATGGTGGACTAAGACCTAATATATAAAACTAAGTCCTAGCACCAATTCCTAAACTAGTAAAAAACCATGGTGTTGAAATGTATAAAACCCATGTTAAAAAGGGTTTCAGACTATGTATTAAAACTTTGTAATACAAACTATATGTTAAAATTATTACTATTAACTACGCGAGGAGCCTAACCATAGCGGAACTGTCAGGCAGAGGTCACATGTAAAAAAACGGAGGTCAATAACAGTCGGAATATAACCGCAGTTGGAATTGACCGCAACCATGGGAGGTTTGCATTGTCATATGGATGAGGTTGACCGTGAGCATACCGGAACTGTCGGGACTTAATAAGCAGGTGGCGACCTGTGGTTAGACCGTAGCACCGGTCACATTCCAAACCATCCACCCTCTGCGCTATTAGCTGACTGTCAAGGATTAATTATAACTTAAAGTTCTAATTTGGGTTTTTAGTTGTATGCGCTATGTTCAAAAATTTGTCCACCATGCATCTTATCCTTAGGTGCCTCAAGCCTATTTCACTGAGAGGAGTTGCTCACCTAATCACATTCAATTCTCAACTAAATTTCCATTTTTGGCCAAAGGAGTTCGAAAACCTGAACCTATTTAACTTAGCCATTTCACCATGGAAGGAAGAGAGAGTGATTTTGAAGATTTGTATTGAGATTCTAAGCGAGAGAGGTTGTTGTTTTTCAGTGTAACTTGGTCTTCTGGAGGTCAAATTGAGTGCAGAGACAGGTGTTGGAAAGATAGGAGATATATATTTCTGTTGACAGTGGCCAGAGGTTCTTGCGAGCATATTCAGTCTGGTGTTTTGATGTGTAAATACTCCCTTGGATCAATCCTTAATCAAATGGACACCCATCTTGAAAGTGGACCCGGAGACGTAGCCCACCAGGGACGAACTTTGTAATCAATGTTTTTTGTCTCTTATCTATGTTCTTTGTTGTAATTTCATGTTTAATAAGGTTCTTAATTTCTCGTTTAAGTCGTTAAATCATTTTCTTTCCTTCAATATTTCACATTAAGCGATCGAGTTAACAATCAATTCATTGTTGGAAAATAATCAGTTCTACTTCAGTATTAGATCAGATATATTTCAGATCAAAAAATAACTACACTATGTATCTCTACACATAGATACCTTTCCAATAGTGCAAGAATCACCTCAATTGAAGTATAGAATAAAAATCCATGCAACCAAAAATTTAACCTTCTTGTTTTGGCAACCATGATTTAATAGCTTGGCATGCCAACCCACATTATCCATGGAAAAGGGGTTAGCCATGTGAACATGATAAATAAAAAGATAGAAGAATCTATATTGTAACTCTATCTAGGAATTAAAGGAGTCAAATGTAACCACTAGTATGTTATCAAGCTATGTTATAACTGGGCCACTAGGAAAAGAGGTTTTGTTCTATTCGAGTGTATTTTGTTCCATATATGAGTATAGTAGTTGAGATTGGATATAGAGATGGAAAACATAGCGGTTTTTTGTACTATAGTATCCCACGGAGCATAGGTTTCACTTCTTTGTACTTACATTCATTTCCATTTAGAGAAATGTAGGTGGTTGAATCATATTTTTCTTTGGATACATGCTAGGGGTTCTCATATTCATAAGAAATGGAACTCTAAAAAACACAAGAGAGACATCATCATGGTCTTAGTCCTCAAAAAATATGGCACTTGACACATGTCTTCTTTTTTGTGCTCTCAACAAAATTACCACCAAAGATAAATTTCCTATTCATGTAATTGATGACCTTTTGGATGAACTTACTAGTGCCCAATTTTTCACCAAAATTGGTATTTTTTCTCATTATCACCAGATTCCTTTGAATAAATTTGATATTCCTAAGTCCATACATCATACTCATGAAGGCCATTATGAATTCGTGGTCATGATTTTTGGCCTATGGAATTCTTCCTCAAACTTTCAAGCCCCATGAATCACATATTTCAACCTTTTTTACGTCATTTTCTCCTGTCCTTCTTTAATGACATCATAATTTACAACAAATCATGGCAAATCCACCTCACCCATGTGTATAAGGTATTACATTTACTGTCCCATCATTAACTTTTTCTTAAAAGTTCCAAATGTGCTTTCGAGGCCTCAAAAGTGGAATATATAAGCCATGTTGTGAGTAAGAATGGAGTGAATGCATGAAGATGGATTACTCTTCTAGGCCAAATGTAGTGATAAAATTTCAAAGTTTCACTCTTTTATTGAATTGAAGCCCTCAAAATTCACATAAGAATTGTGAATTTTGATTTGAAGTAAAAATAAAATTTGTGGAGAATTATGTTGTTGTTCTAATGATATTTTTTGCAAAAAAAAATTAGTATTGCATAATCTATCAAATTTCCATTAAATTAAATGTTTGTCCTTACAAATTTTGCACATCTTAACAGGTATATGTGTGTTTACATAGCATAACTTAATCTAAAATGTGTCATTTTTAATATATATATATATATATATATATATATATATATATATATATATATATATATATATATATATATATATATATATATATATATATATATATATATATATATATATATATATATATATATATATAATGACACATTTTAGACTATTTTATGCTATGTAATATGTATGATCATGATCTACACATAGATAACTAAGATATGAATATTAAAACTTTTTTTAATGCAAAATTATATTTTTTATTATTTTTCAAAGTTGGGAGATTAATATTTGAATTGGATTTTTCAGACACATATGTTCATGTAAGATTTTTTCTACTATTTAAATAAATTCAAAAACCAAGAGTACCCTTTTGAAGAGGACTCTTAAATGAAGATAGTGGCATTTTTTGAAATTTTTTCGCTTTGTATATTTTATGTTATTGATTTTTTATTCAGCCCCTTTGAAATTGTCCAAAAAAAAATTCAAGCATTATGTATAAAAGAAATTAGATGAAAAATATCATATGAATTCGAAAATATCAAATTCATATTCCATTAGATAGAGGATTCTTTCATGAATCCAACATGATCAACTTCACCACTTAAGGACAAATTATGTGTTAAGTTTGCCATGGTAAAAAATGGTGTTGTAGAGAAATCTGCAGAAGGGGAGCTAAAAATCTATTTTTTAGGCCCTCAATAGTGTTGAAAATGCAACAAGAAAATTCCTAATTTAATTTTCCCTTGGTTAAATTAGGAGAAATTCAAAATTCCACATCACGAGACAACTTGAATGAGTTAACTAAGTTGTTATCACTCAGTTGTCTTAGTTAATTCGAGTTGAGGGATTGAAATTGAGTTGTGTATAATGATTCCTAAATTTTAGGAGCCTAAGTTGAGTTAATTTGAGTTGTAACAAGTTAATTCAGCTAAATTGAGTTATGGTGATTTAAACTAGTTCCAACTATTGGAAGAACTAGTGGAAGGCCTAGTAGTGGGGTGCAGCTTCAATGTTCAACCAGTTAACTAATCAGGCAACCTAAATTAGCTCATGCATGCATAAAATTAGATTTTCCCAGTTGAGAGTGGAGTTCAAGGAAAGTGTATTATCAGTTGTAAATTATTCCAAGTTGTACAAGTCATGCATTCAGTCAGAGAAGGACCTAGAGGAATTGTGCAATCCATATTAAGGAAATTTCTAAATAATAGGGGCTAATTCCTTGAGGAACAATGCAAGGAAATAGTAGCTTGGAGACTCAAAATTTTGGCTAAGTATTGGCGAGGTTCATTTATTCAAGCAAAGGATAGCAAATACAGGTGTAATTTGAGCTCAAGGTTGAGCAGATCATATTGTATTCATCTAGATTCTTTGATTACTGCAATTATATAGATAGTAAGGGGTTTTTAGAAATTGATTTCCACTAGATAAATCTGTGTATGTGTGTTGAATCTTGATGCATGTTTATGATTTGTGTTCTCGATCGTGAATTGAATTTTGCAGATCAGTAGAAGTAGATTTTAGTCTTGTGATTTTTAAAACTTCATGAGTATTTTAGGATATACGCATTAATTTCTACAAATAGCTCAATCGAGCACTTAAAAAGCTTGTTTGAGTGTTTAAGGTAAAACTTTAAACAGCTCGATTGAGGGTTAAGGGTTTAACAAACCCTCAATCGACCTCTTGACATGTTTAAACAAGGGCTCGATCAAGCCCTTCGAACTGTAAACTCCTTATTATATTTTCCATGAGAATTTTAAAAAATTGCTCGATCGAGCTCCTATTTAACTGTGGGTTACATAGGAAATCAATCGAGGGCTTATTTTTAATCCATCAAATATATCAATTGAGGGTTAAAATATTGCTCGATCGAATTGTTTTTTTCTCCCTCCCAACATGTGTGCTTGCTAAAAAGTGTAACCCATATTCATGCATTCACCCAATGGTGTATGCATAAAATAGAAGTTATGAGGGATTGGTCACAACCTAAAACCATTAAAAGCTTAAGGGTATTTCTTAGCTTAACATGCTACTATAGAAATTTTTCCCACAACTATGTAAAAATTGCAATCTCGCTTTCAAATTTAATCAAGAAAAATTATTTACATATATGCACCATTCCTATCCTACCCTTGCTTGACTTTACAAAAAAAATTCCTAAGAGTGGGATGCTTTCGATAAAGGAAATGTTGCAATTCTAGTGCAAGAAGGCTACCCCTTGTCCTTTACTAGTAAACAACACTCGGAGAGACATTTGGGAACATCCACTTGTGAAAAATAAATGATGGTAATTTTGCATGCAATCAACATTTGGAAATCATACTTTCTTGGTAAAATTTTCCAAATTAAAATGGATCATCACAGTCTCAATTCTTCTTCAAGCACGAGATTTCATTGATACAACAATGGAAATGGGTCACAAAAATGTTCGGCTATAATTAAAAAATCATCTATAAGAATTATGACTAAAAAATGATTGTTGATGCTCCTTCTAGAAAATATGAAGAAGAAGGGTCCCATTATTCCCTTTCATCCATTACAAATAATTGTTCCACCAAAGATCACCAAGAATTGCTGCAATATTCCATTACTTCCAAACTCATCCACCAAATTCAACATGATTCTCGGGGATTTCTTAGCTTCAATTAGAAAAATGACAAGCTCCTCTATAAAGTTTTTTTGGATTTGTTCACATAGTCCAACCTTAAATCCATGGTGTTTTTGGAACTGTGTGTTTCACCAACAATAGGACATTCGGGATTTCATAAAACATATGAAAGGATCAACCACTCTTTTTTCTAGGAATGGAATGAGAAATGATATATGTAATTTTTTGGTTGAAACAAAACAAGGGTGAAATAATGAACACTCTAAGAAAACTACAACCTCTACCTATCCCACCTACTATATGGACCTATATCTATGGATTTATTACTAGCCTACTAATTTGGTAATAAATCAAGTACCATGGTAGAAGTTGGTAAAATTTTCAAATATGCTCATTTATGTTCCCTACAACGTCCTTTTAAAAATTCCACACTGGCACAATTTTTCATGGAAAATACCTTCAAACTCCATGGGATGCCACAATCAATTCTCACCAACTATGATCATATCGTTACTAGTAACTTCTAGGAAGACTTATTTCGGCTCTAAGGCACAAAATTGCATCTCAAAATTACTAAGCATCCCAAAACTAATGGTTGGATAGAAACCACCACCAAGTTCTTGGAATCTTATTTGTGGCTTTTCACATCCAAAATACAATATCAAATATGTTCAATGATTACTACTAATCTAATGGTAGTACAACATAACTTATCATGGTGGCACCCACATGATACCTTTGAGGTAGGTTATAGTCAAAACACACAAACAATCTATCTTACCTATCAGGTGTCATGAACAAATCTCCTACAATTCATGCCAACATCCTACACACTTTCAAAGATGGTTTATTCATGTCTTTGAATAGGATGAAGCAACAAGTTGATCAACATCATTCTAAATTCCATTTTTTTAAAGGGGATTAGGTTGTTATGCATCTACAACCATATAATCAAACCTTACTAAAAAATAACCAACCCCATAAGCTCACTACAAAATTTTATGGCCCTTATTCAATAGTCAAACATATTGGGCATGTGGCTTACAAATTACAACTTCTTAGCCACTCTAAGGTCCAGTTTTTAATATTTATTTCTTAAATAAGGTGATTGGATCCAATTGTATTGTTCAAACCAATCTACTATAATTGGATGAAAAAGTTTCATATTGGTTACATTCAAAATTAGTTCTCGCCCACCATGAGAGATGTTTATACCAGTGCACCATTCAAGAAGGCTTAGTATAGTGGAAGAATACAATATCCAAGTATGCCATTTGGGAGCCCATCTACATTCTACAGTATTTTTCACTTCTCATGTGCCTTGTGGACATTATTGTTCTTTAATGGGGAGGGCATACTAGGGTCCAACCTCCCTAGCCCCTAATAAATAGATTAATATATTTAATCATTAATAAACAGGCACAACCACACAAGTTAAATGACTAATTAACACTAGTACGCCCAATATCAATGAATTTAAAAATTATATCCCCTTACTATCAAGTGAACTTTCTTTAATCCTACATTTTTACACTCCTTTCCACTTTAATTCTAATTTTTTAATCCTATTTTTTGGTCCTACTTTCTAATCATATTTCCATTAATACAACTTTTTTAGAAAAATGGGATGTAATTTTTTTTATTTAAAAAAAAAAATCTAGAAGCGTTATTTATAAATAGACTTGTCCATCAATATATTAAGGCAATGGTGTGAACACAACCATTGTAAGACAGCTTACTAGAAGGTTCCACCAATAGTAATGTGAACATAAATATTGTAAGAGTGCTTATTAGAAGGCTCCACCTAGTTGACAATTCCTCCACTTATATAATGTAGTATAAATAGAGATAGAAGCATTGTAAAGGGAGACTTGAAGAATTCTTTCAACAAAGATTTATGTAGTAGACATTTCCCCCTAAAAAAGAAAGTGAACATTGTTCTTCTAATAATCAAGGTATATTATTTTGACTACTATTATCATTGCATGCATCATTTTAATTATTTCCTGTAATCTATTTAGATATTATTTGTTTTTATTCTAAATGTTGTTATTGATTACATGAGAGCTCACAAATTATCTTGAAGCAATCTAAACAATTAATTTTGACATTCATGAGCTATTCATGTAGGAAATTTTGTGAAATTTTTTAGAATTTTCAAAAATAAGTGGTGTTTTTCATTTCAACTTGAAGAATTATCATAACCTTATAAAACTATGACTAGAAGAACTAGATCATAAATAATATTTTATATTTTTCCTAAGTGCATCCAAATTGAATGCTTTATTGTTATAATTTTGAAGAATAAATTATTTAAATTATAAATTTGGAAATAAGACGAATGGTAAATTTCTCTTTGAGCATGATTTTACATCAAAGCATAAAATAATGGAATAATGAATAACATTGATCTTGTCATTGTTAATTTTGACAATGTAATAACTCAATATTTAGTAGATGAAATTAGAATTAGATGTTATGAATAAGATACTAGATAAATAAGATGAACGTTACACTTTGTATGTTTTCGAATGGTAAATGTCTTTTGATTGTGATTTTAAGTAATTTCTCCCTTTTGCTAAAGAACATGCCAAAATGATTACAAAATACATACATGAAAATATAAAATAAATAAATAATGAATAAAATTGATATTGAGAATAAACTCAATATTTAATAGATTAAATTAGAATAAAATATAATATAAAATAAATAAATAAATAAGGAATAACATTGATCTTGGAAATAAACTTAATATTTAATAAATGAAATAACAATTAGATATGAAACTTATATGTAAGATATGAAACTTACATGTAAATATGATAATGGGTGATTGCTTGGATATGCATCATGAGAGATGTTTATAAAATATCATTAGTACTCCAAAAATAATGGTAAGTAAATACTGTCATTTACTTGTATTGGTATCCAACTTATCCATGTGAACTAAAAATAAGTTAATTTATATTTTTATTACTCCAAAAATAATGATAAGTAAGTAATATTATTGGTATCTCACTTATCTATGTAAATTAAGAATAAGTTAATTTATATTTTTATTAATGAAAATTGATTTTATTAAATAAAACATATTAAATAATATTATATTTTCTTATTAAATATACATATTTAAGTGTTATTCTTGAAGTTGAACCATACCCAAACTTAAAACAAAATTAATTGTTTACCTTTTTATAATAAATCATTTAATATTATAAAAAAAATTATACTAAATAATTAATAACAAAACTAAAAACTATTATTCATAATTATAAAATATTTATAATACCTATAAATATTTTTCTTACAAATTAATTAGCAATATTTTTAATCTTCAGAAGGTCGAATTGAGCAAGCTAGGACAATAGAATTACCTCTTTATATTTTCATTTTATTCAGAGTAAACGGACACATGTTTAGCACTGATCTGCATGGGCAAGTTAAATATATATTAATGTCATTTTGAAATGTGATTTTATAAAATTTAAGGATTATAATTTCTTTATTATTGAGGATTTTATTAAAATAGTAAATAGGTTAGTAATTAATCAAAATTGTGAAAAAATTAAAAAATCTAAACTTAAAAGTAAGTTCCCCGAAATACTTCGTTATTGATTCTAGATTATATATATATATATATATATATATATATATATTATTTTATCTATACATATTATAATTTTCCAATCAACAAATGTTTTTGCCTAGTTATATATATATATATATAGAGATATCGAAAATTCAAGAATGACTTTCACGTATACAATGTCACTTTTTGATATATATACACGGAAGATCCAAGAATTATCTTGTCTCATATTTTTAAGAAAAGAACCAAGAATAAGCCCATTCTCCTGATATCTTACTTGGAGAGGATCTAAGTTTATATATACATATATATATATATATACTCTGAAGATCCAAGAATTATCTCGTCTCATATTTTTAAGAAAAGAACCCAGAAATAAGACCATTCTCCTAATGTAATATACTGCTTAGAGAGGATCTAAGTTTCAAGAAGTGATAGTAGGTTCAGGTTCAGGTTCAGAGAGGATCTAAGTTTCATACGTTTGAATTGAATTCTATAAACTCCAAGTTTCATAATGTGATAGCACGCTTAGAGAGGATCTAAGTTTCATAAGTTTGAATTGAATTTTTTAGAAGTGAAATTATTATTTTTGTTATTCCTAATTAATTTTATTTTAACATAAAATATATAATTTAATAATAATAAATTAATCATTTAAAATTGGTTTCAAAAAACCGATGTAATTTAAAATAATGTATAATTTTAAAAAATGATATGATTTGCATATAATGTATGTATAGAATAAAATAAAATAGGCACATTTTTCATATCTTAATTTAATATAATTATATTTAAGGTGTTTTTTTTTTTTTTTTTAATTAGTTAGGTTAGATATGGTTTACATTTTTCATATTCATTTGACATTTGTTTGTATATTATTTTGATATGGGTCAATGTTAACTTAAAATGAATTATAAATCTTATTGTAAAAAGAACCATTTTGATAAATAAACTTTGCTTATATATAAATGAATGTTATAAATAATAATGAGGAACTTATTAGAATTAAAATAATCTCATTTCCAAACTATAAATGCATATCATACACTTAGTAAGTACTCTTCAAATCAAAATTTTTAAGCTAACTCCCACATAAAATTGCTTTAACTAATTATGATAAAGCCTCACTTTAAAATTTATTGGGCATTTTTTTTTGTATAGGAAATGGCCATATTTGACGTGAAGACTTCTTAACTACAATTGACTTACATGGTCACCAACCTTAATTACTTTTGGAAAGATAAGAAAGAAAGAAAGAAAAAATTAATGTCCACAAGGCTAAAGCTAAAGATAGCCTATCGGACCTCTTTTAGAGTGCAAAATTTGAAAAAAAAAAAGTATGCACCTCAAGAGATTTAATCCTCTTCAAAATGGATCTATATTGGTTCTATATATGCATATAGCATGCATAACTTTTCATTTTTAAAACTGTATTTCTGAATGCATAAAGGGATACAATGCCTTGAAAGTTTACACCAAATAAATTTGCAATTCCAACAAATCTTTGCTAGACAAAATTTAAATTTAAATTTAAAACTGGAATTAATGGCTCCAAATTAATTTATGTTCTTTATTTAATCTCACTATAAACACACACTAACTTTAGTCATTTCCTCTCTGCAATTACATTTTTTGTGAGTCAGCTCCCAAGAGGACCTATGGTAATGTTTCTCCTCATTACCTTCCATGTTATTGCTTGGATATAATATGTATATAAGATTTTTACATAGTGGTATGAATGGAAAAAAATGATTTAGCCAGGTGGTTCGAGCAACATCTGTCAGACATGCATTGGCACAAGTGTGAGATTATTACAAGCCTGAACACATTTCCTCCCCTCCATCCTCCACCCTTTAGGTTGTTATCTTTCCTTTGCTGCAACATTTTTGTAGTAACATCATAGGCATGTTCAATTCCTTCGGTGTATATTTTCACTTTAGAGACAATTGCTAGTATTAAAGAGAACTCGAAAAGAGATATATATCTTTCACCCATATTCAAAATGCCCATAGCCTTGAATAAGGGTCCCTATCAGATTTTTAAAAATAAAAACTATAAATATATATACTATGTGAGAAACATTCAAAATGTGTGACCCTTATTTTCTCCATAGTGAGTGTAGATTTTTCACAGATCAATGAAGCACAATATAAGGCATAAGAATTGCAAAGACGAAACTGATAGTTTGTGTTTTCTTTATTGCAAAGTTATCCACGGTACTCGATAAAGAAGTGTTAAATAATGTCAATTCCCTAATTCCCGATCCTCTATAAAGGAGACTTAAATAATCCTAATTTCCCATTTTTACAATGATGTCTTTTACGGTGATGTTCTACGGAATAAACAATTTTATAAAATATTATTAAAAAAAATACTATTACAAAGACTAAGACATTAGAGGAAATTCCCCAACCATGTAATGTATCCCTTCAGAATAAAACATTAAATGCCAGTTATTAGAAAAATAACGTTCTTTTTTTGATTGTTTGGTTATGTGGTCCTAACATGGCATCACACCAAACCTTTGGTCTGAGAAACCATGACCGAGGGGCATCTAAGACATCAAAATCACCCAGGGATCGCACCCAGCCTCGGCCACACCAACCCTTAGCATGGCCGGATTTTTTGTGCCTTCAGGGGGATTTGAATCGGTGACCTTTCAGCACAAGTGTCTTAACAGCCCACTCTTCACTGTTGAACTACACCCCCGTTGGCATTAGAAAAATAATGTTACAAAATATTTAAAAGGTTAATTTTTTTTTGTGCTCAAATATCTTAACATAAACTCTCAACTATTTGTCCTACATATGAGGATAAACATAACGTTGCTCATTTTTCATCCCATTGTCTCGTCTCCTTAAAGCTCTGAATATGATTGTGCTCTTTAGGGTACAAAACTGTACTCACTTATAAATGATTTTCGATGAACCACAATCTCATTTCATTAATATTGTTTTTGGGTAAATACAATTGAATACTTTATTGATGTTTTAATTTACTGAAAAAACAACTAATAAGAGTGATTTACTGGCCATCATGTAGACCTTGCCATCATTTGTGAAAGGGATGCTCATGCCACTAAAATTGTGAAAGAAATACTCTAGTGATTGATCATGAATATCTCACATGCCACCAAATTTGTTGAAGAAAGACTCTAGTGATTGATCCTTTTGCCACTCATGACAATCCAAAACTATAAAATGACAATGCTTGTAACATGGCAATGAAAATCAACCTGTGAAGATAGCCCATGCTAACCATCCAAAACTCTAAAGTGAAAATCATGTTAGCTTGTAAAAAGAAAATACTAATAAACTTGTTATAATGTAGAAAGACAATTCTAATCAACCTATGAAGATAGCCCATGTTATCTTCATAACGTGTGGTTGCATTGATCGAAAGAGCACCTCAAAAGCCCCTAGAGGAAGCTCATACTACTTTGATGTGGCCATTACACAATTAAAAAAGTTGTTGGTAAAAATGCTTTTCAATTAAGTAGTCCTCCTCTCCTTGGCTTGCACCCAGTATTTAATGTGGAGTTGCTTTCACCATATTTTCCACCTTTGTTGCACACCTTGGAAGAAACCAAGAAATTGACCCCATAGAACAAAATATTTACTATATTGAATAGGCTACATTGGATTGAATCATGGGCACCAAGACAAAGGATACTAGATAATAGCACATACAACTCTACCAAGTTATGAAAGTAAAGAAGTTTTTATTACTAAGGAAAATGGCTCACGAGGAGCCAAATTCATTATAAGTTTCCACATCTGATGAGGGAACTTGACGCAAAGGATACTGATATTTCATAAGGAGGTAGGATTGAGCCATGTGGATATCGATGGCCACCCACCTGATACGGATTTATGCAGGAAATAAAACTTCATTTCATTAATATCAAAGAACTGAAATTTGCTTACAGACAAAATGGAAATAAAATAGAAGCTAGGGCGCTGGTAGCTTATCTCTGAGAAGAGATGTGGTGGCTACAGACCTCTAAACTGCGTCAAAAGGAGGCTTGAGAGCCTATTATTATTGACAAAAAATGGAAAACCCTAAACATCTAAAAACCTTAACCCTGGGAGATGAAGCGCCAAAACTATGGGCCCCATTTGGGTAAATTGGTACATCAACTTCCCAAGGACGTAACTTTGGCATACGATCTCCGTTTGACGCGCACCACACCTCGTTAAAAAGATCTATCTGAGGATTACAAATTTTGAGTGAGAATCATCATTCCATTGACCCATGTTTCTCTCGATTTTTCCAAAAAATGTCGTTTAGGGCCTCAAAACGGCTTTGGAAGTTTAGGACTCGAAAACCTGCTAAAAATAGTAAATTGTGCTATAATTAAGAAAACTGAAAAACTAAAAGAGACAATGGTGGGGCCCTAAGTGGAATAGGTCGGTGGCCACCAATATCCACTTGGATCATTCCTCCCCCCTTAGGAAGCAATGGTCCCCATTGCGTTGAGTTCCTCCATGAGATGAGGAAACTTCTGATGAACTTGGTCCCTAGTGAACCACTTGCCTTGGTGCAGGAGTTGGCTAGCTTTGACAACCTGATATAGTTGGATCTTATGCTTGCAAGTGTTCTTGATTCGCATGTCCATGATACAATTTGTGTTGGCATGTTCCATGCAGTCTGGGTTTAACTCTTTTGGTGTGAGTTCTTCTGCAATGTCAGAGGTGTCCAGTAGAGGTGGGAAGTAGGGCCAAAGGAGGTCCACCTTGAATACTGGGTGCAGACCAAGGAATGGTGGAATACTGATCTCGAAGGAATTGTTCCCTACAGCCTTGGTGATGGTGTACAACCCATATCGGAGCGAGCAAAGCTTGCGATGGGGTCTAGTGAGGCACTCCTTCTGAAAATGTAGCCACACTTTGTCGCCCCCCTGGAAGTTGTGTGGCATCCGATGTTGATCATATTGTTTTTTGTACTTAGCATTGGATCTGTCCAATATGTCATGAACTTGTTGGCAGATGTGTTGAATGTGCTCGATGAATTTGTTCGCTTTGTCAGCTTCAGACTAGACATCAGCCGAATTGGCCTAAGTAGCTGCAAATGGCATGGCTACGTCAATGGGACATAGTGGTTGGAATCCCAAGCCCACCTGAAAGGGGTCGTGGCTGGTTGAGATGTGGAGAGCCCGATTATAACTATGTTGTACATAGGGGAGGATCTCATCCCATATGCGTGGATGCTTTGAATTGTACATGCACAAAATGTGTATAATCATCCTGTTGACGACCTCTGTTTGGTCATCAGTGTGGGGACGAAAATCTGTGGAATTGGTGAGCTCGGTGTCCAGCGTTGACCAGAGGATGGACCAAAATGTGTTGAGGAACCTATTGTCCCGATATTAGATGATAGACTGTGGGATCCCAAAGTGCCCCAACACTCTTTCAAATAAGAGTTTATCAGTGGCTTCTGTTATGATATTCTTCTTGCAGGCCGCCATAATGGCCATCTTCAAGAATCTGTCGACGACCATGAAAACACAGTGGTTTCCATGCTTAGTAGAATGAAGTCCTGACATGTAATCCATGGAGATGGATTCCCAAGGTAGAGTAGGGCTAGGTAGCGGAGTATATAGGCCTTTCTTCTTGGTGTTCAGTTTGGCAATGGCAAAAGCAGTGCAATATCTGATGTACTTCCCGACATCTTGTTGAAGGTTCGGCCAATAAAAATACTCTTGTAGTATTGCCATTGTTTTCTCAACCTCGAAATTCCCAGCGACTCGACTGTAGTGTGCTTCCTAAATCACCTTGGCACACTCTCTTGAAGGAACACAAAGGTGTCCTAGGTGACATAGAAGTGCATCTTGGAGGTGAAATTTTGGAACTTGAATACCCTCCAAGAGTGTCTTGTATGTGTGGTTGAATTATGGATCGCTCTTGTAGAGAAGCGGCCAATCAGAAGTCTCGTGCCCACAAGAGTTGAGAACAGTGGTTAGTGCCACGATCAGTGGTCGGCTAATGGAGTATGCAACATTATTGGTGCTACTCTTCTTGTACTTGATGTTTAAATGAAACTGTTGCAGATATGTGGACCACTTCTCGTTCTGCAACTTCCCTTGTGTCTGTATGAACTGTAGGGGTCTGTGGTTTGTGTGGATGATTGTTTCCTTCCCCAAAATATAATGCTTCCATTGTCGATAAGCCTGCACAATGGAATACATTTCTTTGCCATAAGTAGGATACTTTTGGATTGTGTCAGACAATGTCTCATTGACATGATATTCCACTCGATGCCCCTTTTGAGTAAGAACTACCCCAATAGCATAGTCAAAGGCATCTGTATCAATCTCAAATGGTTGTTGCAAGTCTGATAATGTGAGCATTAGGGCAGAACAAAGGTGATGTTTCAATTCTATGAACGCCTTCTATTGAGATTCCAATCAAAAGAATTTTTCTTTCTCTCCTCCCTTGGTGACTTGACTCAAGGGCCAAGTGATATGAGAGAATCTCAACATGAACCTGTGGTAGAAATTAGTAAGACCTAGAAAGTTGCAAAGCTCTGTTAGAGTGGTTGGGGCTGGCCAATCCCGAATGACTTGGATCTTGGTTGGATCCACATGCACCCCCCTTTCATCAGTAATGTATCCCAGTTACTGAACATGGGTCATTCCAAAAGTGAACTTCTCCAAATTGGCACATAACTTGTGTTGTCGCAGTGTTTGGAGGACATGTCGGATGTGGTGGAGGTGCTCTTCCTAAGTCTCGCTAAAGATCAAAATGTCATCCAAGTACTCCACTACAAATGAGTTGGTGAATGGCCACAATATTTCGTCCATCAACCTCATGAAGGTTGCAGGAGCATTCGTTAACCCGAAAGGCATGACCAGGGATTTGAAAAAGCCCTTATTAGCTTTGAAGGGAGTCTTCCACAAATCGGAGGGTTTGATTGGTACCTGGTGATACCCAGACTTCAAGTCGATCTTGATGAAATATTTTGCCCCTTTGAGTTGGTCTAGAAGGTCATAAATCTGTGGGATCATGTACCTATTCTGGACAGTGATCTTGTTCAGCGCTCGATAGTCAATACAGTCTCCAAGTCCCATCCTTCTTTTGTACCAACACAATCAGGCTCCCACAAGGCGATGAACTCAGTCGGATGTGACCTTTATGCAACAGGTCCTGAATTTGCCTCTTGATTTCATCGTTCTCCATAACAAAGTGTTGATAGATCGGTCCATTGGGTAGCGGCGCACCTGGGGTCAAATCAATGGGGTGCTTGACCTGACAGTGCAAAGGCACCCGTATGGGTGAGGTGAAGATGTCCCTGTACTCCTCCATGACGTTGTCCATTTTTTCTTGTCATGCGGAGGAGACTTGTATGGAGGTCGTGGCCATAGTCTTCTTCTTGCCCTGGGGATGGATCGTCAAGAAAATAAATTTCTCAGTTTTGGAAATGAGCTTATTGCATTGTTTTGCAGTAACCAAAGAGACAGCGGCAGGCGGTGGTACCTTTGGTATCCTGTACAACTTATTTCCCAAGTAACAATAACATCGCAAGGCTGGGACTCATACACAGCATGTCTCTTCCACAAGTATGGTTGGCCTAATAATACATCACAAACATCAAGAGGATCAATGTCACATAATACCTCATCCATGAAGGGCTTGATGTTGTAGGGAAGGTGGCACTGCTTGCTGACACGGAGATCTTGTCCTTGGTGAAGCCACCTGATGGTGTATAGTTGTGGGTGTGCTATGGTTGGCAATCCCAACCGCTTCATGACCTCTACTGAAATGAGGTTCTTTTGTCTTCCATTGTCGACAATGAATTGTAGCAAGGAACCCTTTACCCACATCCGGGAGTTGAAGAGACGCTCCTCCTCCTCTGAATCTTCCAGTTCCTCCTTCTGAATCTTCGCAGTGGAAATAGTGGCATTGGGCTCCGCATCAATAATCTGCTTCCCTTTGTCATTCCCCTTGTCGAGTTTTTATTCAGAGTCAGAGCATGCATCTAATTCAGAAGCCCTCATATCAGCCACCGGTGAATGTTTGGCCCAACACTCACTTGTGTTGTGAGTGGAGATCTTATGGAAATCACACCACTTTTCTGTGTCCTTCTTTGGTTTTGCGGTGTTGTTCTTTACTTGTAGCATTGGAAGGTTAGCTTGGGCCACCATGTCTTTTCTTTGTCATTTCTTCTGCGATTTGGGGGCACCTTTCCCTTGATTTTGATTCGTAGATCCAAAGTCTCACTTCTTCTATTTGAATTTCTGCTCAATCTTAGTAGCATACCAGTATGTTGTACCAAGCGAGGAGATGTCGAGGAACTCCATTTCCTCATGAATGTATATATGCAGTCAACTGCAATACTTTAGCACCAAATGTTTCTCTGAATCTTTGATACCCAACTTTGTGCGCAGGGTATGGAACAGATTCATCATCTCGTGCACATCTTGATCCCTTTGCTGCCACAGTGTGGTCCATTGTATGTACTTGTCCTCATAGCTCCCCACGGGATAGTATTGTTCCTTGATGGCATCTCAGAAAGAATTCCATGTGGGTATGACTGAAAATAGAGAGGGTTTCGTCTCGTCCTTTTTCTCATAGTAAGTTTCCCACCAGTCCTTGACATGGGGGGTTAGCTTTGAGGAGTGCAAAAATAATCTTCTCCCAATTGGAAAATTCATGAACTGAGAAATATCCTTCTAATAGGTTCAAACATCTATATACGACATTTTCATCTATTTGACCCTCAAATATGGGAATTTCAAAGTTTACTTGGACCTTAAAGGGATTCGTACCTCCAGAGTGGTTGATGGATGCATATGCGCCACCGGTGGGAAGTCGTTGACGGATCTGGGAAAAGTTATCCATCATCGCACTCCTTTGTTTTTCGAGGAAATCCTTAAGAAATGTTTTGATAGGATCTCCTGCTCCCTAATCTTTCTTTTCTTCCCCCATGGGCGGCCGTCGGGGGTTACGAGGCTGATCTTGCAAAGGTTCAACCAAATCGAGCCCTAACTCCTTATACCCCGACCTCGTTGAGGACATGCAAAGAAGGATCGAGAAAAAGCAGACCGCTCTGATACCACTGATCCGGATTTATGCAGGAATGCAACAGAATACACATATAGCCATAAATAAAAAGATGCAATGGAAATAACACTTCATTTCATTAATATCAAAGAATTGAAATTTTCTTATAGACAGAATGGAAATAAACTAGCTAAGGCGTTGGTAGCTTATCTCTAAGAAGAGATGTGGTGGCTACATTCCTCTGAACTGTGTTACAATGAGGCTCGAGGGCCTATTTATTATTGAGAAACAATGGAAAACCCTAAACATCCAAAAAACTAATCCTAGGAGATGAAGCGCCAAAATTATGGGCCCCGTTTGGGTAAATTGGTACATCAACTTCCTCGGGACGTAACTTTGGCATACGATCTATGTTTGACGCACACCATACCTCGTTAGAAAGATCTACCTTAGGAATACAACTTTTGAGTGAGAAACGTCAGTCCATGGGCCCATATTGCTCCTAGGTTTTCCAAAAAAAATCCGTTTAGGGCCTCAAAACGAGTCTGAAGTTTAGGACCTGAAAAACTACTAAAAATAGTAAATTGTGCTATAATTAAGGAAACTAAAAAACTGAAAGAGAAAATGGCGAGGGCCCAAGTGGAATAGGCAGGTGGCCACCAATATCCACTTGTATCACCACCTCTTCTATTGACTCAATAATTCTTTGTCTTCTCGGTAGTTTTTCTATGGTTTTTTGTGTCCCAAAATTATAGGGACGTTTTGATGCCCTAAATGATGTTTTTTTTTCCATTACATGGGGCCATATTTGTTATAATATACCCTAGATATGGTTGAAAGTTGTATTCCTTATATAGTTCCTTTGAATGAGCTACTGTGTGCCTTGAATGGATATTTTATGCAATAGTAGTACCCACGGGAAGTTGATGTACTAACTAACCACTTTAGGACCCACAAACGTTTTGGTGCTTCATATTCTAGGGTTATGGTTTTTCACCTACAAGTTTCTTTATTTATGTTAAAATTTCATTCTTTCAGCCTCTTGTAATAATTTTGATGAATTCATTTAGCCACCATCTCTCTCACTTTAGAGATAGCTACCACCATTCTAGCTAGTTTATGTTCTACAATATTTTTCTATTTAATTTATTAGTAGAAGTTGGGTTCTCACAATATTATTTTTTCTTTCTATTATATTTATCTATGTGTGTGTGTGTAATTTCTATTCCTACCTTTCGTTTCATTCCTTGTGCAATATATATCAATGGTATTAGGAAAAATTGTTCCTTATTGTTTATTTTTGCATGTCCCTAACATTATTAGGATATAGAGAGTTGGGTCCCAGGATAGTTTCATTTGGAAATTATCACTCTCACCAACCTAAGTGACCTCCCATAATAAAGAAGAGAGATGAATATGTAGAGGTTCCTATCCAGTTATTTCTCAAGGAAGCAATCATGCAATATAAGAATAAGATGATGGAAAAAACTTCCAGATCTTTTGCCGAATTCCAACAATGATCAAGGAACAATCATGCAGTGGAAATTTTGGAGGTGTGAAACCATTCAAGGTACAATTTAAAATTGAAATCCCCTTATTGGAAGGCTATATATATGTAGATGCTTGGGAGAAATGGTTAAATATGTTAGAGGACGACCCTGTCGCAAATTTTTATGATAATGAAAATATCACCTTTGTGCTCTTGAAAGCCCTTCCCAACATAAAATATCGATAGGAAGTGATCCATTTATTTTTAATCCATATTGTTTCTTTTAGAGTGTAAATATTAGAGTAATAATCTCATGGGACCCATTTTTACTGTTGGGTCCTAGTTTAGCAAATAGGGATTTTAAAATTCCTGAGGTTGTTTGAGGAATTTCCTCAAATATTTTGGGTTCCAAAAACTCTCACTTGTGCCAAAACCCTTAGCTCTATTCTAAACTCAAATTACTTTCCAAAGACATAAGAAATATCTCAAAATAAGTTTGTATGAAAAATTTATGCCGCTCAAAATTTGACCTTCTTGTTCTAACCACCATGATTGTATAGGATGTCACACTAACCTCATTACTCCTAAAAAATGGGCTAGCCATGTGAACATGATGAAGAATATTCTAGAAGGGTCAACATTTTAACTCTAGCTAAGATTTGAAGGAGTCAAACCTAACCACTAGTGGGTTGTTAGGTTTTGTTATAATCGTGCCACTAGGAGGAAAATTGATTTCATTCTATTGGAGTGCATTTTGTTCCATATACTATTAGGGTAGCTACAAGTGGATAGAGAGAGAAAAAATAGAGAGGGTTTGTGTTATATATAATTTCCTGGGACACAAGTTTCACTCTGTTTTACTTCCATCCATTCACATTCAAAGAAAGAGCGACTAGAGCAACCTCAAAGAAAGAGAGACTAGGTGCTTCCAAAGTATGCTAATATTCAACCAATGATAACCATCACATATTATAACACTAGTATATTAATGTTACGATGTCACTTGTTAAGAGACAAGGGGTCCTAAAGGATTTTTTCATCCTAGGAAGAAAATGCAAGTGTGTTTTACACTATCTGCAATAAAGAATAACCTTAATGAAGCTTTATTTGGAAAACTTTTAGGGATCTCTTGAATAAAAATGGTCATGGAAGAAAACTACAATATAAAAGATTTTTCTTATCGTTGCATGTATAGGTGATCATATTGTTGTCACATTGGATTGAAAAATTTTCATTTGATATTGAGATTTAGTAGAAAGAAGAGGTGGGATGCCTAGTGAAGGGTTCCTTTCACAATATGATGGGAGAAAGCCAAAGAAACAAACGGTTATTCATGTGCTAACATATGTATTGGAAGTAAATTCTTTGCCATTTTGTACATAATGCATCTGACTCATAACGAATTAAAAGTAAAGAGTTTATATTCTTGTGAAGACCATTGGCGTGGACACATGGAGACATATTTTGAATCAAGATAGTTTGTCTTAATGTATTGAGATTGATTCTCCTATTTGTTATTTTGTGGTTTCCTCAAAAGAAAGAAAATAAATGAAGCTACAAATTTTTCAAACCCTAGCAATAATATGAAGTTCCAAAAACAATATAACATTTACATTGATGGACACCATGAAAATAAAACAAGAAGACCCCATTGTGAGTGATGTTAAAGGGGGAGGTGGGCATAAATGAGAAGAGAGTATTCTCAGCCAAAAAAAAAATATCACAGCGTTGTCATCAATGCCAAAGGGGGAGATTGTTGGCATTGTCGTCATTGATCAAAAGAACAACAAAGGAGAAACAAGAAGTGTGGTCACCACAGTGACCATGTGTGTGAGGAAGTGCAGATGAGCGTGTTGTTGTCATAGAATAGCTTATGCAGATGTTGATGCATTGAGGTATACTTACATTGATGCACTATGTTGTTGCATATATTTATTGACTCATTTGTTAGATGTTGTTGTGAAATAAAAGGCATGAAGGAGCTCTTGTTAAAGACTGATTACTTATATTGTCATCATATGTTGTGATGTTATGGCTATGTTGTACATATACATATGTTGATGCTAGTTATGGATTGATTCTTTGTACTTATTGAATGGTTATGTGATAAATGTTGCAAAGATAATTGTTGCAGATATGTTAGGGTAAAGTGTGTGATATGTTGCAAGATATGTTGTAGAGGGCTACGTCGTTGTGTTGGCATGTTGCAAAGAACAGAGATATGGCATTGGATAGTGAATGTTTTAAGGCTTACATATGTTTTATGTGTGAGGTCGATTTGAAGACTAATGTGTACATTGTGTTGCAAGGTTGCATTAGAGGAAATTTCAGCCTTAAAGTGGTCTCCTAAGGAAAAATAATAAAATAAGAGTACAAATTTTGGAGGAAAAAGAATAAAACTATTTTTTTATCATATTTTTAGCTTATATCCTTATAAATTTACTCAAATTTCAAGAGTAGACACTTGAAAATTGAAGATACATTAAAAAATGTATTCAACACATTTTTTTAATGTGTCTTCATTCTTTATCAATGTGGGTCTTCTCAAAAGTATGCATAATAGGTACTCGTTGGATGTGAAATTTAATTATGCATCCAATGAGTGTTTACACTTGAAATATGAGTAAACCTATAAGAAGATGAGCCAAAAATACAATTAAAAAAGTAGTTTTTCTTCTTTTTGCTCCAAAGTATTTACATGTACCTCTTTTTAAATTTAAATGATTTTGATTATTTACACATTATGACATGTTTGAAATTACATGAACAATTTATGAGAAATTTAAGGTTGATATTTCCTTTAATGATTGTACATTGTAGGTGTTATTGATGAAGGAGTTGATTGATGTATGCTCAGTTGTTGAGGTCTTGTGATGCTTGTGAGCAACATGGTAGAACAAATAATGTTGCAAAGATTATTATGTAACAGAGATCAGTTGAAGAGGTGCAAGGCAAGGCAATGTGATGCATTGATTTATGCTTTTGTTGATTTTATGTTGTGAAGTTGTGATGATTGTTATTGAACTACTTGCATATGCTTATGTTGTTATGTTACTATATTGTTGATCATTGTTACGCTTGATGGAAAGACACATTACAAAGTTTGATGGCATAGTTAATGTAGGAAAATTTAAACATGTACTATTGACGACATGTTTATGTTGTTGCGGATATTGCTATGGCATTGGAGGTGAAGGAGAACAACTTGTTAGAGCTTGATTTCATATGTTGTTATTGCATGTTGAGTTGATTGCATGTTGATGATGTTGCATATATCGTTATGGAAAATGAGCTACAAAACATATGCTCGTTGGTGGTCGATGAAAAAATGTTGTAGAGATTGTTTTGGTGGAAGGCAAAGGCAAAGGTATAAGGCAAATACAAAGGCAAAGGCATGAATAATGTTGTTATATTTGTGATGTGTTATAGTTGTTCATGTATTGATAATATATGTTGCAAAGGATATGGTTGCTATGCTTGTCGATTTAATCATTACAGGTGGTTGAAAATAATATTTTATGAATCATTTATTTTATTTTAATATTCAAAATCCCAAAAGGTGTGAAATGAATGAGTGGAATGCAAAAAGACATATTTTCACTTCACGTTCATGTTTGGAATACCAACAACCATCAAAGTTTTTTTATAAAAATGTAAGGATGGAAAGTTGCATGGTTAGAGAGATAGAGAATGTGAGAATTGATTGAGGTGTCGTTCATTAGTTCCCTGACACATATATAGAGTTGAGGTGAAGTATATTTGAGGAGAAGAAGCCAACATGTTATGTCTTATATATATCAAGGGATTATAGCCTCCTTTCATGTTGTAGGTTGGTAAGTAACAGGTTGGAGCATGTTGAGGTAAAAACCTCTTGTGGGTTACCTAGATGCGAGTGCCTTGCAGTGATCGGAGGGACCACCTGGGCGCCATGTGATGGGACAACTGTCCATCCCACGATCCCGCACATGTTCGTCTTCCCAACATTAAATTCTCGAGCATGCTAGTCTTAATTTTTCACTCTGCCACCTTCATTGTGATGTCCTCCTGCTTCAAAGAATTAAGGGCTCTCGATTCTATTACCATGGCTATTAACCCTGCTACCCGCGCTCATTCAGCCTCCATTCGGCTCTCCCTCCTGTTATTTGTGCATGCCTCCCGTTCTCCCTTTCAACCCCAGGCTCTTGGCCCTGCTCAACCCTGTCACAGCCTTCCCATGACGTTATCAGGTGGTGGAAACTCCTCTCATGTGTTGTCGAGTGTTCCTCCCTGTTATGCACCTATGTTCCTTCGACATCATGCCTAAGCGTCACCGTATGCAGTGTCGAAGAGCTGGAGGCCGTGGCCTCCCCTCCATACCACCTCTGTCGAATGCCATGGGCAGGGAACTGAATCTTTCTGTGGTTTTGGAAGAGCTGAGCAGGCTCGACCCTGCCAATTTATCTGCTCAATTATCCTTGCAGCGCCCTATCCCCCCTCTGGCTTCCTCAAGCATTCGGCCCAAAAAGCGACCGCGCAAGTCGACTATCCCACCGGAGCTGGCCTTCATCCCTCACAAGATGAAATCTCTCCATGTGAAGAGCACCTCCAGCAGCAGCCATTGCACCAATAGCAATTCAGGTTCCAGCGATGGTCGAATTTCAAATAGCGACGCAGGAGAAAAGGATGAGGACACCAGTCAGCTTGCTGCCACCTCCAAACGGCCAGACACTCCGGGGTCGCCACGACTTCAGGGTACTAGCCACGCGCTGAGCAAGGAGGATGATTACTCTTTCTATGTTTGCAGGATCGAGGAGGAATACCCAAACTCCAACAAGAAGAATGAAGGTCCACCCTAGTTTCATTTGCAGGTTGCTCTTCTCTCTATCTAGTTTTTTCGTAGCGTTCTCTAATTTAAACATGTTTTGGAAGTCCTTTCTGTTAGGTTTCAGTTTAAATTTCACTACTATTTATGCTAGTTTGCCATTCTAGGAAGCTTTTATTTTGTGCTACTAGTGGACTGGTTTCCCCAACTGGGGCAGTCTGTATTCTAGTTTCAAACTCTTGATACTTCCCTCTGGAATTGGCTTGCCAAGTCCGGAGGAAGAGATATGTAATATTTTTCCTTGTATGATATAATAGATATAGTCTAACTTAGAAAAAAAAACCTCTTGTGGGTTGTATTCTATAGAAAATTGATGGGAGTTGGAGCTTCCTTGCAAGTTGAAGTTTGCAGAAAAAATCAAGGCAACAAATTCCTATAGGTTTTCTCCTTTTATGGGTTTCCACTTATATCTAGTGTTCACATGTGATGATATTGTATGTTAACTTTATGATGTCATGAAAGTTGATATGTTGTGATTTACATGTTAAATGTTTGCTATATATTAAATTTGTTGTTCATAAGGTATATGTTGCTCATTTAATAGTTTTTTTAACCATTGAAAAATAATTTAAATTTAATATCCATTAATGTACTAAACTGATTCACCCCCCCTCTCAGTTTAGTTAATTTTCCAACAACTAGAAGCTTCCACTGAGTCAAAAGTTCCTCCACTAGAATTTTTTAGAAGGATAGAATGTAGTATATATAGAGAGAGAAGCATTGTAAAAGGAGACTTGAAGAATTATTGTCACCAAGCATTTCTCTAGTAGAGTTTTCCCCCTCAAAGAAGCAAGTGAACATTGCTCTTCTAATAATCAAGGTATTGTATTTTGACTATTATTATCATTGCATGCATCATTTTGATTACTTCCTAATATTTTTTTGGATATTATTTGTTATTATGTTCTGAATGTTTCTATTGGTTACACTATAGGTGAGCTCAAAAATTATCTTGAAGTAAGCTAAATAATTGATTTTGACACTCATGAGCTATTCATGTAGCAACATTTGTGAAAAAATAGAATTTTCAAAAATATAAAAGGTGTTTTTCATTTCACCTTGAAGAATTATCATAAACCTATAAAACCATGACTAGAATTATTATACCATAAACAATATTTCATATCATTCCCATGGTCCAACCTTAAATCCATGGTGCTTTCAGAACTATGTGTTTCACCAACAATAAGACATTAAGGATTTCATAAAACATATGAAAGGATCAAACACTCATTTTTCTAAGATGGCATGAGAAATGATATTCATAATTTTGTGGTTGAAACACAAGGGTGAAACAATAAACACTCTAGAAAAACTACAACCTCTATCTATCCTGCCTACTATATGGACCTATATATTTACGGGGTTTATCACTGGCCTACCCAAATTTGGTAATAAATCAATCAGCATGTTGGTAGTTGATAGACTTTTCAAATATGATAATTTATTTTCCCTACAACATCCTTTCAAAACTTCCACCCTAGCCCAATTTTTCATGGACAATACCTTCAAACTCCATAGGATGCCATAATCAATTGTCACCAACTATTATCATATTATTACTAGTGACTTCTACGAAGAATTATTCCAGATACAAGGAACCAAATTGTACCTCGACATTACTTAGCAACCCCAAACTAATGGTTAGGCAGAAGTCGCCACCAAGCACTTGGAAGCTTATTTGTGCTTTTCACATCTAAAAAACAACCTCAATAGGTTCAATGAGTACCACTAATCCATTGGTGGTACAATATAACTTATCATGGTGGCACCCACATGACTACCTTTGAGGTAGATTATAGTCAAAATACCCAAACAATCTATCTTACCTAGTAGATGTCTCAAAAGTTAAATAAAATCTCATACATTTTATGTGTGAAGAAGAAAAAGAAAAATATGTTGTTATGAAACCAACTCCAAAAATAGAAGAAAAGAGACTCGATCAATGCCTTAAAAATCAACCACTTGGAGGGGGCAGCCTCCTGTACATTACATAAATGAACAATTCTTGGATGATACAAATGAAAAAATCTCCTTTCTATATATAGGAGTCCATGAGGTCACAATATAATCCTAGCTGACCTAACAATAATAATGTGAGGGCACAACAATAACAATAATGGGGTTTTATGGGGCACAATAACAAAAATATGGGGACTATAGGGGTATAACAATAACAATAAGGGGGCTAAACTAACACAATAAGAGATTGACAGTGTTTTTAACCGCCCCTCTATTACTGCCTTCATTACTGTTACATTGAGCGAGGAGGCCACTCTCTGCTCTCATCCCTGGCTCAGCTCCCCTTCTGCTTCCCTTGACCCTCTTCCCTCCTCCCTCGCTCCTCGGTCTACCTCCGCAGCTACGCCTCTTGCTGACCCGAGCGACCCCTCTGTTCATCCTTATCCCTCCCCGGGCCTTCCTTCCTTGCAGGTGCACGCGGATGGTGTCTTGAGCACTGAGGATCCTCTTCCAGACGCTGCTGTGGACGACCCCGAGGCTTACTTCGGATGTCCAATCGAGGAGGAGCATCCCTCTCCGGTTCACTCCAACTGAATTTGCTATGAACAGAACCAGTATGAATTCTGAACTTGTTTACGTCCATAGAGTTGTTGTTCCTTTATATTGCACAGCAGATAGTGATAGTTTTTTGCCTTGGATAGTGATAGTTTTCTGTAGACTCATAACAAACAGTATGACTATTCCACCGGTTTCCCATACCAAGGGCGGTGTGACAGACACTACAGAGCTGGTTTCCCTATATGGGCAGCTTATTTTTGAGATCATGCATGGTTTGCAAGCCCAGTTTCAGGCTATCAAAGCTGAGCTGAGGCGGTTTTGTATTATAATATTTACTTAATAGAAATTAGTAAAATTTAGAAAAAAAAAAAAAAAACACAATAAGAGATTGGACTAGAGTAATATAGGGACCTAACATGCCCCTCTCCTTCAAACAAGTGTTGTCCTCAACGCTTGATTATTTCTTGTTGCTTCTGTGTAAAATTTTCATCCTCCCATGTGGAATCTTCAATGGGTAAGTTCTTCCACTTGCTGAGATACTTTGAAATTGATCGATTTCGTAGTTGTCGAGTTCTTGTTTCTATGGCTTCTTCAGAACTTCTTTCATTGTGATGTTGATCTTCCAGTTGTTTCATTCGATGTTGCACCAAAGTTAGGTTATCCTTTAAGAGTTGGAGAACTTGTTGTAAATGCTCGATGTGGTCTTCCACTACTTTATCATCCATATTAGATTTCATTTGATCCTTCAAACCTCCAACTTAGCCTTCATTTTTTCTTTTAAACCATCTATGTCATCTTTGATTTCCCTTTGTAAGATCGAAATTTGTTTCACTTGGTATCGTAATTTTGATATATCATATTGCAATTCTTCCTCTTCATGCGTCATAATAGGGATTTCTAAGTGCTTAATATGTGGAATTATTTTTGGGAGGCATTATATAACTCAATACAGATATCTATGCTTCAATATTCCCTTGAAATCACTTCAAACTAATTTTTCAAACAAATGTTATGCAAACTTGTTTAAAAAATACACACATTTTTCTTTATTTTTAGGAGGTCTAAATTGAACCTGATTTATCTATGTTATTTCTGATCTTCAAGATATGAATTTCTATCATGTATTATCCCTCTAAGTCCTCTTTCCAATGCCATAGGTCAGACCTGATTTCGAATCTTCAAGACAAAGTTATGCATGATCTCCCGCAATGACCTAATTATGGACTAGTTCAATAGAGCGAACTCGTAGGACGTTCCATCTATCACTATTTCCTCCTTCGGCTCTGAAATTGATATACAGGAAACTACAGCCTGTGCAATTTTGATCACCTTTTACAAAATTCCAATATGATGCTCAGAGAGAGTTATGATACTTTTCCCAAGGTCACCTCTTTGTGATGAAATTCGAGAGTCTGCAAAAACCCTAACTTCAACAGATCATATCTCCGAAAATATGGCGAACCAAGCTCTGAAATTTTTCCCTGATGTTCATCAGGATTTCTTCGCAAATGGGGTTTTTTTAGCTTTTGAAACTTCGTAGAAAAAAATTTATAGAAAAAATTCCACGATGACCTGTTTGAAGCAGCGAAACCCTAGAATCCAAAGCTCTAATACCAAATGTTATGAAACCAGCTCCAAAAATATAAGAAAAGAGATATCAACGCCTTAGAAATCATCCACTTCGAGGGGGGAACCTCCTTTACATTACATAAATGAACAATTCTTGGATGATACAAATGAAAAAACCTCATTTCTATATATAGGAGTCCATGGGGTCACAATAAAAGCCTAGCCGACCTAACAATAATAATGTAAGGGCACAACAATAATAATAGTGTGGTTTTATGGAGCACAATAATAACAATATGGGGACTATAAGGGTATAAAAATAACAACAAGGGGTTACACTAACACAATAAGAGACTACACTAGTAATATAGGGACCTAACATATGCCCTCTTATTATTTTATTGAAAAACAAAAATTATAGAAGCCTTATTCTGAAATAGACTTGCCTATCAATGTACTAAGGCAACAACTTGAACACAACTATTGTAAGAGGGCTTACTAAAAAGTTCCACCAATATTAAGGTGAACACAATTATTGTAAGAGGGCTTACTAGAAGCTTCTACCTAGTAGAAAGTTTCTCTACTAAAATGTTTTAAAAGGATAGAATGTAGTATATATAGAAATAGAAGCATTGTAAAAGCAGACTTGAAGAATTATTGTCACCAGGCATTTCTCTAGTAGAGTTTTCCTCCTCAAAGCAGAAAGTGAGCATCACTCTTCTAATAATCAACATATTGTATTTTGACTACTATTATCATTGGATGCATCATTTTGATTGCTTAGTGATTTTTGTTTGGATATTATTTTTTTTATGTTTTGAATATTTCTATTGATTACAGTACAAGTGAACTCACAAATTATCTTGAAGCAAGCTAAACAATTGATTTTGAAACTTATGAGATATTCATGTAGAAACATTTGTGAATTTTTTTTTAAATTTTCAAAAAGAAAAACTGTGTTTTTCATTTCACCTTGAAGAATTATCATAGCCCTATAAAACCATGACTAGAAGTATTAGATCATAAACAATACTTTCATAATTTTGAAGATGGATCTATCTAAATTATAAATTTGGAAATAAGATGAATGTTACACTATTATATGGTTTCCCATGGTAAATTTCTCTTTGTGCATGATTTTCAGCAATTTCTCACTTTAGTCAACATGATTTTCAGCAATTTCTCACTTTTGTTAGCAAACATGCTAAATATTTACAAAATACACACACATCAAAATATAAAATAAATAATGAATAGCATTGATCTTATGACTCCTAATTTTGAATGTGTAATAATCTCAACTTTCAATAAATGAAATTAGAATTAGATTGGCTTATATTTGAATAGAATACAATGTTTACAAAATACACACAAAAAATATAAAATAATTAATTAATAGTATTGAACTTGTGATTGCTAATTTTAAATGTAAAGTAAACTCAATAGTCAATGAATGAAAATAGAATTAGATTTAAACTTGGATGTGAATAAGATACTCCAATTAAAAATAAGTTAATTTATGTTTTTATATTGTGAGTGCTAATTTTGAATGTGTAATAAAATCAACATTCCATAAATGAAATTAGAATTAGATTGAGACTTATATGGGAATAGAATACAATGTTTGCAAAATACACGCATCAAAATATAAAATAAGTAATGAATAGTATTGATGTTGTGACTGAGAATTTTGAATGTATAATATACTCAATATTGAAATTAGAATTTGTAGAAATTATATACAAGATGCATGTATATATCCAGATTCTCCTGATCTAACAATATTTTATCTTCTTGCTAAATACAGAATCTTTCCACTGTTAATCTTTTGCGGAAATTAAAATTAATTGCAAACACATGAAGCAATAAAAACAATCGCACATAACACAGTTGTTTAACGGGAAAGCCTGAAGTTGAAAACCCCAACTATCATATATTATGTATCATGGAAATCATGTAACAATCTCATACAAAGCTTAGAGCATCAAGCTCTTAGTACAATCAATCGACACACACTAATCAAAAGAAATCTACAAATCCATGCACCGATTTCTTACCACCTGCTAGCCTGCCTCCACTACGCAATCCCTGCTGAAGAATAGCACTGAATGAATTCAAATTACCCTTGCCTTGACTACGCAATCCTCATTGGCAACTCCAATGTGTGTGTGATGCAATCAATGCATCACTATAGTCACGACGAATAGTCCATCTTGCCCTTTCACCTATCTCTCAACTGTGTCTCCACTGGAACTGCCATGCACTGTAGTTAACTGCTGTATTGTTCAGTTGATTAATGAGCTATTATTTGTGAATTAATTAACTAATTAATTCACTCCACCCTCACTAGTGTATCATTCAGTTAGACTAGATACAACTAGCTCAACTGAGTTTAACTCCATTAACTGAGTTAAACTGAATAACAGCTCCATGAACTACTCTTCCAACTCTGTCATAACTTTTGCCACTTCGGTTCTAGCGAGGTCCTCCCATGCATGAACCACAGAGCAACCTAAGTTGCGTAATTCCTTATTGTGATTTTCCAAAATGCGTACGATGGCTAAGTGTTTCCGAGAGAATGGTTGTTGTTGGTTGTCGGATTATTGTGGGCGGTAATAATCGACACTTCTATTTTTAGATTGACGATCTATAAATATACTTCGCCCAATATTCTAAAAATATAATTTCATCTATTTTTCCAACTTGATCAACCATCCAAAAATAGCATCCTGCAACTTCTGAAATATGATCACCATGTCTAAAAATAGACATAGTCTAAAAATAGACTTGCGCCAAAAATAGCCTGCGGGCCCACTTAGTGAAGGCGACTCTTTTCATTAAGCTCATCATCTTGTTCAATACCAACACTCCCTCTCAACAAGAAAGGGATTATCCTTCACCACGATCCTGTCTTTATGGTATTTAAATTTGCTCTTGGTAAGAAACTTCGTCAGAATATCTTCATCCTAATCTTCCGTAGGAATGTACTGAAGCAACATGATCTTTCGATGTACACAATATCTGATATGATGATACCGGATATCTATATGCTTAGATCTGTCATGAAACACGGGATTAATTGATAGTTTAATGCAACTATGATTATCACAATGAATCACTATAGGATCTAAATGAGAACCAAACAAACCAACCAGGATCTTGCCTCATCCCGGATAGCCTCACATGCGGCTTGACTTCTTGCCATGTGTCTGCTTCGTGAGGCGAGTGCCACGGCTCTTTGTTCTGTTGTACAGAGTACGTCGTAAATCCGTCTTTGAAAATCCTCCACAGTCTTATCACTAATACCATTGGGCTGCTGCCCAATCTACATCTGTCGAAGCCATGCAACTTCACCTCATCCGTCTACCTGTATGATAAGCCATACTCAGATGTGCCCCTGGGATACCTCAGGACATGTTTTCCTCCCTTCCAAAAGAGCTTGGTAGGCTTAACCATCGCTTGTGAAAGCTGGTTCACCGCATAGCATATGTTTGGTCTTGTATTAACTAAATACATGAGCGAACCCACCAACTGTCGATAAACAGTGGCATCCACTACCTCTGCCGATGTAGCATCCTCTTTCCTCCAATTTCCTGGAAGAGGAGTGTCGATAGGGTTGCAGCCTTGCATGTGAAACTTCTCCAGTATCTCCCGGGCATACTTGCCTTGAGACACAAACAATTCACCTTCCCGCTGCCATATTTCCAATCCAAGGAAATAATGAAGGAGGCTCAAAACCTTCATCTCAAACTCCTTTACAAGATCTGTCTGGCATGAGTGTATCAACTGCTCATCACCTGTTAGTATTAAATCATCAACATAAAGAACAATGATTAAAATCTTACCCTCCATCACAATTTGGTACAGGTTTGCATCTGCCTCACTCTTGGTGAAGCCAAGTCCAGTGAAATAGTTGTCGATTCGTGTGTACCAAGCACGAGGTGCTTGCTTCAGCCCATACAACGCTCTTTTGAGCCTGCACACATGCGACTCACTGTTGAAGATCTCAAATCCTTCAGGCTGCTCAATGTACACCTCTTCCTCAATGATCCCATTAAGGAACGCAGTCTTCACATCCATCTAATGAATGTGCCAACCCATCGGCGCTGAGAGAGCAAGGATGGTCCTTATGGAAGAATATCGTGCAACAGGTGCAAAGGTTTCTTCATAATCAATCCCCTCGATCTGTGAAAAGCCCCAGGCAAAAAATCTTGCCTTATACTTCTCCACGCTCCCATTAGCAGTTTTCTTTACCTTGTAGATCCATCTTCATCCTACAACTGGTTTTCCCACCAGCCTTGGAACAATCTCCCAAGCATTGTTTCTGACAATGGAGTCATACTCCTCCACCATGGCATCTACCCATGTGGGCTCCTGCACTGCTTCTTCAAAAGAAGATGGCCCTGTCACGATACACTTGCTCATAAGATCCATGTATCTAGTAAATCGGCCAGGTGGTGGCTACGTTTGCCTTTGTCGATGGCAAGGGACTCCTGCGTTACGTATTTACATCAAACTTCGGTCTCTGGCTCTGTGTGCGCTGCCTTGTCTGATGTTTGGTTCTGCATGAGTGGACTCCTCCACTCCATGAATCTCCTCCTGTGGTTGATCCACATCTAAAGGCTCATCCTTGGGAATAAGAAGTTCCTCCTCTGCATGCAAGTGTAGCTCCCTCTCAAGCGACAACTTCATGGCTTTCACCTCATTGAATTTTATAACCCGTCGCACCACATTCATCCGACTGTCTGGCAAATACACACGGTAATTATGGGGTGTTTCTGTGTACCCCACAAATATCTCAAATTCTGTAGTCGGCTCTAGCTTCTTCCTAGCATCCTTTGTCACATTAATGTAAACAGATAAGCCAAAAATCTTCAAATGAGAAATATCAGGCTTCTTACCAGTAAAAGCTTCTTCAGGTGTACTCATGTCGAGTACTCTATGAGGACAACGGTTTTGCACATAAACCGCAGTGTTGCATGCTTCCGCACACAAGTGCATCGGTAGGCCCTGGTCATGCAACATCACTCGTGCAGCACCCACGATCGTTATGTTCTTCTTCTCTGCAACCCCATTCTGCTGTGGGTTATGAGGCACTATGAGTTCTCTTCGAATTCCTTCTTTGCTACAGAAGTCTTTGAATTCGCCCGAGATGTATTCACCACCATTATCGCTTCGTAGAGCTTTCACTTGCTTCCCCGACTCCTTCTCCACCAATCCTTTAAACTCACAAAACTTTGAGAATGTTTCGCTCTTCTTCTGCATGAAGAAGATCCAGCATCTACGAGAATATTCATCAACAAATATAACATAATACCTGTGTTTTGTTGTTGAAGCAACTGAGAAAGGTCCACACACGTCTGTGTGAATTCTCTCCAGGATCACCGAAGCATAGTTCTCCTTCTCATGAAAGATATTCTTCACAAACTTACCCATAGTACATCCCTTGCACTGATCTCACTGCGCAAAAGTACCCTTGGGAAGTCCAGTAGAAATCTACTGCAAAATCTTCAAAGTGCCATGGTGAATATGGCCCAATCTCCTGTGCCATAATTCGCCCTCATCCCGGCTCACCACTTCTTCTACTTTTCCCACCATTGTAGCGCAGCCATCTACCTCCAACTTGTAGAGATTCTTAACTCGAATCCCTATCTTCTTGGTTTGACCCATTGTTTTATGTCGAAGAAAAGATTTTCCCTCACTGAAAACAACATCATAACCTTTGTCTTCCAACATTGCGACCGAGATCAAGTTTTTCTTCAAACCTGGAACATGCATAACATCTTTCAACAAGAATGGATTACTGGACTCCCTCTCAAAGGTAATGGTCCCGTTGGTCGCACTGTATCGACCATCGTCACCCATCTCTATATGCATTTGAAGGTCCTTCTCCTCCAAGTCACTAAACAACTCCTTGTCTCCCATCATATGGAAAGACACACCACTATCAAGATACCACACCAATCCCATATAGCTTGAAACCAAGCATGCGATCAAAGAGAAATCAAGTTCAAATTGTGAGGCTAAGGCCTCTCCAGCTGCAGCTCCAGCAGCCTTCTTCTTCTTCTTCTTCTGTGGGCAGTTAGTGGTGAAATGCCCATGTTCGTGACAGTGAAAACACTTCACCTTGGACAAATCTTGTTTCTTGCCTTTAGCTTCGGATTTTGAAGGAAATTTCTTCCCCTTCCCCTTCCTTGCTTTGGCAGCGAAAGCACAATTCTCCTCATATTCATTCTTCGATGAAGAGCCATCCCTGGTACCTCGCCTTATCTCCTCTTGCACAAGATCCGACCAAAGTCGCTCCCATCCCGATAGTTTCTCCCATCCATTGACAGAGTCTTCGTAGCTATGTCAACTCTTCAAAAGCCCAAGGAGAGCCAAGCTCACCAAGTCTTCATCATCAACAGTAATCCCCACACTTCCCAGTTCATCTCTACAATGGACAAACTTCGTGAGATATTTTAGAATACTGTCGCCCTTCTCCATTTTTATTTTTCTGAGCTTGTCTTTCAGTGCCAACTTCCTCTGGTCGCCGCTGCTTTGGAACAAATCTGTCAAAGCCTTCCACATTAAGAATGGAGTGGCTTTCCTGTGAAGGTTGGACACAATATCCTTCACACCTTCCAACAAAATTCTTCTGGTCTTTGCTATCTTCTTTTTCCATGCGTCAAGTAATGCAGCATCCCTAGAACCCAGCTTAGGAACATCGCTATCGATGAACTCCTTCAGTCCATTATCCTCCAGCACCGCCTCCATCCTATCCTTCTAGGCTATGTAATCCAAGCTCCCATCAAGGGCATACTCCAATCGCAACCAATTGAAAGACATTTCAATGTATACTCAACTGTCGCACTTCGAATTTTCTGCAACAAATTCGAATTGTCCACCAGCACAAACTCAGCAATTCTTCACAATTGCAATCTTCAAAAATTAACACTACTTTGATACCATGTAGAAATTATATACAAGATGCATGTATATATTCAGATTCTCCTGATCTAACAATATTTTATCTTCTTACTAAATACAGAATCCTTCTACTGTTAATCTTTTGCAGAAATTAAAATCAATTGAAAACACATGAAGCAATAAAAACAATTGCACATAACACAGTTGTTTAACGAGAAAGCCTGAAGCTGAAAACCCCAACTATCATATATTATGTATCATGGAGATTATGTAATAATCTCATACGAAGCTTAGTACATCAAGCTCTTAGTACAATCAATCGACACACACTAATCAGAAGAAATCTGCAAATCCATGCATCGATTTCTTGCCACCTGCTAGTCTACCTCCACTGTGCAATCCCTGCTGAAGAATAGCATTGAATGAATTCGAATTACCCTTGCCTTGACTGCACAATCCTCTTTGGCAACTCCAATGTGTGTGTGATGCAATCAATGCATCACTATAGTCACAACGGATAGTTCATCTTGTCGTTTCACCTATCTCTCCACTGGGTCTCCACTGGAACTGCCATGCACTGTAGTTAACTGCTGTATTGTTCAGTTGATTAATGAGTTATTATTTGTGAATTAATTAACTAATTAATTCACTCCACTCTCACTAGTGTATCATTCAGTTAGACTAAATACAACAAGCTCAACTGAGTTTAACTCCATTAATTGAGTTAAGCTGAATAACAACTCCATGAACTACTCTTCCAACTCTATCATAACTTTGCCACTTCAATTCTAACTGAGTCCTCCATGTATGAACCGCCAGTAAACCCTAGGAATTGCGTAATTCCTTCAACCCACTGATTTGCCAAATCTGTGCACTGAAACTAAGTGCTCCAAGAGAATAAGTTGTTGTTTATTGTCAGATTATTATTAAGAGCTAATAATAATCGACACTTCTATTTTTAGATCGACGATCTATAAATAGACTTTGCCCAAAATTCTAAAAATAGAATTTCATCTATTTTTCCAACTTGACCAACCATCCACAAATAGCATCCTGCAACTTTTGAAATATGATCACCATGTCTAAAAATAGACTTGCGCCAAAAATAGATAGCTTGTAGGCCCACTTAGTGAAGGCGACTCTTTTCACTAAGCTCATCATCTTGTTGAATCTCAACGGAATTAGATTGAAATTTCTTTAGTAGATTTTGCCTCCTAAAAAAGGCAAGGGATCATAGCTCTTCTAATAATCAACTTATTGTATTTTGGCTACTATTATCATTGGATGCATCATTTTGATTGCTTCCTAATATTTGTTTGGATATTATTTGTTTTTATGTTCTCAATATTTCTATTGATTACACTACAAGTGAACTCACAAATTATCTTGAATCAAGTTAAACAATTGGTTTTGAAACTTATGAGATATTCATGTAGAAACATTTGTGAAATTTTTCTAAAATTTTCAAAAAGAAAAATGGTGTTTTTCATTCAACTTGAATAATTATCATAACCATATAAAACCATGACCAAAAGTATCAAATCATAAACAATACTTCATAATTTTGAAGACTAATTTTTCTAGATTATAAATTTGGAAATAAGACTAATTAGATTGAAAATTAGATATGAATAAGATATTCCAATTAAAAATGGGTTAATTCATGTTTTTATATTAATTCATGTTTTTATATTGTGATTGCTAATTTTGAATGTGTAATAAACTCAACATTCAATAAATGAAATTAGAATTAGATTGAAACTTATATATGAATAGAATACAATGTTTACAAAAACACACATCAAAATATAAAATAAATAATGAATAGTATTGACCTTGTGATTGCTAATTTTGAATGTGTAATAAACTCAATATTGAAAACAGAATTAGATTTAGAATTAAATTGAAATTTCTTAGTAGAATTTGCCCCCTCAAAAAGGCAAATGAGCATTGCTTTTCTAATAATCAGCAAGTAGTACCGTGTTCTTGCACCTTAGTCCTAAATCTTTCTTAATAAAATTAGGAAAAAAATGCTAAAAAATTGTAAAAATTAATAGTTAATTATCATAATAATTATTAAATAGAAAGTCCATGTAAATAAAAAAATGTAATAAACTTGAGAAAGAAAAGCTATCTTAGAAATTAGTAACTATATATATATATATAGATAAAATCATTTTAACAAAATTCGGAAAAAATACTCATAAAATTCTAAAATCTAATAACTAATCATCATAATAGTTTTGAATTATAAAATTAATGTATAAATAAAAAAAATTAAAGAAAGTTAATAAGAATTTACAAAATCCTAAAAATTAGTAACTTTATATAGATAAGATTACTTTAATAAAATTAGGAAAGAAATGCTAATAATCAACTCATTGTATTTTGACAACTATTATCATTGGGTGCATTATTTTGATTATTTTGATTGCTTCATTATATTTGTTTAGATATTATTTGTTTTTATGTTCTAAATATTTCTATTGATTATATTACAAGTGAACTCACATACTAAGAAGACACTAAAATATAAGAACATGTCTTTATAAATAAAATTTAATTTAAAAAAAAAAAAAATCATTTTTTAATAATAAATGGATTAGTAATTATTTAAAATTATAAAACTATTTTTCATAATTTAAAATAAAAATAAAACATCATTAGAAGTCCAAAACAAACCATTACTTGTATTCATAATTAAAAATAAAAATAAAACATCATTAGAACCAGAAATGATAAGTAAATAATATCATTTACTTGTATTAATGTACAATTGGTTAATTTATGTTTTTATAGAGTGGTAAATAATATCATTTACTTTATTGATATTTAGCTTATCCATGTAAATTAAAAATGGGTTAATTTATGATTTTATATTGAGTTTAGATATTATTAGATGAAAAATATTAAAATAAAAAGAGTAATAAAACATAATTAGAACTCCAAAAGAATCATTTACTTGTATTCATAATTAAAAATAAAACACCATTAGAACTCTAAAAGAAATGATGAGTGTGTTTTTATATTGAGTAAAAAAACTCCAAAAGAATCATTTACTTGTATTCATAATTAAAAATAAAACACCATTAAAACTTCTAAAGAAATGATAAGTATGAAGAAACGTATTAAATAGAAACATATTAAAAATAAAGAAATGATAAGTATGAATAAACGTATTAAATAGAAACATTCATTAGAAATACAAAAGAATCATTTACTTGTATTCAATAGTATCCATATAATATCATAATTATATGGAGTAGAAACGTATTAAAGTAAAAAGAGTAATGAATACAATTATAGTATATAAACATATTAAAGTAAAGAGAGTAATGAATACAATTATATTGAGTATAAAGAGTAATGAATACAATTATGTTGAGTAGAAATATACAATTATGTTGAGTAGAAATATATTAAAGTAAAAAGAGTAATAAAACATCACTAGAACTATACAAAAATCATTTATTGATATTCATATTTAAAAATAAATAGGTTAATTTATCTTTTTATATTGAGTATATATATTATAAGATGAAACATATTAAAGTAAAAATAAGAAAAAACATCATTATAACTCAAAAAAATCATTTACAATAGGTTCATTTTTTTTTATTGCATTAAAAAAATTATTTAATTTTTATAATAAAAAATAAATAAATTACAAGAATAGGTTAATTTATGTTTTTATATTGAATATAGATATTATTAGATGAAATAAAAAAAGTTATTTAATTTTTATAAAATAAAAACTTAAATAATTCTTTTATTATTGTATATTTTTTTAATAAATAGATTAGTAATCGTTTAAAATTATAAAACCATTTTTTATAATTAGCAAAAAAAAAAAAATTTCACACATTATGACACGAATATTGTTCTAACAAACTAATTAACTATATTCTAAATCTTCATCACGTTCAATCAAGCAAGCTAATCATCCGTATGGCAAGTTACACATATGTTAAAAAGTCATTTTGAAATGTGCGTTTATCAAAATTTAAGGATGTGTTGTAATGGTTTTTTCATGAACACACTGAATGGAACGGGCAAGCTTTCGCTATAGCATTACCTATTTATGTATTGATTCTATTAACAGAAAATAAACATTGATGATATCTATATATATGTATAGAAAGATATAAAATTCAAGAATGACTTTCAGGTATAGAGTGGCAATACGAAAACTGAAGATTCAAGAATTATCTCCTCTCTCGGATCTTTGAAGAAAAGAACCAAGCCCCCTAAGCCCCTTCTCGTAATGTGATAAGCCTGAATGTGATAGCAGACTAAGAAAGATCTGAGAAAAGAATCAAACCCCCTAAGCCCCTTCTCGTAATGTCATAAGCCTGAATGTGATAGCAGGCTTAGAGAGGTTCTAAGTTTCATAATGTGATTAGAAGAAAAGAACCAAGCCCCCTCAGAAGGTGATAGCAAGCTTTAGACATGATCTAAGTTTCGTGACAGAAATCCTTTCCCTTGAAGGGAAGTTATTATTATTATTTTTTATTTCGGAATAATTTTATTTTAAAATAAAATGTATAGTTTAATATAATGTAAGTTTCATAATGTGATAGAAATCCTTTTTATTGAAGGGAAGTTATTATTATTTTTTATTTCGGAATAATTTCCATTTTTTCAAGCATTTAAAATACGCTACAACCAAAAAAACAAATATAATTTAAATATATATATATATATATATATATATATATATATATATATATATATATATATATATCAGAATGATATGCTTGCATTTGATGTAGGGATAGAATAAAATAACAAAAAATACAACAAAGAGGTAGGTAGGGAGGTAGGTACATCTTTCAGGCCTTTCAAGCCTTCATTTTGAGGTAGGTGATATATATAAATAATTTAATATAATATTAAAAAGATCTCGAAAATTTTGAGGTAGGTAGGTGATATAGATAAATAAGTGATATATTACATAATTTAATATAATATTAAAAATAACTCGAAAAGAGGGATATATATCTTTCACCCTTGGAACACAAATGCACACAACCTTAAATTGGGTAAGGGAAACTAGTACATATATATACTCTGTGAGAAACATTCAAAATGTACACATCTACACTATACATACTATGTGAGAAACATTCAAAATGTACACACCTACCCTATACATACTATGTGAGAAACATTCAAAATGTACACATCTACCTTTGGTAAAAGGTGTGACCCTAGGAAGAACTATGAATGATTTCTTATTCCTTCAGTGGAAATAAAAAAAGAAATTGCAATTTAAAATTGCAAAAAGTGTTGATTCGTTGTGTTTTCTTAATTACAGAGTCAAAAACAAAACTGTTCACGGTCCTCGATAAAGGAAATAAAGCAACCACAACCAATATCTATGGAGCTTGCTCCGTTTGGCATATACTGCACCCGGCCATGGGTGTTAAATAATACCAATTCCCCATTTTTACAGTGATGTTATACAAAATAAAGTATTTTTTAAAATATCATTTTAAAAAAATACTATTACCAAGACTAAGACATTGGAGGAAATTCCACCCATGCAATGTTGCCCTCCAAAATAAAACATTAAATGTCAATTTTTATAAAATATAATTAAAAAAAAAATACTATTACAAAGACTAAGACATTAGAGGAATTTCACCAACCCATGCAATGTTGCCCTCCAAAATAAAACATTAAATGTCAATTATTAGAAAAATAATGTTAGAGAATATTACAAAGTTAATTTTCTGTTATGCTCAAATCTCTTAATATAAACCCTCTACTATTTGCCCTCCTACACATGAGAACAAAAATAACATTTGTTCAAACTACAGTCCATTGTCTCCTCAAAGCTCTGAATATTACCGTGCTCTCTGAATATTAATGTTCTCTCTGTGAATATTAATGTTCTCTCGTTTCAGGGTACAAAACTGTACTCACTTGTAAATGTCTCTTGGTGAACCAGAATCTAATTCCATTGTCTCTGAATAAATACAATTGTCCCAAGAATACTTCAATGATGCTTTAATCTAGTGAAAAGTAAACTAACTAATAAGAGTGATTTCCTAATCTAGTGAAAAGTAACTTGTAAATGTCTCTTGGTGAACCAGAATCTAATTTCATTGTCTCTGGATAAATACAATTGTACCAAGAATACTTCAATGATGCTTTAATCTAGTGAAAAGTAACTAACTAATAAGAGTGATTTCCTAATCTAGTGAAAAGTAACTAATAACAGTGTGATTTCCTGGATATCAAGTAGATCTTGCCACCATTTGTGAAAGAAAGACTCTAGTGATTGATCCTTTTGCCAATCATGACAATCCAAAAGTCTAAAATGACAATCACGTTAGCTTGTAACAGGAATCTGTTATCTTGTAATAATACAATGTTAACCAACCTATGAAGATAGCCCATGCTAACCAACCTCTGATTATTTCTGTGAAGTAAGTTGATGATTTATTTTAGTTACAATGCTAATCAACCTATGAAGATAGCCCATGCTAACCAACCTGTGTGATGATTCCTGTGAAGTAAGTTGATGATTTCTTGAAGTTAATCAGTGGACAAAAACCACCCCTTTCTACTAAAATTTCACTCTATATAATTATACCAGTACTTGCACTTATATATAGTATTAACCGCAGATCTCAAATGCTTTTCATCTCCAAGGGCTTTGGAAATTTGACTCTGTATACAAGCACTTGCACTTATATATAGTATTAATAAACAGATATCAAATGGTCTTTATCTCCAAGGGTTTTTGCCAATGCTAAGAGAATTCAGAACCTTGGATTTAAAAAGAAAAGAAAACCTAAATCAGGACAGAATAATAACGGGGGAAAAATGAGTGACCGTTAAAGTACAGTTTTAAAGCGATTTGTACCAAACCTGAAAGTGAGGTGATATTTATATCCTATGAAAATGGCCTTTATCCAGGCATAAGTTTCTTGATTTCCTGTTAATGCTGACTTGTTGGCTGTTGACACTGGCTATGTTAATACTGATGCGTTGGCTGTTGACAGTAGCCTAGGTTTATAATGGCTAGGCAGTGATTTTTCAGATCTAGGTTGTTCATAGATGAAAGGTGCATTCATCACATCAGATGTTTTAGTCTCCTCAGTGCCTTCATAGACACTGGACTTGAAGCCTGACAAGTCCAAAAGATATTTTTTTAATCAAAATAATTATTGGGTTCCACATAGAATTGGCATAAATAGTGATTAAAACAAAGTCATGCAGTATTTATACTTCTAACCTGTGAAACTCAACATAATGGAAAATAACACCTTCAATCGATTACATTAAGTTCTCGAATATGTCTTCCCAATCAATATTTCGAAACCAATAAGAAAAGCATGCATTTCATTACAGAATATTTATAATTGGGGCCTTCATATTGTGGAGGCAGGCTCAAAATAAGCAAGATGGCAGGGTACCCAAAACAAAACTATACTGCAAGTGAAGTCATGACTTATTAGAGTAGAGAACTGAACAAACTTCAAGGGAAAACCAAACCTAAATCTGTTACATACATGAATTTATTTGGGTCAGCCAGTGTAAATATGCACACGCACCGCCAGCAACAGGATGGTAAGCACCACGAAAAATATGACGGTATGGACCACAATAGACTTGCCGCTGGTCCGAAAGTTAGCGAACTCCACAGTCCGACCGTTTCCAGGCATCTGAAACAGCAGCCCCGGCGACAGCAATATGAAGAGAATGAATCCCACTACAACCGGCGCCCAATCCGCCATTTGAGCTTCTGATAAACTTCAACTCACACAGAGCGAAAATGTGCCCAAAAAAAGAAACAAGAGATCGCACAAGAGCTATAAAACTGAACCCTGAGACAGATTCCAGTACTCAGATCAATTAATGAGCGAAAATGTGCCCAAAAAATTAAACAAAAGATCGCACAAGAGCTATAAAACTGAACCCTGAGACAGATTCCAGTACTCGGATCAATTGATGAGCATAGATTTGAAAAAAAACCTAAGAATGCATGTGCCGATTTGATGCTCTGAGCCCGCTCTTTGTGCTGATCTTCTTCATCCTTTTTCACTGTAAGGAAAACTTCAAAGAAAAGCAAAGGGTATCTTTAAATAGTTCTTTACAACTGTCCGCCATAGGCGCTTTATCCCATCCCTGGCCCTCACGCGTCGGTCACATGTTCCCGTAAATTGCGCTTTCGGTATAATAATATTTCATGCAATGTGACCGATGGGTTCGTTCATATGCCCTCTCAACTTAAAATAATAATGATTATTTTGCACTGTGTCTCAGAATAATTTCTATTTGCATTGATTAAGCAACCAAGCATCTCTTTATGCCCATGAGGGCCCTACATAACCCCAAATTCCTCTGTTTTTTTTCTTTAGAAATTCGATACCTTTCTTGGTAGTAGGAAAAAAAATATTATTTTGACAAAGTATCATGTGACATTCAACATAGTTTCACCTTTCGTCTTTGTTTTTATTGTAGGTTGGAATTCGAAATCATTTTAATTTTTCAAATTTAATTATTATAATGTTTTCAAATTTAATGATTATAATAATTTTATTTTTCAAAACAGGGTAATTTTATCATGACGTTATTTGTCCAACAAATTGACCAATTGATTTATCTTTGAATGGAGTTTCACCTCTCAACTTTGTTGTTATTGTTACCCGACGTAAAGTTGGAAGTCAATATCATTTATACTATTCAAATATAATGGGTTTTTGAATTTATTTCTTATAATATTTTCAAATTTAATGATTATAATATACTTATTAAGTATATTTTATTTTTTTAAATGGATATTTTTATCATCATATCATTTGTCCAGCAAATTAACTTGTGTGTGGATGGAGTTGATAAATAAATAAATTTGGAAAGATAAGTGAAAGAAAGGTATTTACAAGCATATATTGGCGTTATTAGTTTTGTGATATGAAATTAAATTTTAATTAATTTAGATTTATTTTAATTTGGGATTTATCAAGTAGTGATGGAATCTATTAAAGTGTTAAAGTGTCTATTTTTTTAATATAAACCTTAAAAAAAATTGCATTTGGATCATTTTTTATTTTTTTGGTTTTTGATAAATTGGAGTTAAAATGCTTGGTAGAGTAGTTTAATTATTAATAATTAATAATTAAGAATTAAGAATTATGATTATGATTATTTTTTGAATTTTGAGAGATCTTTGATCTCTCTTGACTCTATATAGATCATGAGTTAAAATGAGTTTAGAGTGGCTTAATTATTAATAATTAATAATTATGATTATGATTATTTAACTCGGGATTTAGGGTGGAGACGGATCAAATAGCTATTCACTCTAAAAGAAGTTTGCATGTCAATAGGTTTGATGCCTTTGGGTGCTTCATAGATCAAATCCTTATTCACTCTAAAAGAAGTTTGCATCTCAATAGGTTTGATCCATTTGAGTGCTTCTTAGATACGGAGTTAAGATGAATCTAGACTAGTTTAAATTCATCCTTTAAATAGGTTATATTCTACATGAATACCATGAGTTCTCATAAACCTGAAGCTCAAAAACAATTAATAATAAATTAATAAAAATTAATAAAAATAACAATTTATTTTTATTTATTTAAAAAAAAAATTATTTTATTTTGAGCAAACTATAAACATTACATTGCAATATCTTTAAGCATACTAGAGAGAATGTTTCTCTCCACAAAAATATCTTAAATCAAAATAATATCTTTAATAAAAAAAATATCAAATTACATTGTGAGTTTCACATTTTAAATTAATAATTATGATATCTCTTAGAAATTATGTTTGACTTAGGTTTGGTGTATTCTTCTAATGTATGAAATAGTAGTGTTGGGTTTAAAAATGGTTTTTTGATTGGTTATGTCATATGGCGGAACATTCCTTATAAGTTAAGTTTGGAGGATTATGTGAGGGATTGTATATTACCTTTATAAATAGAATATTATATGAGAATGGGTGTGTTTTGAATATAAGAAGATGAACAAATGTGGGATATGGGAGAAGGAAAGTGGGTATGAAAACTTGTATCGATATTGATTGGATTGTTATTAATTAGATATGAATTGTTATTAATTAGATATGGATTGAATAAAGGGTATGTTATTTTTTTAGCATCAAATGTGTTCTAGCCACACAATTTTGTGGAGAGACTATAATATATGAGATCTCCAAAACCCATAAATTGTTTCTAGAAATTCTTCCTAGAAGTGTCTCAATTAGATTATTAATCGTTTTTTTTTCCCCTGAGTCTAAACTCAAGGAATATGGTTAATTAATCAATATTAATTAAGATAAGGTGAGAATAGTTGAGAAACTCATACGGATCAATCCAGAGATGATCCTAGCCATTGATTATGTTTTAATCTTGGTCGTTGGTCCTCCAACAGTGGATTATAAGAGGAGGTTGATGTGGTGATGGAGAATACACTTGAGAAGTTTGATTTCCTTAGTAGATCGATTTCCAGAGTAGCAGCAGTCAGTTGTCAGAGAAGCGAGAAGTCGAAGCAGTGAATGAGGGGTAGAGACAGTGATCCGGATGAAGTTTTCCATATCCAGAGAGGCAGCCGCAAGAGGGCCGAGTTATTACCAATGAGGCAGTGTAGAGGAATGTGCAGTTGCTTCAGAGAGGGTAGTTTTGTTTGTTGGAGAGAAATTTGTTCTTAGTTCCAGTGGTCAGGCAGAGGTTCCAGAGGGCCGAAGAGACAATTTCCTCAGCATTAGAAGGCAAAACAACTTCATCAAAGACTAGTTGGAGGCTTGTCGTCATAGTGATTGCGTAGTGCAGCGTAGAGGCTTTAAGAGGCCGAGTTTTTTGTAGGCATGTTATGCCTAGAATGCTCGTGGAGGAAGGGTAATTCCCTTCAATAAATTTTCCCATATTTTTCTTACTGTGGATTGCTAGTTTTAGGCATCCATATTGTACTCAGATATTCATTGTTTCATCATAATAAAAACCCTCATTGTTGCACCGGTTTTCCCACATTAGGTTTTTCTGGGGAATTTTGTCCAAAAATAATTGTGTTAATTTTATGTGTGTGTGCTAGCATTTCTCAGCTTCCAGCGTTTTACTTTTCCACATAATTTTATTTGTGAAGGTTGTAGTGTGTGTATTTCGATTTCGTCGTAGCAATAAACTGAATAAAGAAATTTTCAGTTAGGAGAAATAATACTAGTTGCTACAATAAGATTCTAGTGTAGGAATTTTCAAATGGTATCATAACGCAGTTGATGAACTGGAGAGCTTAGAAATGAAGGAAAGGAATTTCACTGCTCATCAAGGGAAACAAGCTGAAATTCCCAAGGGCAACACAATATTTTTGCTAGGAGGCCAAGTTGCTTGAGGAACTTCTTTTTTTCTAAGAGAGGAGTAGAAAAAATCGATCCTTCAAGATCGATTGATTCCAGAGGCAGAGGGAGCAAGCTCAGTGATTTTTTTTGGAATATCTCTAGCTGAAAGCAGAGGGTTTTGCAGCAGATTGCTAGTGCAGAACTGACATCGAGTAGAAGAGAAAAGCACCTACACAGAAGGGGATTTCTCTCAGAGAGGTTCTAGACAAGAAATCTGATTTTCCCTATTCCAGACTGGCAATAAAATCTATCAAATCCTCTCACTCCAGAAGGGAGTGTAGATCCAGCAGTCGAGCAATGGGAAAGAGGGAGATTTTCAAGGTTTATTTCTCCAGTTTTGAGTTTCCATATTTTGTAGCTCTACAGGGATGGTTGTACGATATTTCCAGAGGAGGTCGTACGAGTTACCCAGAATGTATCTCTAGGCAGCAAAACAACTTCCAGTTTCCAAAGGAAGTACTAGTTGTCTAGTGTGAGTTGCAGAGAAAGGAAGGGTCCCATCCAAGGGCTAGGCTTGAAAGGACATTGTGGGGCACTATATTCATGAGGAGGAGGATATTGATACTCCAGTGTACCATATTTGGGCAAGATACTTGAGGAGTCCACCCCATGAATCATTACTTGGATATTGGGGCCCACAATATTTAGCAAGAGGATGGATCAGTGGCAGTTGATGCAATCATCTGCTAGAGTGACAATCGCAGAGACTAGTAGTTGTTAGATGCTAAGGAGTGCAGTGTAGATTTGGCAATAATGTAGGTGGCACATTGCAGAGTCAGTAGCAACGAATAGTCTTCAGTGGACAGAGTACTAGCTAGTAGCAGTGAGAGACTCGGGTGACATATGCATCATATTGATCACAAATGATTCAGTATTTTGTATTTTTTTAAGTTGTTGATGTTGTATTTTCAGCAGCAATAGGGTTTCAGTGAAGATGCAATGTGAAAGTAGTACAACAAGGTCAGCAGCAGCACAAATGCAACACATATTAGAGTTACGCAGTAGTTGGTGGGCAGCAGTAGCCAGCCAACAATAGTGTGATAGGAGATGAGGCAGAGACAAGGTGTTGTGGCAAGGTGTGCAGCACTAGAACACATTCCTCGCTAAGAGGGGGTGCTAGTTTTTGTAGCATCGAATGTGTTCTAGCCATGAAATAGAGGATATAATACATGAGATCTCCAAAACCCCTACATCGTTTCTAGAAATTTCACCTAGAAGTGTCTCAATTATATTATTAATCATGTTTTTTTTTAATATTTTATACGTCTAAACTTAGGGAATATGGTTAATTAATATGTATTAATTGAGATAAGGCAATAATAGTCTAGAAATTCACACAGATCGAATCCATAGATGATCCTAGCCATCGATTATGTTTTAATCTTAGTAGTTGGTGATCCAACGGTGGATTATAAGAGGAGGTCAATGTGGTGATGGAGAAGACACTTGAGCAGTTTGATTTCCTTGGCAGATGAATTTCCAAAGTAGCAACAACCAGTTTTTGTAGAAGGTAGAAGTCGAAGTAGTGAGTGAGGGGCATGGACAGTGCTTCGGAGGAAGTTTTCCAGATCTGGAGAGGCAATAGCAAGAGGACCGAGTTATTCCCAGTGAGGCAGCACAAAGGACTTCACAGTTGCTTTAGGGAGGGAAACTTGATTTGATAGAGAGAAATTTGTTCTTAGTTCTAGTGGTTGGGTAGAGGTTCCAGAGGGACAAAGAGATGATTTCCTCGGCAACAGAAGGAAGAACGACTTCATCAGAGACTGGTTGGAGGCTTGACGTCATAGTGACTACACAGTGTTGCACATAGGGTGATGCAAAGGTTTAAGGAGGCTGAGTTTTCTATAGGTAGCTTATGTCGAGATTCCTTGTGGAGGAAGGGTAATTATCTTCAATAATTTTTCAAAAAAAAATTCTTGATGTGGATTTCCTATTTCAGGCATCCAGATCGTCCTTAGGTATTCATTGTTACATAATAATAAAAACCCTCATTGTTGCACCGATTTTCCCACATTGGGTTTTTCTAGGGAATTTTTTCCAAAAATTATTGTGTTAATTTTATGTGTGTGTGCTAACATTTCTCATCTTCCAATGTCTTATTTTTCCACATAATTTTATTTTTGAAGGTTGCAGTGTGTTTATTTCGATGTTGTCGTAGCAATAAACTGAATAATTAAATATTTATCATTTAGGATAAATAATGCCAGTTGTTGCAATAGGATTCTAGTGTAGGAATTTTCATAGGGTATGTAATTTATAGAGAACTAAAGTATGTAAAAAGCATATGTAAGAAGGATTTAGATAGTGAAAATGGATTTTGGTTAAGGAATAATGTGTAGGAGTAAAAAACAGTGGAAAACTAAAAAACAATCACACATAGCAGACACAATCATAAAGAGACAATAGATTTAACGTGGTTCACCTAACCAATCTGGGCTACGTCCACCAAATAGAGGTATCGACAATCTTATTTCTAAAAAGGAGATTTACAACAACAGAGTTTCTCATCTGCACTTCTCTTCGTCTCACCTCACAACCCTCATGCTCATTTGCCTCTACGGGCTTACATTTTATAGCTGGGAGTAGAAACTAAATCATAAATTCAATCACAACAAAATAGGATGCAATAACTCCACATCAGGATTAGATGCATTCAATTTAGCAACAAATCCTATTGTTTTCATATTCATGAGATTTTCTCCAAATTTAATATAAGAAATCTCAACAATCTCCACCTTGACAACAATTAGCCTGATGCCCCGTTCCATTATTATTTTTATCTTTTCTGCAAGCCAAGAGAAGCCAGACACCATCGTAGCTTCTCTAATAAAACTGGTTTCGTGAACATGTCTGCACAGTTTTCCTTTGTATGCACATTTTCAAGAGAGACTCCTCGTTTAGTGATAACCTGTCTTACAAAATGGTACTTGATGGGTATATGCTTTGATTTACTATGATAGGCCGGATTTTTAGCCAAGTGAATTACACTTTGACTATCACAAAATAACTTTATGTTGTCCTACAACCTACCAAACTCACCAAACAAACCTTTCAACCAAACCGCTTCTTTGCAAGCATGTGAAGCAGTTATGTATTCTTCTTCAGTAGTGGATAAAGCAACAATGTTTTGTAGCTTTGACATCCGGCTTATAGCTCCACCTGCAAGAGTAAAGACATATCCTGAAGTTGACCTTCTCTTATCCAAATCACTTGCAAAATCGAAATCAACATATCCGCAAACAAATTCACTACTTCTGTTATAAGTGATACAATAATCACTTGTGCCTCTCAGATACCGAAGCACCCATTTCACTGTTGACCAGTGTTCTTTTCCTGGATTTTCCATATACCTGCTGACAACTCCAATTGCATGTGAAATATCTGGTCGTGTACAAACCATTGCATACATCAAACAACTTACTACATTGGTATATGGAATTCGAGACATATATTCCTTTTCTTCATTTGTGTTAGGACATAAACTTGAAGAAAGCTTAAAATGGGAAGCTAAAGGGACTGAAACAGGCTTCAAATTGTTCATACCAAACCTTAAGAGTATTTTCTCAATATACTTTTGTTGTGATAACCACAGCTTACCATTGCTCCTGTCTCTGAAAATCTCCATGCCCAAAATCTGTCTTGCTGCTCCTAGATCTTTCATATCAAACGTCCTAGCCATCTAAGCCTTCAACCTGTTGATCTATGTTATGCTTTTGCTTGCTAAAAGCATATCGTCAACATATAACACTAAGATAATGAACATGCCATTACTCAATTTCTTAAAGTAAACATAATGATCATATTCACTTCTTATATAATTTTGACTCATCATGAAAGAATCAAATTTCTTGTACCATTGTCGAGGTGACTGCTTCAGACCATACAATGATTTCTTGAGCCTGCAGACAAATTTCTTGTTGCGATTTTGAACAAACCCTTCCAGTTGTTCCATGTAAATCTCCTCATCTAAATCTCCATGTAAAAATGCAATTTTAACATCTAGTTGTTGTAATTCTAAATCAAGTAAAGCAACTAATGCTAACACAATCCGAATTGAAACAATTTTTACAACTGGTGAAAATATCTCATGAAAGTCAATTCTTGCTTTTTGAGAAAAACCTTTCGCAACCAGCCTTGCTTTGTACCTGTCTTTTGTATCATCAACACCCCTTTTCAATTTGTAAACCCATTTACATCCCACAATTTTTCTGTCTTTAGGAAGTTCCACCAGATCCCATGTGGCATTCTTGTCTAATGCCTTCATCTCATCCTTCATAGCTTCTTTCCACTTATAACTGTTAAAACCTTCTACAGCTTCCTAATAGCACAAAGGTTCATCATCATTAATGGTTAAAGTAACTGAAGTAACATAATCATCATACCTTTTAGGAGGACGTCTGATTCTTGTGGACCTCCTTAAACATGTTTCTGGTTCTTCCACAATTTTCTTATTATTATCTGTAGGAACTTCTTCATGATCTGCATCTGAAACATGTTCATGATCTGCATCTGAAACTTATTCATGATTTGCATCTGAAACTTGTTCATCTGGACTATCATCAGTATTTGAACTGGTTTCAAACTGAATATGTTGAATCTTAGGTACATTATCCTGTTTCAATTTATCATCTACATCTGGATTATCGAGTGAAGATTCATTGAATTTAAAATCTCTGCTAATGATGATCTTGTGAGTAGTAGGATCCCACAACCTGTATCCCTTAGTCCCATCACCATATCCAACAAAGATATATCTTTTTGATTTAGGATCTAATTTAGAACGCTAATGTTTCAGAATTAGAGCATATGCATCACAACCAAAAACTTTCAGTTTAGAATAATCACAAGGATGACCTTTCCATACCTCTTGAGGAATTTTGCATCCTATTGCAGTTGATGGTGATCAATTTATCAAATAACAAGCCGTAGATACTGCTTCTGTCCATAGTTCCTTCTGCAAATTGGTGTTACTAAGCATACTTCTTGCTCTCTCTAAAAGAGTCATGTTCATGCGTTCAACAACTCCATTTTTCTGAGGAGTATATACAGTAGTTTTATGTCTTTCGATCCCAACTTCCTTGCAATAATTATCAAATTCCTTTGAAGTAAACTCACCACCATTGTCAGTTCTTAAACATTTAATGGTTCTTCCAGTGATGTTTTCTACTAATGCTCTAAACTGTTTGAAAATTGTGAATACATCAGACTTTTTCTTTAACATATAGACCCACACTTTTCTAGAGAAATCATCAATAAAAGATACAAAATATGACGATCCTCCATATGAGGTTGTAGGAGATGGACCCCAAACATCAAAATGGTATAATCAAGGATTCCCTTACTAGTATGTTTTCCAGTTTTAAAATTCTGCTTTCTTTGTTTCCCATATAGACAATGTTTGCAGAAATCTAACTTAGAAGATTTTAAACTAGGAAGTAACTTACGATCAAATAAAATTTTTAATCCTCTTTCGCTCATATGGCCCAACCGTTGATGCCATAGACGAATAGAATTAATGTCGTTTTCAGATACTGTAGAAGCATGATCTGACTCTGTTCTTCCTTCTAATTGAAAAAGATTTCCAACTTTCTTTGCTTTCATTACTAGTAAAATTCCTTTATAAAATTTCATTACTCCACCTTGAATAAAGGTTTTATATCTATTTGTGTCTAGCACTCCTAGAGAAATGAGGTTTTTCTGAGTTCAGGCACGTGTCTTACATCAGTTAATATTTTATTTGTCCCATCAAACATTTTAATCTGGATGCTTCCAATTCCCACAATATTACATGAGACATCATTTCCCATGTAAACCACTCCATCATTGATTGATTTATAAGATTTAAACCATTCTCTATGAATGCACATGTGATTTGACGCACCAGAATCTAACAACCAATGTTGATCATGATTAGACAAACTAACTGATAACACTTCATCACTCATACCTGAACAAGATGCCAAACCCGTATCTGTTGTGTTTGCTTCTTTCTTTTCTGTCAAAGAGTCTCCTTTGGATGTTTGTTGTCTCTTCCAATAGTCCTTCTTCAAATGTCCCGATTTGCCGCAAAACTAGCACTTCACCTTACTCTTCTTCCCTTTTGATTTTGACCACGAGTTGTTCTGCTTACTGATGCGTCTTTCTTTATAACGACCTCTAACCATCATTGCTTCTGATGGAGAGGTTTCTGAATTTTACTTTTTCCTTGTTTCTTCAGATAACAAAGCTCCAACAACATCATCAAATTCAAGGGTTTCTGATGAACTAAGACTTATAGAAGTAACAAAATGATCCCATGACTCGGGCAACAGGCATAATAAAGTTACAACTTTATCTTCTGAATATAATTTTACATCTATACTATCTAGCTGCAGCAGAAGAGTATTAAAGGTATTCAAATGATCAGTTATTGATATACCTTCCTTCATGTGCAAGTTGTACAACTGTCTCTTCAGAAGAATCCTATTGGTTAAGGATTTTGTCATGTACATCTTTTCAAGCTATGTCCACAAACCAGCAGTATTTTTTTCTAACACGATGTTAAACAAAACATCATCCGCCAAACACAATCAAATGTCGCTCAATGCTCTTTCATCGACGTCACTCCATTCGTCATCCGTCATGGCGAAAGGTTGTTTGGCTTTGCCCAAAAGTGCCTTCGCCACACCTTGTTGTACGAGTAGATCGTGCATCTTCAATTTCCAGATCTTGAAGTTATTCCTTCCATTAAAATTCTCGATCTCAAACCGAGCACTTTGAGTTTTTTCCATATTGAGTAGCTTGTGTCAAAAAATCTCCAAATTTCAAATCTTAATAAATGAAGATTTTATTTTAATCAAAATTAATAATTTTGATAAAAAATGCCCTTCGCCTACAAACCAAAGCAGCTCTCATAAACTAACATTCCATCATTCCACCGTCGAAAAAACCTAGGCCCTAGGCCTTAGCCAAGTGCATATATCAAACTTTAAATAAAATTGATATAATGCCACCTTATAAAAATATACCGATTTATTAAAGTGCCACCATATATCAAAAATATATAAATCGATATATTGGCACTAACACTCATGGTATATGAAACAATAAATCGATATATATTGGCATTTCAAAAAAATCAATTTAAAAAAAATGGCATATAAAAAAAAATCGATTTAAAATGGGATTCACCGTTCAACAAACCAGCATTCAACGCTGCCCAATCCGTTCAACAGTCAATAGACTCGAATATCACCACCCCTTCGAGAGCTCTCGAACTTTGGCATTCACATCTCACAGTTGTGGCATTCACACGGCCACGGCCACAAAAAACGATAACAATTTTGTTACCCAACAATAACGAACAACGAACAGTTTTCACGGCTCTGCTGTGGCTCCTCCACACGGACGGTGGTTCACCTCATCCACGGCTTATGGCTTCTGCCTCTCGGATGCAGGTCAAACAACCTTCAGCCTTTACAAAAAATATGGAGTGTACAGCATTTCAATATTGGGTCCATCCATGACGCCGTAACACTGTCGCAGCTCACACTTTACGTGGAGTTCCCACTCACATGAAACTAGCAGCCACACTACACCAGTTTCACATAGAAAATCTGGTCTGCGTTCTCAAACGTCCATGACTCCATTGCAACAAATGAGCGGATTTCATGGTCTCCAACACACACAAAACGCCTCCATGATCCGGAAGCCTCCACCCAAAACGCAGATCTGCTCTAGCTTTCTAACGTCTTTTCCATAGCGTCCTTTGGAAACTAGTTAACGCAAACACACACAACAATCAAATGGCCTATGTTCTCATCTGCGCTCTGATACCAATTGTAGGAGTAAACACAGTGGGCAACTAAAAAACAATCACACATAGTAGACACAAACATAAAGAGACAATAGATTTAACGTGGTTAACCCAACCAATCTGGGCTACGTCCACCAAACAGAGGTATCGACAGTCTTATTTCTAAACAAGAGATTTACAATAACAGAGTTGCTCATATGCACTTCTCTTCCTCTCACCTTACATCCCTCATGCTCATTTTCCTCTACGTGCTTACATTTTATAGCTAGGAGTAGAAACTGAATCATAAATTCAATCACAACAAAATAGGATGCAATAACTCCACATCAGGATTAGATGCAGTCAATTTAGCAACAAATCCTATTGTTTTCATATTCATGAGATTTTCTCCAAATTTAATATAAGAAATCTCAACATAATGTTTCTTTCAATTTTTTACTTGAGTGGTATAAGATATCCACTAAAATTAGGATAGAGACAAGGATATATTAGAGGACAAATACACCTTGATTTAGTAGAGGATGTCCTATTAGAGTGGGACCTAGTGTTCTAGGAGAAAATAGGGCATTGATGTTCTATTCACTTTTAAGAGGAATAAGAATTCTACCTAGGTTGTCTCTTGAGATAGAAGGACAAGCATGACCTCATGGAAGATTAAAACCACTAAGGTGAAGAGAACAAGTCTAAAAATATAGACGAGACTAAAACAACCTATGCATCCTTGTTGAAAGAAGGAGTGACACAATGAATAAGGTAAAGGGAAAAAGAGTGTGACATCTAATTGAGGCAATGAATAAGGAAATAGAGGATAAGAGGACAAATGAAATCCCTTGGTCATGAATTTGGAAGAGAGATAAAGAGAATAAAATACAGACTGAAAAAGAGAGATGGTAATATAGTTAGATTTGAAGAGAGAGACGCTAAGATAATTATAGGAATTGAAATTAAGAGAGAGAGGAAACTTGAGAGATAAAAAGAAAACAAGATGGAGGATGGGAGGGCATATAAAAGCAAGAAAACAAAAAATATAAAAATGTGATAGGGAGTGTCATAGAGGACGAAGTCTATAAAAGAATTGTTATGGTTGAAGAAATCTACATAAGGATTTTTTGATCGTCATTCTAGTCAAAGAATTATAGATTACAAATAGTAGCACGCCACAACTATTTTTTGAAAAAAAAAACAGTAATTTCCTAACACTAAGAAAACCCTTACAAAAAACTTTGAACCCTACCATCAACATACCTATTACCCATTTCATTTATGTTGCTTTTTAGTTTTGAAATTAAATTTAACATAAGGGCTCGCCATTTACCATGTAGAGGAAGAAAACACCAAATTTTGTTGATTATCATGATTGTGGTTTTGATTTGATTTCAATGGTCTACTTAATACCTTAATATGTGTTATAAGGAATAACTTGATATTAGTTATAGTACATAAGCCGAGGTCATAACATGTTGGCCAATATTGCAATTTATGGTGTTCTTTGTATGATTTGTTGACCTTCTACCTTACCTACAAAACAATAATGTTAATATGTGATGGTATACAAAATGTAAATTAGGGTTTTGGCAGCAAACATTTAGAATGTAGTTCCAAGTTTTCATTATGCCTTTGCATATATTTATGCATATAATTGGTTATATCTCTGGGCTTTTCATCTTATACTTATATGTTACACCCTCAATAAACAAATTTACCAACAACAAAAATTGTAACTCAAAATGAAAAATCTAGTCCTTAAAACCAATATCTTTGCATCAACAACATGAAAATCAACCCTTAAATTAAAAAGTGGAATTATTGGTAGAACCCATTTTTTAAAGGTTAAAACTACAATATTTTTCAATTATGGCATTAAAACATTATTAGAAAATCATTATCATTACTAAGAAAAACCTTAAAAATCAACACCTAAATCAAAAAGTGGTTCTAATGAGAGATATTTTATTTTATTTTTAAGTTTAAAATATTATTGATTTGAAGTCTTAGCCTTAACAACCGGTATTATTGCAACCAAAACTTATAAATCAATTATCAAGTTGAAAAGTACTACTAGCAACATCACCTACTTTTTTTAGCTTAAAATTGATACATTTTTTAAACATTAATTTGAATCATTTTTATAATTGCAATAAAATTAATAACACCCCCTTTCAATCGGGATTAAAATTTCAACATTTTTTAAACTATGGCCTACAAAATCATAACCATTCACTCCTTTAGGGTTTGTTTATCACTCCATGCACAAGATAATACATAATGGTATGCCAATTTCACCCTGTAATTTAAAAATCCAACATTAATTCTTTTTTTTTTTTACTTTCAATAAGAAGATAAATATTTTTTTTTTGTAAATTAGACTAATTCTATTAAAAAAGCATATGAGACAAGATGGAGTTACAATCAGGAGAGGCTAAATAGAGAGGAAGCCAGAAATGATAAACTATCAACCTTAGTCCCGTTAAGTAAACAAGAGAGAGACAAAGAAAGCCAATAAGATAAACATGGGAACCGCAAAAGACAAACACAGGAATCTACCCAGAATGGGTTGAATCCTCAATACGACATTTCTTTCCTTTCTTTTTTGAAAATTTAACCCAACTGTCATGGGGCAGATGGGCTAAAACCACTTGAAGACTGCTGTTGACTAAAGGAGTAGTCTCCTTATCTGAATCTGAGGAGGAGGACTCATTAGATCGTTTTTGGGCACTCGCAGAAATATTAGGCTCTCTAGGGTCCGCCGAGAGCTAGAAGCTAAATATTAATTACAATGAATAAAACATAAATTATTTCTCAAAATTATTATTAGATTGCCATTATTGAAATCAAATGAGCTAACAAATTTTGTTATATTCTTCATAATTAAATCATATAATCGAATAAACTTATAAGTGACTCATAACTTCATGTAATATAAGAAAATTTTGTATGGTCTTCATAATTAAAGCATATAATGCAACAAACATATAAATGACTCATAACTTCATGTAAAATCATGCAAGTTAAAACATTCATATTAATATAAAATATTTAAAGTGTTTTCTATGATTATTCAAATATACTCATAACATTGTTCCTCTAGGAGGTTAGCTCCATAACACAACGAAGGTAGTTACAAATACTACAATTTCATTGATATCAATAAAAAAATGTTGAAACATAATCTCTCATACTTCATGGTTTATTTAAAAGGTGAAAGTGTTGGAAAATCATAAAGGCAGAAATATTTCCTTATGTTGATAATTACTTGTGATATTATTATTTTCTTATTAACTTTATTATGTTCTTATTTTTATCTTTGTTTCATCAAGAAACTATCAATAACAAAAAATGAAGATCAGGGACACCAGATGTAGGCAGACAACCAGGGAAAAACCCTTATATAGGGGAAAACCTAGTCAAGAACTCTTCCTTCAGTAGATTCATATGATAGCGAGACAACCAAGACCCTAGAACAACAGAACTTCCTCCTCCACCAAGTCAGTTCTTCTTCCTTGTAAATGTTAGCCCTTCAAAGTGCAGTTACAATCCAAAAATTGGATCCAACAACATAATTTTCAGCCCATCTACTTAGAATTTCAGCCTCCCCAACAACTGCAGAATTTCGGCCTTCTAGTAGAACTCCAGCACTTTTCACATATCATATAATAGAGAAAGAAATCGAATTCCTTAGCAAGATAATGACCTTCTTCTCCTTCACTAGTCCTTGCCTTCTTCTTCCTTAGAATTCATACCCGTTACCGCAACCAACTACTACAAATTGAACTTGATTAGTGTGTGTGACAAATGAGGCTGAGTTCCTCCAAAATATAGGCTTCTTGTGAGGTCGAATTACCTTGTTTGAGGCCTACTTGATCTTCTTTGAGGCTAACTTTGGTGGAGGAGGCATAATTGACCTAATTTATAATAAAATAATTTTCTTATTTGACAAATAATTCCCAAGAAGGGTTCTTTAACATGGACATGGACACTTGACATAAACCCTAGAGGTCTACAATGGATACCTTGACCTAAAAACAATTGACCCAAGCATGAAACCCATGCTTTAATAAGTCAATTTAATTAATAATAAAATTTATTTTTATTTCTTTTGATAAATATATTTCATTATGACTAAAATACAATTATGAAGACCGAACCTAGTTACATTCTTCAATAATCCCTCTTAACTAGGGAGGTATTCATAATTCCCTATATCTATAGAGGTACATGAAAGATATTTAAATGAACTACTAAGAGTTTAGGAACACTCAGTGCCACGAACTAGATTCCTGATCAGTGACATCTTATTTGGTGGGACTAAGATGGACTAAATCTTTCAACCACTATAGGTTCCATTAGGCTTACTTACTAACCATCAACCTAGGGATCTAGGTGTGTAATGCAAGGTCAGAGATCTATGACCAAAACTGCCCTCCCTACTTTGGGACCTAGACATAAAACACATGTAGATGTACTCCCAAGAATTTTGTATTACACACAATGCCTAAACACTCTCGTTTATTCAAATTGGTAGCATCAAATATTTCTCTGATCAAACTGATTGGTTACATCAAATAAATCAGGCATGCTTATAGACCAAATTATAAGTCCAAACATGCTTCCAAAACTTCGACCTTTTGAAGAGAGAATTACTTGTACAGACACAACCCAAATTAGCAAAAAAATTTCAAATACACATAAGTAAACACAAACCTTCAGGGTCTTCAATCATCTTGATGCCACTTATATCAAGTTATTCATATGCAACTAGTCGGAAGCTTTTCTTCTTTAATTTCTTCAGTAGCACCAAGACACCCTCAACATACATTCTCCAATTTCTTCTTCAAGGTATCCACCATGACTATCATAATATGTCATTCCTCTCAACTGGGGAGTTATATTCTTTCTTTTATCTGGGCTCCCTATAAACTTAGGGAGATCAATAAATTTATATAACATCAGAGAGTCTTTCATGGCTTCATTCCTTCTTATCAAAGTCATCTTGATCTTATATCTTTCTTCATCAGACATCTTCATTATCTTGAATATTGTGTGCCTGCAAAACTTTAATTACAAGTACAACCAAAGACATATATTGAAGGATGAAGTTAAATATATGAGAATCATACATTAAACTTTAGACATCAAATACATAAAGTTATTTAGGTTCATAATCAGCAAGATACACATACTTATAAACTTCAACTTCTTGTTAGAGTTTTGTTATAAACCCTAAATCACATCATTAAAATTTAAAGTAACACAATCAAGATACCAGTCCCAATTTCATAGATATCACAGGCTCTACTATGAAGTACTGTAAACCCTAGAAGCCAACTTTGAGACATTAATCCTTATATATCAATAAACAAACAAATTCATAACACAATTAAGGTTTCAATAATATGAACAACTCCTACTAGGGTTTGTTGTAAACCCTAGATTTTATCATCATATTGGAAACAATATCACCATATCTTAGAATATCAAACTTCTACTAGGTGCTTGGTTACAAACCCTAGAAAAAATATGATCATCAACAATTAGTTTAACATATATACATATATAGGATTTCATAATCATACACAAGCATATCACATCAATATCTATTAGGTAAACCCAAGACACAAATTTCATTACATTAAAGTTAGATATGTAACAATTTTGATCAGGATAGGGTTCGATCAAACATACAAATATACACCTAGGGTTTCATTCCTAGGAACTTACTATAGATATTAGAAGGGTTTTTCTCATAAAACCTAATTCACCAAAACCTTAAAGGTCTAGGATTTTAATACATAAGAAACCCTAAAGGACTAGGGTTTCTATATTATTACTAAAAACCATAAACATAAAAAGAATAGTATTTTATATATTCATCTATAACTCTAAGTAGATTAAGGTTTCATAATCAATATCGACACACCCTTAGGTTAGGGTTTTACACTGAACCTTTTAGGGTTCTGTTATAGTGCATTTGACGCATGGGCAGAAAAAATACATTATGCGTGATAGGGAAGGTTTCTTTCCTACAAGCAAGTAACAGGTCAATTAGTTTGTTAGATTGTTAGTTGAACAACATAACATGTAGTAAAATAAGTAAAGAACATAGCATGCTACAATAAAGGAGAAGCAAAAAATAAAATATTCATGTACAATAACAAGCTCAATTGAGTCAAACACACTAATAATCCAAACGAAGAACTCTTCCCCTTTTGTTAGTTGTTGATGGTATAAGAGAATAGGATGCTAAATCACTTGTAATGAATCCTTAGAGCTATGGAGCTCTAATATTCAAGGAAAGGGGGTATCTTCCCTTTAATCTTCTTACAAAAAATAGATATGTCGAATATTATTAGCTCTTAATAATATTTGGACTCTAAACATTATCTTATTCTCTTGGAGCACTTCAGTTAAGTGCACAGATGTGGCACAGGAGCTGACATAAGGAATTACGCTATTCCTGAGGGTTAAGTGGAGCTATTGCATGGATACTTCAGTTAGAACTCATGTGACAGAGTTTGGTGGAGTTGATTGAGGAAGTTAGTGGAGTTGTATTCAGTTTAACTAATCTAAACATAGTTGAGCTATTTGTATCTAGTTTAACCGATTGATACAATTAGTGAGAGTGGTGTGAATTAATTATTAATTAATTCACTAATTATAAACTCATTAATCAACTAAAGAATACATTAGTTAACTTCAGTGCATGGACAGTTTCAGTGGAGACCAGTGCAAAGATAGGTGAAAGGGCAAGTGTGACTATCAGTTGTGACTATAAGTGATGCATGGTTTGCATCCAACACTTAGTAGAGATGCCTTTAAAGACTATGTGAGCAAGGCTGGGGTAATTTGAACTCATCATGAGCCATTCTTCAGCAGGGATTGCATAGTAGAGGCAAGCTAAAGGCTGGCAAAGATCAGTGCATGGGATTTACAAGATCGGGCCTGATTAGTGTGTAGCAAGTGGAGATTATACTGAGAGCTTGTGAGGAGCTTTGTACAATGATTGTTACATGATCTCTATGACATATATAATATAAATATAGTTGGGGATTTTTAGCTTTAAGCTTTCCCATAGATTACTGTGTTCATATGTGCGAATTTTTATGGCTTTAATGTGTGCATGCAATTGATTTTATTTCCGCATGTAATGATCAATGGTAGAAGAGATTTTGTATTGTGCATGAAGTCAAATAGTGTGTGATCAGAAGAATATCGGTGAATAATATATCAGTTATTCAAATTTCTACATGGTATCAGAGCGATATTGATCATTGGAGCAATTGCAAAGCATTGAAGCAGTTGAGTTTTAGGATAAACTCAGGAAAATAAAAAGGGAGAAGAATGACACTATTCCGCTATACTTGACAAAGTTTTTCCACTGCAGGGATGAGCTTGGGAGTGTAGGATTTAGTGTGGATGATGAGGAATTTGTGAGCTTGGCTCTCCTTGGACTTTCGAAGAGTTGGCATTCCTATCAGGACTCTGTCAATGGTCGGGAGAAATTGCCAGGATGGGAGCGACTTTGGTCGGATCTTGTGCAGGAGGAGATAAGGCGGGATACCAGGGATGGATCTTCATCAAAGAATGATGATGAAGAGGATTGTGCTTTGGCTGCCAAAGCAAGGAAGGGGAAGGGCAAGAAGAATGCTTCTCAATCTGGTGCGGATGGTAAAAAGCGTGACATGTCCAAAGTGAAGTGTTTTCACTGTCACGAGCATGGACATTTCACCACGCATTGTCCACAGAAGAAGAAGAACAAGCAGGTTGCTAGAGCTGTAGCTGGTGAGGCTCTTGCCTCGCAATTTGAGCTGGACTTCTCATTGATCGCATGCATGGTGTCTAGTGCATCGGGATTGGGGTGGTATTTTGATAGTGGTGCTTCCTTTCACATGACGGGAGATGTGAATATTTTCAGTGACTTGGTGGAGAAAGACCTCCAGTTGCATGTTGAGTTGGGCGAAAATGGACGATACAATGCGACCGGCATTGGTACCATAACCTTTCAGAGGGAGTCAGGTAAACTCACTCTTTTACAAGATGTAGTGCATGTTCCATGTTTAAAGAAGAATTTGATCTCAGTCGCAATGTTAGAGGATAAAGGGTATGATGTTGTCTTTAGTGAAGGAAAATTTTTCCTTTGGCACAAAGCAACAAGACAAGTCAAGAAGGTTGGGATTCGAGCAAAGAATCTCTACAAACTTGAAGTAGATGGGATGTCTACGGAGCTTCCTACTGTTGGGAAGTGCGAGAAAGCCATGCAATTGAAGCTTGAGAGGGAGCTGGATTTGCATGCATGTAACAGTGAACCTCGGGATGTGAAGCAGCCACAAGATGAGGATCATGGAGTGGGAGCAACCACTCATGTAGAGAAATTTCGTGCCAGATGGGTAGAGGGAGTGCATATAGCTATACCACCAGGTGAGAGGTGGGGAAACATGCATGAGTAATCCTAAGAGGATATTTCTGGGCAGGATTCATTGAGATGGTGTGGATCTCATGAATTGAACTTAGCTACGAGGTGCCCACAGCGAATTAGTAGCATGATCATTTGGATTGATGCAGGCAGATCAAAGTGACAGTGTCATATACTGGAGCGCAAATAAGAGTTGACAACAAGTGTAGAGTGCATGGGTGCAAGAGTTCAACAACGTAGTGGTTTCTGATGACATGTGTAGTTGGTACCAGCAGAAGTTGAAGACTTTGATGATAGATGCATAAGACTGATTGAGTTGTTTGGAGCCTATTCAGTTTCAGAGGAGTTGCAGAGCAGATGCATGGAGTTGCATGGCGCTTGTGAAGGTTGCAGGGTGAATGCATGGAGTTGCATGTCGCATGCAATGACAGTCCTTTCTTGTTGAGAGGGAGTGTTGAAGATTGCAACAAGAAACAGCGAAGGAGGCATCCTGAAACATCATTCATGATCCTAGTTGGAAAGTGATCACCTAAACTAGGTGGGGCCCACATAGGTGATTTTTGTCGCAAAGTCTATTTTTAGACATATGGATCATATTCTATGAGTTGCGGGATGCTATTTGTGGATGGTTGGTCAAGTTGGAAAAATAGATGGATTTCTATTTTTATACATATTGGGCGGAATCTATTTTTAGATTGCCAGTCTAAAAATAGATATGTCGAATATTATTAGCTCTTAATAATATTTGGACTCTAAACATTATCTTATTCTCTTGGAGCACTTCAGTTAAGTGCACAGATGTGGCACAGGAGCTGACAGAAGGAATTATGCTATTCCCGAGGGTTAAGTGGAGCTATTGCATGGATACTTCAGTTAGAACTCATGTGACAGAGTTTGGTGGAGTTGATTGAGGAAGTTAGTGGAGTTGTATTCAGTTTAACTAATCTAAACATAGTTGAGCTATTTGTATTCAGTTTAACTAATTGATACAATTAGTGAGAGTTGTGTGAATTAATTATTAATTAATTCACTAATTATAAACTCATTAATCAACTAAAGAATACATCAGTTAACTTCAGTGCATGGACAGTTTCAGTGGAGACCAGTGCAGAGATAGGTGAAAGGGCAAGTGTGATTATTAGTTGTGACTATAAGTGATGCATGGTTTGCATCCAAAACTCAGTAGAGATGAATATAAATATTGCGTGAGCAAGGATGGGGTAATCAATTCTCATCAAGAGGCATTCTTCAGCAGGGATTGTGCAGTAGAGGCAGGCTAAAGGCTGGCAAAGATCGGTGCATGGGATTTGCAAGATCGGGCCTGATTAGTGTGTAGCAAGTGGAGATTATACTGAGAGCTTGTGAGGAGCTTTGTATGATGATTGTTACATGATCTCTATGACATATATAATATACAGATAGTTGGGGTTTCCAGCTTTAAGCTTTCCCATTACATACTGTGTTCATATGTGTGAATTTTTATGGTTTTAATGTGTGCATGCAATTGATTTTATTTCCGCATGTGATGATCAATGGTAGAAGAGATTTTGTATTGTGCATGAAGTCAAATAGTGTGTGATCAGGAGAATCTCGGTGAATAATATATCAGTTATTCAAATTTCTACAACATTGTCACTTGGGAGTATGTATCTATTAATGGAGTGTTCCAAGGGGAGTATGCATCCCTTCACTTTTCAGGCCACTATGAGAGGATTCTCATGGGAAGGCTCATCCATGGAGCTCATTTCTAGCCTACTCACAATGCATGGTAAGAATGGCATTTTTGTTTGTATTGTTCATCTAACAAAATATTTGTATTCTCTTGCCATATATGTACAAAGGATTTCTCCACAAGAGGGAAAGCTTCTATTTTGGTTTCATGGTATTTCCAAGACCAATATCAGGGATGGAGGAATCCCTTTCTTGAATGGCCTTGGGAAAGTGTTGCGTTATTCTTGTTATTCTCAGCTAATATATAATTCCATTTACTACTTCCTAGTATATGAGAAAACATGCACAACTAGAAATTCGTTGAGAGACAACTTGCCACACGATATACTGAAACAACAGTTAGCAAAAATGCACTGTATTCACTGAAGAAACCATTGGTACCATCCAACATGACACATAACACTCAGTATCTTTCTGATTTGGATGCCATATGGTGATGATGTGCTATTCAATTTTTATGGAAAGGTTTCGGCAAGAAAGATTCATGAAACTAGAGGAGGGGTCTTTGGAGATCCAATTGTTCTTTTGTCCCTTGAGGGAAACATTATTATAGCCCAATATCAATAAAAACTCTACAATTTTCATAAGTGGAGAGAGAGACAACACGTAATAGGCCTTTTGGTCTATCATGTTCATTTATCCAACCCACCTACATTCCAGGAGCCAAAGGTGGAAGAATTTTTTCATGAGTTACCATTTTGGAGGGTGACACACTTTATGTGGATGATAGCTTGGGGTTTGGAGCTTCAAATGGGATTGAAGGTTCCTAATAAATTTCTGATTCCATGCCTCAAGAAGGCCTCTAGACCACAATTACTTGTCTCCATGGATATCCCACCTTTTCATGATGAGAGCCATTTGGATTTACCACCAAAGGCTTACTTATACACATGGGAGGAGCAGCTTGAATACATATTGACGAGAGAGCCCATTTTTCATTGGAGGAGCTTATCATATGAGGGTGCCACAGGAGGAGGAGAGGAGGCTCTTCAATTCTATCCTTGCAGTTTCTTGAGGAGAAGCAAATTTGGGAGGGGAGGATTGTAATATTCTTAAATTAGCACACATCTAATTGGAATATCAATTTTTTATTTTTCTTCTTAGTTATAAGAATAAGAGGGTATGGAGACCCATACATCTCCTTATGTATGAATAAAGACACTCCTAGTGTGAATGGAGGTCACCTAAAGAGCTGGATTGAAGACCCTTATGTGTGAAAAGGGGATGGAGCATGTAGACTAGGTCAACTTTGACTAAATCAACAACGTTGGTATGGAAGGAGTGGCATTCATTGAGGGAAAGCGCAGTTTTGGAGGGAGATTCCATGCATGGATATAGTGGCTTTAATGAGTAGGGCCCAAGGTGAGGAATCTTACCAAGAATATAAGGAAGGTGATGGAATCCATAGAAGGATGATTGGATTATTATTTTTCTATGGTCTTTATGACTTGTTTCTCTCTTCAGTTGTTTAGCTAAGATTGCAGTGTTGTTTAGCACTAGAATGTTCCTGAGCGGGAATCCCACCTTCATCCTCGGGGGACTTCAATTGCCCACTCAGGAGAATTATTTGGTCTACATTTCCACATTCCAGCATCAGGCCAAGCTACAACTTTCTTCAACAACGCAGTTTTCTACTTAGGGTTGTGTTGTGTTGCAGGTTGCAGTAGTGGAGGATTACATTGGGCTATTTCTGAGCTAGTTTTCAATGAATGAAGGTTTCCTTACATTGGGAGGCTAGAAAGGAAGCCCCTTGAGCTTTATTTTTACATTTGGAATCAGGCCAAGGTGACATTATCCCCTACAAAGCTATTTCAGTCTAGATCTGTGTTATTTTAGGGAGGAGTTGCAGGGGTGGTTGCAGTGTGTGATTTGGAAGGTGATTTCTTCAGTAGAGGGGACAACCTTTCATCTCGAGGATCTATTGGATAAGAGATATTTATTTCTACATCAGTTTCATCCATATCTCCTCATCCATCTTGTTGCAGAAAACCTTCAGCCCTAGGGCTGCAGCTCACATTTGTATATTTTGTGTATTTTCCGGAAACCATCTTGGGTTGTCTTGGAAGGGTGATATAGGGCCTAGATCTGTATGTATAACATATATTAAGGAATATATCATTATTTTTATAGAATTTTATGCTCTCCAGTTGTATTTATTCACATTACGACTGCGCTGTAGCATCTCTCCGACATTTTTTATAGTAGCAGCATTTCATTCTTGAGAGTGATTGTTTATGGGAGGCTTATTTTCGCATATCATATGATTTTTGCCTCACTGTTTTGTATTGACTTGCTATTCATATGCATAATATAAGGGATCCATATTGGTATCTCATATTTGTACATTTATTTACACTGTTATTTCCATTATTGTTTTCAAATATTCCTACTTCCCCATTTGGGGAATATTACACTAGATGTGTCGCGCTTCTTGCCATCTTTATCGGACTCAGATTTGGAATGGAATTTCTTTCCTTTCCCCTTCTTCGCCTTGGCAGCCAAAGCACAATATTCTTCATCTTAATTCTTAGATGAATATCCATCTATGGATTCCGCCTAAATTCTTCTTGCACCAAATCTGACCAAATTCATTCCCAATTTGGCAACTTTTCCCTTCCATTGACAGAGTCCTGATAAACATGAAAACCCTTGGGAAGTCCTAGAAGAGATAGGATCACCAAATTATCATCAGTGACAATAATTCCAACACTCCCAAGCTCATCTTGACATTGGACAAGATTTTTTAAATATTTTTGTATGGAGTCACCTTTCTCCATTTCGATCTTCGTGAGTTTATCCTTCAGTGCCAATTTTCTATGGTCACTGCTCCTCTGAAATAGATCTGTCAAAGCTTTCCAAATTTCATATGGTTTCTCTTGGCCATGGATACTTGAGATAATGTGGTCTCTTACTCTCTCCGGTAAGATCCTCCTCGCCTTTGCAACTTTCTTTTGCCAGGCATCAACATTTGCAGTATCTATCACAGCGGGTTTGGGAACATCATTGTCAATGAATTCCTTCAATCCATTGTCCTCAAGTATTGCCTCCATCCCATATTGCCAAGAAATATAGTTAGAGTTGCCATCGAGTTCATACTCCAATATCAAGCCATTGAAAGCCATTTCGATCCTGAATCACCTGTAGCACCAAGAAAGTCTTCTACAAATTTGAATTCTATTCAGTCACAAACTCAACTTCTCCTCCACTATAGTGATTTACTGTGCTTTGATACCATGTAGAAATTATAAAAACGTAATTATATCATGGATTCAATCCAATCTAACAATGTACTAAATCTAGATACTCAATCACTTCTAAAAATCAATTGCGGAAATTAAACACAATTTCCAATAACATGAAGCAAAGAAAGAATCAAATCAAACCACAAAATAGATAATTTCTCGAGGAAAACTTGCTGCTCAAAACCCCACTATCTTCTATTGTATATTCAACATGGAAACATGAAGCAATTCCAATGCACTTTTCTCACAAGAGTCTCTAGCACTCAACTAGTTATCTCACATTGTCCCGGACAAAACTCACCAACACTTAGCCAATTATCAGCCTCTAAACAACCAGCTTTACTTGCGCAATTCTTGATGAATGCAATCCCTATTCTTTAGGAATTTTGGCCTTCCTAAAATGCGCAAGGATTATGGGCAATCCGTTGTGTGTTTGGTTGCATGTGTGCAACCCAATAATCCTACAACTGATAGTTAGCATCCCTTTTACCTTTGTCTCAACTAGGTCTCCACTGGAACTGATATGCATGCAACTAATAATAGTAAATAATCAGTTGCATGTTAAATCACTGATTGTGAATTAAATAATATTTAATTCACTTGATCTCTCACTAGTGAAACAAACAATTACAACTAGCTCAACTGACTTTAACTCGCCTAGATTGAGTTAACTGATTTCTCATGCATTAACTAATGCACCAACTGCACTTCAAACACTGTTACTACTAGAATTACTCTGCATGCCTCACCAACTACCCTCAACTTGAAATTCATGAGATAATTGATTTTATCACACTCAGTTAAATATTACAAGTGACTTTCCTGGATGTGGGTGTTATATAGTATCGATGGGCTACACGGGGTGGCCATGTGGCTCACCACATGGCGCGCCCAAGTGCCATGGCCTGGGGATACCTGAAGCCTTAATTTCTGGCGTGGTATGGGCTTTAAAGTCCCATGCGCCACCCTTCCCTCGACGTACTCAGCGTCATTTTTATTTACTCCTTCCTGCGCTATGAGGTTCGCCATTCCCTCTTCTCCCTCGGCTCTTCAGCCTGATCTGATTGCCTTCCCTGTGCTTGTGTGGCTTTGGCCCCCCTCGGCTCTGGCTAGAAGCCTCTGGGCTCCGTCTTCTGTCTCAACTCTCCAACAATATTGTGCCTTGCCCAGGATCGCTAAGATGCCATGGCACCATCGGCATGGTTGCAGGTGAGCGGGGGGAAGGGGCTTCCCTGTGCGGCTCCCTCTGCCACATGCTCTCCACACAGACTTGAATCTTCCTTCCGACTGGGATATGGCAGACTTGTTACCCTCCATCCTTGCTTCGACCTCACCTCCCATTTTTTTTTGCAACCCTTTGGCTCCTCCTTCACAGCTCTCTGATTCGTATGCTCCACCCTCCTCCTCCCATTGCAACAAGAGGGCCCGTGAATCCACCATTGTTGCTGAGCCCGCCTTCCTCCCCTGCAAACTTAAAGCCCTCCCTGTGCAGCCTGCTTCCAGCTCTAATTCAGATGACAGTGATTTTGATCCAGCTATGGAGAAGCGACTCCCGAGGTTGAGCCATTTGGGCACCCCCTCGAAGAAATATTACCACAATGTGATGGCCTCTCTGGACAATCTAGCCCTCTTGCACGATATCGCCTCTGCGGACTCACCGGAGGAGCGCCTCGCTCTTCCTTCTTCTCCGCATGAACTTCTTGAGGACATGAACCAAGGCCTGGACACTCTGGATTATGGATATATCTTCCACATTTTCGAAGAATCACCTTCCCCCAGTGACTCGCATGAAGGTTCTTCATGGAGTTCACTCTTTGAATTTCTCCATTCACTGGTTTATTTGTTATCTTTGTTTAGCTCTGTTTATCTCATTTTGTACTGCTACTAAGGCTGGTTTCCATCTATGGGCAACATATTATGGTTGGATTTTCAAGGTTGGTTTCCCCTCTAGGTGAATTCTAGTTTTGGACAGTAGTGTCTTGCCTATTCCCTCCATCATGGATTCATCCATTTCCGAGGATGAGAATTGTAACTCTAGTTTGACTGCTTAATAGATATAGTTTTACTTCGAAAAAAAAAAAACTATTACAAGTGATTATGAGATAATATCACATTTTATTGTCCATTTTAATTAAGGGAAAATTAAAATAGACACTCCACCAAATTTAGCCCACACTAGTGTAGGTGCTACTAAGACCTATTGGTCCCACACTAGTGTGGTGCTGCAATTTCTTGTTGGACTTCAAAATGGTTTATCCAATGAAGTCTTTATGTGCCATGGAGAAGTGATGATATGGATAAATATATATTAAGAATGATAATGATTTGAAAACTCAATAAATTGAATAAGGGAGGGTATGAGAGTAGTGACTTACTGTTTGTGAGAGGTCCAAGGAGTAATGGTCACAAGCCTTGAGCTTGTTTGAAGATATTTGAAGCCAAAAACCTAATTCTAGACCATTTTTGGAGGTGTAATACCAAATAACAGAAGCCTAACAACACTTCCTAGTAGCGTACCAACTGATTCCAGAAACATAACAAAGGAATTGCCAAAAATCTAGAATTTTCCAAAACAATTTCTGCAAAAATAGGGATTAAAGATGGATCAATATCTCTCTAACCATAACGATGTTATAAAAACTAAGAGAGGTGTTTGTTATTTTGAAATTTATGAACACTAGCCTCCTCTTGTTTTGTTTGTTATTTTGAAATTTATGAACACTATCCTCCTCTTGTTTTCCAAAACACTTTCCCATTAGCTCAGAATCTAAGTTTGAAATTGATCGCTCAAAATTTGCAGAAGCATAGCGCACTTTGAGCAGAAGTGTAACACCTAATTTGATAGGGCGTTTGGAGGCCTTCCTATAGGATTGTTGGGATGTAAGTGGTATGTTTGGGAAAATTTGGATGTCTTCTACAAAATGGAGCCATCAAGCACTGCAAAAAACCCTACTGCAAACCCCTGGAAATGTAATTTTAAGACAACCTATTCAAAAGTGCAGAAAATGACCTGGAGCAATTGTATTTTGTGAATTTATCTCAGACCATAACCCCTGTGCATAAACTCAAGGAGGTTTATGTTCTTTGGCCTGTTATTGACAAAAACCTCTTTCACATTTTTAAAATTCATCTCCATTACTTCAGAAACTGATCTTGAATCCAAATTGTCCCTTTGTGCAATTTAAACCATGTCTTTATCACGAAGCTCTAAAAATGATGCCATGGGGATGAGTTGGCTCAAACTTGGAATGGTGACCTCCTTATGTACCTTCTTCTCACCCTCCATGATTTATTTCAACAAGGAAAGCCCTAGCTTGATGTAGTGGATAGGGAAGGTGGAAAATTAGGAAAACAAGGGATATTGGTAGAGTGGCTTTAGGGACAGAAATGAAATGGAAGGATGTTATGGAAAAATCCCTAAAAACTTTAGAGGTAGGGTGATGAGTTGGCTATAGGATGCAAGTGGAATTTTTTGGAATGGGAATATGAAAGGTGCCCAAAGGGTCAAAACATAGGGTTTCACTATACCAAAATGTAGTGAAAATCAGGGTTTTAATGAAATTGATGGAAAAGAGGGTTGTGAGTGATAGGAAATGTTAGGGTATAGTGTATGAAGGTTATATGAAGGTTTTATATGGTCAAATTATGGTTTTATCAGCTGAAACAAACAAAATATTACAAACACCAAAAACGTAGTCGAGGTAACCTAATGAAGGAAACCACCCATTTGCTAATGAATTTTGACATGACAGAGGTATGGAGGGTGTCCAATTACTGTTTAGGAAGTGTATGAACCTTTTTGCAGTGGTTTTCAACCTTAGTGAACTGATTTGGAGATAAAACACCAAAATCACAGCACCTACATAGCGCGTGCGCAACACACCCAAAAGTGTAGCACAAGTAGTGTTGGCACAAATTTTCTTATTTTTATTCAACCCATGGTAGCTATGGAGTCTGATGGTGAGAAGAGAGGAGATCTTTACTTATTTCCCTATCTTAGTTAACTACCTATGCAAATGACTTGTATGGTGAAAATGAGATTTTGTTCACTTTATTTTATGAAATAATTGACTCTTATGGTGGCGAAACAAATGAGACCTAGACTCTGACCTAAATGAAGGTGTGGTAAATGACCTCAGATCCTAGATGATTGATGGATTTCATGACCTCTGAAATGATGATGACCATTAATGGAGTGAAGGGAGTAGCATTTCAAACCTAGACATATTCAGTAAACTGAAAGAGCATATTTGATCACTAAACATATTGAAACTAACACAACATAAGCCTATAAAAGGTGGCACAAACATGTATAAAAAGGGAAAAAGTAAGGAGAGCCACCATCAAGAAAGCTTTCCCAAGTCATAGACATAGAAGGGTAACATAAAGTTGAAAGAGGACTCTATAAAGTGTTGTGATTTCCATAAAATCCCCTAGCACAACATTGATGAATGCAACTCAAAAAAATAATTTTTGGTGAAGCATAAAGAAAATGAAATAGAATCTAGATCTGATTTAGATTAAAAAAAAAAAAGATAAAGGAAAGTGGATTATTGATGCAAACACCATGCTACCCTCATGCCCATAAAAATCTAGCTATAGATGATTCAAAGGAGCCTGAAAATGGGTAGTTTCTCTTCCACTCCCGGACATGGGTAAAGGAGGTTCATCCAGAAAATTACATGGACATTCCATTGGATAGTTCATCACAACATATCTGATAAAATTATACTTAAAAATCATAAATCTACACTATGAGGGTTTACTTCTCTTTAGATTTTTGGATCTATAAATTATTGTTTATTGTGTATGCATGCAAATTATAATTAAGAATAAAATATAGAACAATGAAATAAGAACCTTCAAACAATGATTTGACACAAGATATAAAATAGTAAACCCTTCCACGAAAAAAAACATCTGGAAGGTGAGGCCACTCTACTCCCTTTCTCTGAATGGAAAATTGTTGCAAGTACAAAGAAGTAAGGACTATGACCCTTGGGATACTAGAGTGCACAAATACTCTCTTTTCTCTCTCTCCCTATCCCTCTAGACTACTTTTTGCATATATGGAACAAAAAGTGCACTTGAAAATAATGGAAACCTTTTTCATCCTAGTGTCTCAGTTATAACACAACTCAATAGCTTACTAATGGTTAGTTCAACTCCTTTAGTTCTTAAATAGAGTTAGAATCTTAAATCTTCTAGAGTCCTATTCATCATGATCATAGGATAGCCCAATTTCCATGAGTAATGGGGCTGATGTGGCATCCTATCGAATTATGTTGGCTATAATAGGAAGGCCAAATTTTGAGTGGCATAACCTAAGCATACAAACTCTAATTTAGGTGATTCCTGCATCATTGGAGAGGTAACCGTGTGTATAATAGGAAAACATGTTTTCAAGATAAATTAGCAAAGTTTTACCCCACAAAAAAATTCATTTTATTCCTCAAAATGCTCTTGGAAGGTTTTAGACCCCAATTAGCCAAAATGGGTCTCGTTGGTAAAAATGGTCTTGTGAGATAACTCCTCGAATTTTTCCACTCTAAAAGAGTTGAGATGGATGAAAAAAAATATAAATCCAATCCATATCACACCTCCCTACTTTAGGAGGATGTTGATACCAAAATATTCTACTAAAATAGGTGAGGAAAACTTTCCTCTTCCTTCTCTTGGGTGTACCATTTAGCCTTGCCTTGATGTTGGCCTTTCAACCCAATATACCAAATTTTATTCTACTATTGTCTTATAGTTAAATACCTCTTCTACAAAATTGTATATTATTTTAACTATTCTTAAGCCTCTACAACCAAATCCTCCATAGAAGGTAGGACCTATTTCTATTCTTGTTGTAGCATGGAAGGCTCATAGAGTCTTGGATTCTCTACATTCAAAACTAAGTAAATTTGTATGTGTGGGGGTATATTGAGTTCATAAGAATTATCCCAATTTTTCCAGTATCTAAAAAGGACCATAGTATAGCCCCTTGATTTTATTACCATGACCATGTAGCCTTGCCTTCTTCAATTATAACCATACTTTATCTCCCACCTTGGATGAGTTCTCTGTTTTATGTTGATCATGACTAGACTTATATTTTTCCTGTGAGTTTTGTAGTGTCTCTTGTACTTGTATATGGATATGCCCAATCTTCTTAACAATTTTTTCATCCCTCAAGGCATCCCTTGTAAGATCTTTCCTGACCATATGCAATATCCAATGGTGAAGGTGGAAAATATCGAAAACAAGTTTCAACTAGGGACTTAATAGTAGAAGTCTAGATTGCTTTGTTATAAGAATTATATATATATATATATATATATATATATATATATATATATATATATATATATATATATATATATATATTCATCCTACATCTTCAAATGCTTCTATTTTTAACCCCTCAAAAGTTGCACCAAATTCATGCTCATTACTTTTTTCTATCCATTTATCTGTGGATAGAATGTTGTATACCTTTTAACTTTGTGTCTATATTCTCCCACATTATAGTCCAAAATGCATTGATAAATCTTTGTTGGAGCAAGGTCTCCCACACTGATGAAATAAGGTCCAATTTTGTATTATTTTGATTATATTTAGTCTAGCGCAGGGGTGATAGGGCAGATAAAAGCTCCAATATGTTGTAAACGGGTAAATAGGTAAAACCAGGAGTCCGCAAACCACGGTTTGCGGACCACGGTAAGTTTAGGCTAAATTGGTATAAATAGTAAGTCTTAGGCTAAATTGGTATAAATAGTAAGTCTTATTGAGTAGATAGGTAGAATATGGATAGAAGTGAATGATAAGTGTGGATTCTTAGTTCTGGGTTTCGGTTATTTGGGTCAAACTCCTGCTGGCTGTGTGCGCGGAGATCATTTGTCCTACTATGTGCGGACCCTGTTGGCTATGTGCGCAGGTGGGATTTGGGGTTATGTAAGAATCTGCTGATAATATATGAGAAGTATTGTTGGTATTTGGTTCTGGATCTATCTGTTATATGAATATGTGCTCTGTGTTAAATCTGTGATAAGGTACGAATTATCTGTGTTACCGGTTGTGTTTATTTATAATATATGCTATATGGTCTACTACGCGTACCATAATTTATATCTTTGCTGGTTGAATACACGTGGATGCAGACCTGAGATCTAGATCTGTAATACTATGTACACTAGCTATCTATTTAAGCCTAGGAACTAGCTATGTTCCATAGATCTGTGCGTTGTGTGTGGCTTGGCTTACCTAATCTCTTTCTGGGTGCAAAAACTTGGTTCTAGCACCCTCCCATACTGCTTCAGGTGAGACTTTGACCTGCGCACACAGGTCATTTCGGAAAGGTCCAGTAATATAGGGGTTTGTTGGTAAACCTTAACGTGTGAACCTGGGTCAGGACCCCTAAAGCCAACAAATGGTTCCATTGCCAGGACTAGGAGCATTTTGAAAGAGCAATTAGGTAACGCCCAAATGCTAAAAAGAAGGTAAATATGGCTGCAAATTTAAAACTACCTACCTTCAAGGGTGCAGGTGATGAGGATATGGATAGGTTCTCGTTTGTTGCTGAATCGGTATGGACGACGCAAAACATTATAAGTGATTTAGTGAAGCAGGCCCAGCTATCTCTGGCTTTCAAGGAAAGATATCTAGATTGGTATATGGGATACATTGGACAACATCCAAATGCAACTATTGATGATTTCAAAACGGCACTAAAGCAGCAGTTCAAAAAACCTAAGTCCTATTCGCAGATAGTCAACAAACTAAAAGACATCAAGTAGGGACCATATGAGTCTGTATGGGAAGCAGATCAGCAATTAAAGAAATAAATCCAAGAAGGAGGGTTCAAGTATGACGATAAGCAACATACAGAATGGTTTATTGCTATGCTCTTGTCATACTTATGGATAACAATGAGTTGCCAAACTATTGACACACAGGAGAAGGTGTTGGAAGTAGCCATGAAGCTGGAAGCTATGCCAAGGGATGATACTCAACTGGGTGTATAAAAAATACAGGGTCAACTAGAAGCTACACAGGTTGAAATCCAAAGTCTACGCAAGAAGCATGAGACAAGGTCTAGTCCGCTACAATCCCTAGACACGAGGAAGCTAAGGGAACCTATAATATGGTGCAATGACTGTTGGGTTGAAGGATCGCATGATACTCATCATTGTCCCCACCTAGCAGCATACGTCCCAGAAGTAAAACAACGATGGTGCGGATTTTGTAGGTCCATAGGCCACGATGAACAAAACTGCCGAACATATGACTTAATGATGGATCGAGGAAGTATATACTAAATGAGATTGGAGTCTGCATCGCCTAGATCATCCATCAGTAGCAGAAGTTCCCCTACTAGAAGCGGGAACAGGGGGCAAGGGGGAAGCGCAAGTGGAGAACAAGGATATTTAATCTGTTATAACTGCGGGGAGGTAGGTCATTTTGCAAGAGACTATGCGCAGCCGTCTCGACCAACCTGCAGATATTGTAGGGGGCAGGATCATGTGGTCGAAGAATGTCCGGTCTTGATAGCCAGAATAAAAGAGAAGCAACATAAACCTACGCAAAATATCCAGAGGTTCAAGGCTGAACCTATACCAGAAGGAGCCAATATTAATGTTATAACCGTTAGTGGCATGGCCACAGGTGGGAGTATGGAGAAGGGCGAAGCTGAGCTGCTAATTAGAAAGGTGCCCAATAAGTAGGACGGGTTAGATTTGGCTAAAGAAAAGGAGGCTTTTGTCATAGCCGGTCAAGAGATTAATAGTACAAAGGTACCTATGCACACTACAAAAAATGAGGAGGTGGGAGTATTCCTACAAGCATGCATGAATATCCTTCGCAATCAACAAGCTGTGGCAACCCTCCAGGCTCTAATCGATAACTGTACAAGCCGAAAAACTTCGGTTTTAAAACTAAAGGACATCCACAAGCTGTATAAATAGGTGAAGCACACTGGGTGGGAGATGTGACTGACAACACAAATCAGAGACTGTGAGATGACTCAGGTCATCCTCGACTTGGGGTCGGATGCAAATGTCATCCCTAAACAAGCATGGTTACGGATGGGGAAACCTCAGCTCGAATGGTTAGATATCTAGCTGCATATGGCCAATCAGCAGAAAATAGTCCCATTGGGGAGGCTATCGCAGGTAGTTGTCGATATCGCTGGGATTAAGGTATGAGCGGACTTTGAGGTTATTCAGATTGAGGAGGATACAAACCCCTACCTAGCACTCCTAGGGCTAGTTTGGGACATCGACATGGGTGGTGTCATTAAATTAAAAAAACGCAGCATCGTATTTGAATTCTATGGGACATGGGTGGTCATCCCTTTAGACCCGACGAAGGGAGAACGATACACCGAACCTGTACAGACAAAAGACGAATTAGACCGCATCTATAAGTTGACTGCGCAGGATCAGGAGTGGGTCAACCCTACAGAGGAAGGTATGATTTTTTGGGAAAAGGAGAGTGAATTCTTATCCAACACTGAGGAAAAAATGGAAAAATGGAAAAATAGGTTACACAATGTATCTACGCTGCACTGCATATCCACGGAGGTAAGGGAACTACCCTTCTTTGATGGTTCAGGAGAAGTTGAGACATTTTTGCAAAAACTTGAGGAAGAGGTCCCAGAAGAAAGGTGGTTATGGGCCCTTAATTTGGCCCTACGCACCACACCCGTGAGATGGTGGGAAACCCACAAGGCGACACTTCCGAACTGGGAAAGATGTCGGGAAATGATGGTCCTGCGATTTAAAGCTCCGCCTCAGATAAGAATTGCAAATTTCTTCAGTCCAGGAAACCCGCGCAAACATTTGCAAGCGTGGATGGATAATTGGCAGAATCAAACCTCCAAGGAATGGGTTCATTCGTTTATCCACACATTAGGCCCAATCTTGACTGCCTGGTACCTGGATGCAGAGCTGCATCAACGGACTTCTCTTTGGAAAAACTTGCAGGAGGACTTTATCAGGACCTTTGGGTTGGTCAGAGGTTCGAAAGCATTAAACGAAGCTCTGCAGGACCTGGATGCATATATATTTGGTAACTCCAATCCATCTACTACAGTCAGGGAACCAACCTGGGATATGCAAATGTGAGACATCGCCAATTGTTGTAATATTACGATCACCGAGAAAGAAGACAATCCATGCAATGTCTCTATTCCAGAATCTGAAGGTGACCACGTAGTTGTAGGACCTTCACTACAAATGGTAGATGTAATGAAACTGCTAAAGTTGCACGAAGTCAATATTGGGACGACAACCCAGCCCAAGTTGGCCAAGATCGGTGATTATTGGGATAATGACACCATCAGCAAGGTGGCAGAGTTGCTGACAGAATATCAGGACCTCTTTCTAACCAAATTCTCCGAACTCAAGGGGATCATTGGCGATTTTGGAGTTATGCACATCATGCTCAAGCCCGATGCCCAACCAATCAAGCAGCAGCCTTACCGATTGAACCCGAAGTACAAACAAAAAGTGAAGGAGGAATTTGATAAAATGCTTACTGTCGGTATCATAGAGCCAGTTGAGTAGTCAGACTAGGTCAGCCCGATGGTTGTTCAAGAAAAGAAAACAAAAGGGGGAATTTGGATCTGTGTTGACCTACAAAAGTTAAATGATGCCTTCATACATGACCCGTTCCCGACGCCCTTTTCGATGAAATACTAGACAGTGTAGGTGGTCATGAGGTGTACTCATTTACTGATGGGTTCTTGGGCTATCATTAGATCCGCATTGCCCCAGAAAACCACAGTAAAACTACATTTTCCTCTGAATGGGGGTCCTTCCAGTATACTGTAATTCCGTTCAGACTCAATAATGCTCCAGCTATCTTCTCACGCGTTGTGGTTGCAGTGGTAAAATACTTCATCCACAAGTTTGTAGAATTCTACTTTGATGATTGGACTGTATTTGGCTTACTACGAACACATGTCTCAAACCTGCGCTTAATGTTAGATGCCTACCGCAAATACCAAATCTCGCTCAACATCAAGAAGTGTATTTTCTCCGTACCTTTCAACATTTTACTTGGGCATATAGTCTGCCAGCAAGGGCTGATGATGGATCCCGCCAAGATTGTTGTCATCATCAACTTGGCTGTCCCCAAAACTGAAAAATAGTTGTGCTCAATTCTGGGATACACAGGCTACTATAGAAAGTTCATTCAGGGGTATGCCCTAATCACAGCACCGCTCAAGAAGCTACTTAAGAAGGATGTCGCTTTTTTTTGGGACGAGGAATTTCATAAAAGTTTTGAACTACTCAAATAAAAGTTGGTTTCGACACCTATTCTTGTCTTTCCTGATTGGACAAAGGAATTTCATGTATGCGTAGATGCCTCGAGCATCGCTTTAAGAGCCATCCTTACGCAACCGGGCGAGGGGGACATTGATCATCCAATCTCCTTTGCTAGCCTAAAACTCTCAAATGTTGAACACAATTATGCCACAACAGAAAGGGAAGGATTGGCCATGGTCTACACACTACAAAAGTATCGCCACTACTTGCTCGGAGGTCACTTCAAAATGTATACTGACCATTCGGCCTTAAAGTACCTAGTGAATAAGCCTGTGTTGGGGGGGGGGGGGGATTTGCCGATGGTTGTTGTTGTTCTAGGAATATAACTTTGAAATCATAGTTAAACCACGCAACCTGAACGCAGGACCAGATCACCTATCCCGTATTGATACTGGAGAAGAACCTACTAGTCTAGACGAAGGCCTACCCGACGCACAACTGTTCACCATTAACGTTGTCTATGCACACTTTGCCGATATCATCTAGTTCCTAACTACCGGTATGGCGCCAACAGACTGCTTGGTCCAGAAAAAGAAGGAGTTGGTCACACGAGCGACAGATTTTACGATCATCACAGGCCACCTCTATAAGTTAGGTTTGGATGAAGTACTACGCAAGTATGTTCTGGAGCATGAGCGATAAGCCATCCTAACAGAAGCCCATGAAAGAATAGTAGGTGGGCACTATGTAGGAAAAGCAACAATGCAGAAGGTTTTACGGGCTGGGCTATGGTGGCCTACTGTTCATGGTGATTCCCGAGATTATTGCACAGCCTGTGATACATGTCAACGAATGGGATGGCCATCGAGGTGTGATGAGATGCCCTTACGACCACAAATGGTCTTGCAAGCCTTCGATAAATGGGCCATAGATTTTGTTGGACCTATTAATCTTCCAGGAAAGAAAACAGGTGCCTGTTATATAATCACTGCCATAGATTATGTGACTCGATGGGCAAAAGCCCAAGAAGTAAGAGATTGTATTGCAGAGACTAATGCGCACTTCATTTTTTAGCACATTCTAACCCGCTTTGGGTGCCCAAAGATCCTCATGAGTGATCGGGGCACACACTTTGTTAATGAAACCATCCAAACCTTGACTAAAGAATTCTAGATTCATCATGAAAAAATCACTCCTTATCATCCGTAGGCCAATGGTGTTGTTGAAGAATCCAATAAAATATTGGAACAGGTGCTAACCAAGGTCTGCAATGCCGACCGCAGTGATTGGGATGTGCACATCCCATCAGTTCTCTAGGCCTATCGAACTACTTGCAAGAAGTTAACAGGACAAACCCCCTTTTGATTGACTTATGGCAAGGAGGCTATCATGCGTATGGAGTATATTGTTCCTAGCCTTCGTATTGCAGCCTTTACAAACATGGATGACCTAGATGTCCTCGAAGAATGCCTGATGCAGCTCACCGCCCTAGAGGAAGACTAGTTTATGGCTAACTTTCATCAGCAAGTCTAGAAAATGCGTGATAAGGCATGGCACGACCATCATATCTGCCAGAAGACATTTGCAGAATATGACCTGGTACTCTTATATGACAACCAGTTTGCGAAGCACCTAGGTAAGTTTCGACAACATTGGTTGGGTCCCTATCTAGTCAAGGAAATAACTAATGGAGGAGTTGTCTGGTTGTCCACCCTACAGGGTGATATGCTTCCAGGATACTTTAATGGTAGTAGAATCAAACCATATCATATCAAATGACTACATGGCCGAAGTAGCTGCAATCTCTCGGCTAGGCCGTAGTAGTATCATCGGGGACTTCGAATGCCAGCTTCAGCTGAAGAAATAGCTGGAACACTAATTCGTAGCACAGCCCTTTGAAAATAGAGGATAACGATTGTGCAGACACTGAAGGTACCTATTTTTTGGAATAGAGACACTGCACGGAAGAGGAAGGAATACCTACAACCACCGTGACTCGGGACGAGTCACAAGATTGTGTTAGGGGACTACTGGAGCAAGGTCTCCCATACTGATGAAAGCTGGTCCAATTTTGTATTATTTTGATTATATTTATTCTAGTGTAGGGGTGATAGGGCAGATAAAAGCCCCAATACGTTGTAAGTGGGTAAATAGGTAAAAACAGGAGTCTTCAAACCATAGTTTGCGAACCACGTTAACTAGGATAAATTGGTATAAATATTAAGTATTTTTGAGTAGATAGGTAGAAGATGGATAGAAGTGAATGCTAAGTGCAGATTGTTAGTTCTGGGTTTCGGGTATTTGGGTCAAACTCTTGCTGGCTGTGTGCACAGGTGGGATTTTTGGTTATGTAAGAATCTGCTGATAATATATGAGAAGTATTATTGGTATTTGGTTTTGGATCTATATGTTATATGAATCTGCGCTCTGTGTTAAATCTGTGATAAGATGTGAATGATCTGTGTTATCTGTTGTGTTTATTTATAATATTTGCTATATGGTCTGCTACGCATACTGTAATTTATATCTTTGTTGGTCAAACGCACGTGGATGCAAACTTGAGATCTAGAACTGTAATACTGTGTACACCAGTTATCTGTTTAAGCCTGCGAACTAGCTATGTTCCATAGATTTGTGCGTTGTGCATGGCTTGGCTTACCTGCTCTCTTTCTAGGTGCAGAAACCTGGTTCTAGCACCCTCCCATACTGCTTCGGGTGAGACTTTGACCTGTGCACGCAGGTCACTACCGAAAGGGCCAGTAGTATAGGGGTTTGTTGGCAAACCTTAACGTGCGAACCTGGGTCAGGACCCCTAAAGCCAAAAATTTGTTTCCCTACTGAAATGATGTTGTTGGGTATTCCAAAGTGCACCCAAACTTATCCAAAGAACAAGTTTGTCACTTCATGTTGGTTGATGGAATTTTTATAGGGAACCATAACACACCTCTTGTTGAACCTGTCAAATATCATGAATAGGTAGTCATGTCCCTTTGTTTTTTGTTAAACCTCTGACAAAATCTATGGAAAATTTTTCCTATGGATGAGAGGGTACAAGTGAAGGATGATATAGACCCTATATCTTGGTACTAGGTTTGTTGGGACAAGAAGGCATGCATCCTCTTATGAACCTAGCTACCTATTCTTTCATATTGGGCTAATATACATGCCTCTACAAGTTGGCCATTGTTTTACCTACATTAAATTTCACTACGAACTTGGAGGTGTGATCCTCTTTAATCTGCTATATTCGATCACCTTTAGGAACAAATAAATTATCCAACATGTAGAGTAATTCATCCTAGATATGGTAGTCAATTGTGTTGTCAGCATCGTGCACATGACTCTGGATCTAAAACTATTGAAACACCTCCTTGAAGTCAATCATCCTCTAAATATGCCTTTCTCTATGCATCAATTCTTCCATCTGCATTAGAGTTCAAAAATTTGTGATCTTTTATGTAGGTTTCCTTGAAAGCATGTTATCCAACTTGTTTTTTCTTCCCTTCTTGTACTTGATCACTAAATAAAATTCTTGTCTAAACCCCATTGTAATGCCTATTCTATTATAACTTACTCTAGGTCTATAGGTACTACAATCGTTGGTAATTTATGTGGACTAATTTCTCCTTATCCATCATATATTACTTCCAATTATTCACATATTTCACTAGGGCATAGAGCTCCTTAAAATAGCTATGGTATTTAAGAACTGCCCCATGAAATACTTTAGAATGTTAACATACAAGCCTTCCTCCCTATATAATTATTGCTTCCACAACATAACCACTTACATTTGTCTCCACTTCAAAGGGCTTTTGCAAGTTCAGTAATGCTAGAATTAGTGCTTGTATGGACTTCTCTTTTAGCTCCTTAGAGGTCCTTTGTTGACCATTTCCCCACTAGAAACTCTTGGAACTTGTTGTTATGGTGTGGAGTGGTGTTTCTACCACTAAAAATGATCCTATGAATTTCCTTAGGTATTGTGCTTCCCTAATGAAACTCCTAAAATTATAAACATTAGTAGCCACTAACCATTTCATGATGGACTCCATATTGAAATGTTTGTATGGTACACAACTTAATTTGATCCTTCCCTTTTGGCACATATGTTGAAGTAAACACACAAAAGGTCATTCTTCCCTAGCCTCCAAATAGTTATGCTCACATGTGTTAAGCCTTATCATGTCACATACTTATCCTTGGTACATGTTTGAAGCAGTTATTGGTCTTCATGTTTGACTCAAGAATTTTCTTACCTATGCACTCTTAGTTTTAGGCATTCCACCTCACCCATCCACCTCATCCACTCACACATCCCTAGGTGATGTGCTCCACTATGAGACTTATACACTCCTCACATAAGATTTATTCACACTTTACACACATTGAAATTATTAGATGACAATTTGACTTCCTCAAAGGGGATCCACATGCACATTTTTTTAGAAGATAAGTTAGATGAAACGAAGACCCCTTTGCAAAAGTACCCAAAGGAAACCCTCTATGGGAAAATATCCATGGTTGACTTTGTCAAAGTGGATATGCTGCATAAATTTCAAGGGTCACATTTCCTTCTTGGCCTCTTCATTGGTTGAATTTTGAAATATACACATTTTTAAAGGGTGAAATTTCTCTCTCTTTCTCTCTCTAGTTGAATTCATGCATGGTGAAGGTTTTATTGTGGACCTAAAGAAAATTATACTGTATTATTTTTAAAAAAGTGGTCCAGAATGGGAGGTGGTAGGAATAGGAGGGGTTGTCATTTTCCATGAGGAAAAATATAATTTTATTATGTATGGGGTATGGGATCAATATCAAACAATCAGGTGGAAGCATATGCATTACTTCAATGATTATGCTGGAAAAATGATTTCATTTTTCCTCTCTAATTTTTGTATGAGATTCTAACTTCTTATCATCATATGGTAGTTTATTATCTTCCACATGATAAGAGGTTGAAAACTATAATGAAAAGGATACATACTATCTTCCTATTTTTTCTCTCCATTAAATATATCACGTGCTTATCGAAAAAAAACAAAGAATCAAATGCAATGGAAAACTAATGGGAGATTTTGAGTATGGGCGAATTTAGGGTCAATGGGAAAGCCTCATGGTGCCCTATTCCTTGATAATTATTTATGAATAAACCATACGTATGGGTAAGAATGAGATTGACACTCATAAGATGCATTTCTCTCATGTTTCTCAAGTAAAAATTGGCACAAGTAAAAATTCAAAGACATAATTCATATTATATATGAGTGGCCATAATATACGTGTTATGGAAATAGAGAAAAAATTACAATTTAAAAATCAAACCTAATACTAAACCTTATCAATCCATTCCATTTTTATTATGTAGTAATTTTTATTGAGATAGGTCATGTGACACTAATATTATCATAACAAAATTCTCTTATTTATTAATAAAAAATACAAAACCATGTTACACAATACTTAAAAGTATACATATGTTTTTACTTACATCTATTTTTAATGTGAAAAATGACACAAAATTTAATTCACATCCAAAAACAATCTTCATGTGATTTACTGAAGATTCTTCCTATTCTTCTTTTTTTGGGCTTTGTGTTTAAGCATATAGTATTTATGAACATCGAAAATAAAATTAAGCTTTCCTCCACTACTTCTAAATTTGTTAGATGTATCTACATGTTGTGTCATATGCAAATGTTCATCTATTCAACTTTTTTGAATTCATACATATGAAGACAAAGTGGATTATGAATTTGTTCAATGGAAAAAGTTAAATATTACCGAGTGTGCAATTACTTAGCTAAGATGTTATGCCATTTGTAATATATTATCAAAAATCTGGCTTCATGATAGAGCCATATGTAATTTTTTCTAGTATTGTAACCAATGGAATATATATAGCCCAAGAATATATTTTCCAGGTATATTATCTCAAAAAAATATAGTTATAATCCTGGTTTACATTTATTACACTTTATATTTGAAAAGATCCCAAACATCAAATTTTAAAAGAGAATCGAGCATCTATACACACACATAAAAATTATATATATTGCAATACTAGCTACGATGCATAGTAGACAACCAAAATAGAAAACAAGGTGATACACTACTTTTTCAAATTTTTATAGATGACATGAGTATATGTTGTAAAATGGCTAAGACTGAACCCTTTCAAAAAAAAAAAAAAAAAAAAATCTCTTACAAACTTACAAGTAAAACAATCTATATATTATAAGACACATTTCATGTGTGTGGAAGAAACTTTGTGTTCCTTTATCCTCACACACATTCCCTCCACACACCCATTCTCCCACATATATCCCCTCTTCCACACTTCCTTTATTCTATACACATCCCCTACTCCAAAGACCTCTTGTTCCACACAACTACTTCTTCCACACTTGTCACTTCTCACATGTTCTGTCACTTTGCATTATTGATTGCCTGCATGCTACTTGTCCAAAGAATTTAAGGCATAAATATACATTTTCATGGCCGCATGATCTTCCATGTAGAAGATCATTCTCTACAAAGTTTAAATATGTGAAATATATGTGGTATTTATTAAAGGGTACATTTAAATGTGAAGCACCATAAATGTGAATAGATATTTTCCCTTTCATAAATTGTACCTTGGGAGTTTCTAATTCTAAGAATAGAGAGCATTAAAGATGTTTTAATGTAAATGTCATTATATTTCGTCCTTCATGAGCCACATCATAGGGATGAGACAAATGTATAGTTTGTGCATTAAAAAATTATCAGTTGTGATTTTAATTTTCCGTGTTGCGAATTTTAGACACTTTTCTTAGTTTTTTTCCTTTCTTTTTATGAGAGTGAAAATATTTAATACATATGCACACACATAAATATCAATTTATTTTTTAAATAAAAATATTTATTGGACATGGGATCCCCTCGAAGAAAGCAGTAGAGAAAGCCTCTGTAGATCAAGGAGTGCAGTGTGCAATGCAAAGTCCATTTTGAGTCTTAGGGGATTTGGGTTGGGTCAAAGCCCATTATTATGTAATGTAATGGGAATATTTTGTGAACATTGAAATCCACCCATGGTTTTGGACCATGGTATTATAAATACAAAATCTATATAAGTAGTCTATATAGAAGCCATAGGTAGGCTAAGGAATGGTAGATCTAATGAAATGCATTTGGATGTAAGACTGATTTGAGTCAGAGTCTTCGTTTTGGTTTAGAGGAAAGGATCCTACAGCTGAATGCACATAGACCTTAGGAATTTTGCAGCTGCGTGCGCATACCCCTATAGTTGTGAGCACGATGTAAAAGTGAATATATGAGAAAGATTTGAATATGAATGAAATATCTTTTAAGATAGATCCGAGTTTCTATTAATGTGTTAAACTTTAGTGTTGTTTATGCTTATCTATGCTAAGTAAGGGTTTTAATCTGCAATTGCATAGAGAATTCTAGTTTATGATTATTTAAGCTATTTTATGCATGATTAAGCAAGATCGTATAGTTTGGTAGTAAGTTCAACAGATATGTTGAAAAAAACTTGTATAATTAATAGATATGTTCTGTGAAGCTTGGTCAAGGAAGAAAATCCATAAAGCACTTAGGACAAGTCACAATTTTGTGTTGGGGGCTTGTTGGACATGGGATCCCCTCGAAGAAAGCAGCAGAGAAAGATTTTGCAGATCGAGGAGCAGAGCATGCAACCTGGATTCCATTTTGAATCTTAGGGGCTTTGGGGTGGGTTAAAGCCCCTTATTAAGTAATGTAATGGGAATACTTTGTGAATGTTTAACTCCACCCATGGTTTTGGACCATAGTATTGTAAATACAAAATATATATAAGGAGTCTAGATAGAACTAAGAAATGATAGATCTAATGAAATTAATTTGGATGTAAAATTGTTTTAAGTCAGAGACTGTGTTTTGGGTTAGAGGAAAGGCTCTTGCAGCTGAGTGCACAAAGAACTTAGGAAGTCTCTAGCTATATGCGCAAACCCTTGCAGCTATGTGCACAGGGTGAAAGTGAATGTATGAGAAAGATCTGAATACGAATTAAAGACCTTTGAAGATAGATCTGAGTTTTCGTTAATGTTTTTTACTTTAATGTTGTTTATGCTTATCTGTGTTAAGTAAGGGTTTTGATATGCAATTGCGTAGCGAAGTCTGGTTTATGATTATTTTATGCATGACTAAGCAAGATCGTGTAGCCTGGTAGTAAGTTGAACATATGTTTTGAACACTGCTTGTATAATTAATAGATCTGTTATGTGAAGCTTTTTCAAGCAATAAAAGCCCTAAATCCACAGTCCATTGTCCCTCTGGATGCAGAAACCTGGTTCTAGCATCCCCTTATACTTCCTCGGGTGAGACTTCAGCCTATGCAAGAAGATCATTGTCGAAAGGGCCGGTAATAGTGGGTTTTATTGGTTCATGCAACCACATTTGAACCTGGATCTAGGCCCCATCAAGCCAACAATATTGTTATTATTATTTGGAAAAATAATCCAACTGAAATTTATCTCACCTTCAAATTTAATAAATGTAAAAGATATTAAAATAAATAAAAATATAATAGTTATTACTTGAAAATATAATTTAAAATAAATAAATATATATATATATATATATATATATATATATATATATATATATATATATATATATATATATATATATATATATATATATATATATTATAATTTTCAATTCTACTGATTTTCATGTTTTTCTATTTTAAACATCTACAAAGTTGCACATCTATAGAGGATATAGATATATTCTCACACATATATAATTGATATTAAAATAATATAAAAATAAGTATTTATGAAGAAGCCATCCAAATGGGTGAGAATGAGATTAAGAAGAATACGATTGAGACTCAAGATGCATTGTTCCCACAATTCTTATGTAACCATTGGCACAAGTAAAAATTAAAAAAACACAATTCAAATTGGATACTAGTGGAAATAATATACATGTTATGAAAATAGGGAAACAATTTTAAAAATTACACTTTAAAAATCACAACTAATACTAAAACTTATCAACCCATTCCATTTTTTAATGTAGTAATTTCTATTAAGATATGACATGTGACACTTTGAATATTATCATAACAAAATTCTCTTATTTACTAATAAAAAATACACCACCATAATATGTAATATTCATAAGTATACATATGTATTGAAAGTGAAAAAATGATAAAAATTTGAATTCACATTCAAAGTCAATTTTCATGTCAATAAATATTCTTCTTCTTTTTGGGGGGTCTTTATGTTTAAGAATATAATATTTGTGGTCAACTTTGAAAATTAAATTCACTTTTTTTTACTACTTCTATGTTTTTCAATCATCTACATGTTGTGACATATGAAAATGTTCATCTTTTCCACTTTTATGAATTCATGCAAATGAAGAAAAAGTAGACTATGAAGTTATTCAATGGGAAAAGTAAATTATTACCTAGATTGCAATTACTTAGGTAAGATGTTACACAATTTGCAATATATTACCAAATCCCTAGCTTCACAATAGAGAGATATGTAATTTGGCTAGTATTGTAACCAATTGAATATAGCCTAGGAAGATATATTTTAGTTATATCCTAACAATCAAATATAATTATAATTAGGGTTTACATTTCTTAAACTTCACATTTTAAAAGATCTCGAACTTCAAATTTTAAAAGGGAAGTGAACATCTATAAACACACGAACAATTTATATATATTGAAATAATACCTATGGTGCATAGTATACAACCAAAATAGAAAGCAAGGTGATAAAGTACTTTTTAAAATGTATATATATGGTGTGAATATATATTCCAAAATGAGTAATCTTGGGCCATTTTTAAAAATAAAAATCATCTCTCAATTACAAATTTACCAGTGAAACAATCGATATATTCTGAGCCAAATCCCATGTGTCCTGAAGAAAGTTTGTGTTCCTTGCTCCGCACACCCATTCTCATGCACGCCCGTTCTCACACATATACCTCCTCTTCCACACATCCTTTATTTTGCACACATTCCCAACTCCACACAACTCTTTTTCCACATAACTACTTCTTCCACAACACAAACGTATAGTTCATGGTTTATGGAAGAGATATAATCATCATCAAAATTCAAACGGGGGTATATTAATTGTCTATGTGCAAGAGTGCTACGAAGGTGAAGATAAGGTAACTATATTATTATTATTTTATTCATTAAACAATGTGGTTATATATAGTAAATTGTGAGCCGGATTTAAATGATGAGAATGTTTTCAACACTATAGTTCTACAAAATTTGATTATATCTACCCTTATAAACTTATTGCTTGACGAAATTGGCATTCAAAAAAATGGCACAAAATTTAGATTTTATCAGATTTAAATTTAAGTGTGGTGTATTAATAGTATAGAAAAATTAAATGTTGAGATTTATTTTCAAAGTAGTTATGCCTTTATTTTCCATTTTAATTTAATTCATTGATTAACAATAATGTACATGAACAAGCATCACCCCAATGGCAGTGAACCTTGACGAAAGTGGGAGCTTTTGGGTTTGTGCCCATCACCTAGAAATGGAGAATGTAGTAAATGAAATGGGTGGCATGGCCTCCCCCCACATGCATTAAGCATGCAAATTAATACTTTGCTAAAATGAGGTTTGTATACTTGATGCTGACTTGGGAGAGAGGTTTGTGTGGGATTTTTATAGTAGAGGGATATCAGTCCGACCCTCTGTATTAGGAGAAAAACTAGGGAAGTATTTTTCGGTGAGGATGGTTTAAAATTTCCTGGAAAAGAATTGTATGGGACACTCTATGGGTAGTTACTAAAATAAATTGTCAAATTGTGGCTCTAAATTTTGCATGGCTAAGTGGCTTGTTTAATTGGTTGTGAGGGAAGGTTGGTGGTGCAATTCAAAGTATCAACTTAGGACCTCCTAGTGTGTCTAATCCTCGAAGCCTTGTCACATCATTTCCATTTCTGGGTATATCGCGCTTCCTGGTATGCATTAATTTGGTTCCCCCTTCTATTGAAATTGGTTTGCATATTTCACATGATTCTCTTCTGAATGCTTGTGGAATTACCAGAGAAAGAAATTATATTGCACTACGGTCTCTTGTATTTGTATGTTTTTTCTTGAATGAATATTTGGCTCATAGAGTCTATCGTTATCTATAGCTAATTGTTGCAGATTACACTTTTCATGGTATTTTTTTCCTAGGGAAATGTATTTTGGTTTAGGCATCTAGATATTTTTGCTTGATTTTTCGAGCATGCTTGCAAACTATGAGGGTTTTGTTTATGTCATTAGCTTATCTTATTTTTGATCTTGGGATAAGTATTATTGTTGATTTTTTGTCCTGGTCTCTATTTGGTGGCGTTAGTTCCTTCATTCTTTTTGGAAATTTTTGAGCAGAAAGTGGTTGCAGAAAATAGAAAGGGGGAGTTGGAAAAAGAGTGGCTAAAGTGATAATAAATCAATATCAGAAAGTGGAAAGTGGAAATAAAAAAAAGGGTAAATGGACCAAGTTGTTGTCTTGGAAATCACTAAGCGAGCACAAAAAAGGATTGAAAAAATCAATTGAGCATGAAATAGAATTTATAGGGTCAAGGAACAACTAAATTCGATCGTGTCAATCCATAGAAGTTAAGTTGGACCACATCAAGAGAGTGGATTTCTTGATAGCGTCAAACACACCAGAGTGATATAAGAATCTACAAGGCGAGTTTCATAAAGAGAGAATAGGAGAAAATGGTGAACATGCTACCAAAATATAGATTCATGTTGTAATCCTTGTATTTTCTAATATAAGCTCTAGTGGATTGATATTTGAAATTGTAATGTCGTAGATCTATGGTTGTAATTATTTTTTGGCATGATAATAATAAAAAAGAGATAGTTTATAGGGAGATTCGATGTCTAATGTATGCTTTCAAGTGCTGTTTTGTACATGCTTAAAAAAAAAAAAAAACTTGTTCATAGCTTATGGGAAATGTATTTTTGATTTTATCTTACATGTATTAGCTCTTGATACACTTTGCAATGGTTTAATGGATGATATATATATATATAGTAAAATTTATCCTCTCATCTTCTAAAACATCAAACATACACTTACGTCCTTGCATCACTTCGAGTGACACTTTCTTTGTAATGTCCCGAACTGGAAATCAACAAAAATTTTCACCACTGAAATGTTCCTTTGTCGGAAATATTAACAAGGCTATGTCAGAGATAGACTGCGAGGGATTTTACCAGTTATTTCACCTCTAAAGAGAGGATAAGAACCAGAGGCTTCCTGGCCCTTACCCAGACTTTGCCTATAGCTATGCAAATATGTCTTCCTTCAGGAAGATCTTGCTCAAAGAGATGAGCTACAGCAACACCTGAACTTCAATAATGAACAGCAGTGAAATAATACATCATGATGCTTAAGAAGAGTACATGGCTAATATATAAAGTAACAACAACAAATAATATACAAATCTTGAGGAAGAAACCTCTCAAGATAGCCTCAATCAAGAATATGCATTAAAGCTCAAGACTACACTGCTACATGTTGATGCCCTAGCCATGACTGCGCAGTTACATGAGGAGACTGCAATATGTAAAATGGAAATATAATGATATATCTATATCAGCTCAAGAAATGAGGGGGGAGAAAGCTCTAAACCCCTGATAATAACTAACTAACAATCCTTAGAATGATTGGCTGCAATACATGTACAAAATGATAAAATACAAAAATGCTGGAGTAGTTGGGCAGCTACTGCAGCTCAATAATAATACATGAATGGAGGAAGGAAAATATGCTACAAAAAATATAGCAACCTCCTCCAATGATCTTCTAAGTGAAAGTCTGCCCCTTTCACTGAAGATTACACTCTCCAATCCCCATGGTGAATCCTCCTGCAAATGCCCTCTAAAAATAACACTGTAAGAGGGAGTGACTGCGCTGGGGCTGAGATGAAACACTTGGCCCTATGCCAAAATCTACAATATAGCTCCGGAAATTTCCCTTGTTGATTTCTTAGAGAAAGGAGAACTCCTCCTCTTCAAAACTAGCTAAGGAAATGGTGGGATGATGATCCCTCACTGCTACCTCCAGCAACTCCAATGAATATGCCCAACAGAAACACTGTAGTTGAAAGAGATGGCTTTGGCCTCAAGCCTGGATGTGAGGAAGATGAAGAACAACTCCTCCAAGGCCTCCCAAGGAAGAAGAGAAGATTTATAAACAGAAATATCCCTTGTGCTAAGTAGCACAAGCTATCTTAGTTGAACAACTGAAGAGAGCTGCAAAATCGAATTCTCCAACATGAAAATGAACAATGGATATCCTTCACCTTTTTATGCAAGGAATTATTCCTTGCCATGGACCCCACTCACATTAGGGTTTCTCTCATTTCAAATTTCCCTCTTTTCCAACTACGCAGTCTTCATGAGAAAGCTTTCTCCTTTAAGCCATGTTGTTGACTTGGTCAACCATGGTCTAGTTAACTTGCCCTTGACCCTTTTCACACTAGGGAATGCAAAATTTAGTCACTTAAGTGACTCATGCACCTTAGGAGAGTTTATTGTGCTGATACATGGGCTCCCTTACCCATTTTATTCCATTTTATTATCATAAAAGCAAAATTAATGTTCCAATTACCTTATTGAAAAATTTGGAACATTACAGTCCTCCCCTCCCAAAAATTTCTTGTCCTCAAGCAAAAGAAAGGATGAACTGAAAAAGATCCTCCACTCAAGGCATGGAGTATGAAATATGCTCATGTATATCCTCCATCCCCAAGCAATCAACCAAGCAAAATGAGTCACCCTCCAACTAGGCAACTCCTGAAAATACTCCTCCACCTTGTGCTCATGTGAAAAAGGTGGGCTGAAATGCTGAACATGGTAAGCTGCATAGCCTACCCCACACTGTCCTCTTCTCCACTTAGGATAAGTGAAGAGTGTATGCTGATACTGGGTTGCAAAATAATTTCCCTCAAGTGGCAAGATGAAGACTAGACCTCCAAAGATCTCTCCTCCAATGCTGTAAATCATGCTGGCCCAAATCATCTCATATGTGATGAGTTGGAATTCATCATCATATTGCATCCAACCAATCATATGGCTCACCTCCAAGAGAAACCAATGTCTAAACATGGTTACCATATCATCTCCCATACTCCCCTTGGAGCATGTGCTGCAAAAATAATGGAGGTCTCTCCTCCCAAACGACACATCCACCCAATGAGTTCTTCCCTCCTCATAATGCATATGGGGTTTTTGCTGATATATGGCTGAAATAAAATGGTATTCAAAAGAGTCCCAAGCCACCCCATCAATCATACAAACCATGAAGTGGCTCCTCCAAAAATTTAAGCTCTCCAAATAGCTCCTCCCACATGAAGGAAAGAGATGAAGCTTGGCAATCATGGGCTGCCCATTTTTTCTCCTAAAACATGCAACATGAAAAGTAGGTAGAATCACACTCCCAATGGGCATCATTAGCTCATGTCCAAATCTCCAAACAAAGCTCCCCATGCACCAAGAAAAACCTGCAATACATGGAAGCAAGAGCCAATAGAAGCAAATTGTCACATGACAACCGGAAAGTGGATCATTGTCCCACCAATGGGACCTGTGAAGTGCACTTCTTGCCTGCATCAAAATAGAAATTAACAAGTGCTCTCCCAGCAACTTTTTAGCTGCCACAATCATCTCAAAAGATGTATGCATGGAAGTACAAAATGGTGTAATGGGTGTACACAACAATCATGTGGCTCTCCCCCACAATCCACTGCTAAAATAGCCATCATATTTGCTGCAATAGACCATGAGCATGAAAAGACATAGTGTGCAAGAAGGAAAGATCCTCCTTGATATAATATGCTGCTCATAAAAATAAGAGAGTGCCAAACATAAAGCAAATTATTACCTCCCTTATCATATACTTTGGCCTTTGAGTTGAAATGGCTCAAGTGAAAAGTCCCCCTTACTACAAAATAGTAGGGGAGTGGTTGTGCCAACCATCTCATCATCTCTTGGGCTATGCATCTAGCCAAATGATGATATAAATCCATTAGAAATCCATCCCAAGTGGACTCCTCCATCAGTAGATAGTACGCATGAGAATGCCGGAAACAAGAATCCAAATTTGCTGCATGTAGGTGTCTCTTCTTGTGCTTGTGAGCCCAAGCCAAGATAATCAAAACATAGTAAGGGATGCTGCCATCCATTACTTCCTCATCCTCCTCTCCTACATGCCTCCAAGACACATTACTTGTGAAATGGTTTTGAGAACACTTCAGCAAGTAATCCAAGGTCCCAAGTGACAACATTGTTGGCCTTTGGATTAGGGCCACTATCATCTCAAAACTCCCCTCTTTGACATGAATTTTGTCAAAGACTCCTCCCATCATGTTGCTGCAAATGTAGAGCCCCTCCCATGAAGAAGGTGTTGCCTGGGCATCTAATGTCAAAGAGCAATCCTCTTGCTCCTGCAACATCCAAACAAAGCTTGAGCAACAAGAATGTTTGCTTCTCATCCATACTTCCACCATACTCAATCTGAAATGGGAACATAATGGTAAGAGAAATTCCATCCCATCATGATGCACCCATGCTCTCCTCTTTGTTCATCAAGAGCAATAATTGTGAAATGATCCTGGGACCTGTGGGTTATCAATCCTCCACATTTTCGCTGGGCACACTTCATCTAGAAGGCTCTGCTCTTTGGTGTAAGTATCCTGCCACTCCTCTTCCTTCTCAAACCCCATGAAAAGGAGTAGGTCACATGTTGGCCAAACTCTCTCAGGAGCAACCAACGCAGCATGGCTTCTTGCTGCCCTGTATCATAGATCTGCAAGAGGCTCACCATCCTCTTGCCTCCCATCCACATCCACTCAGATCCTAGTGGATGCTTATCATCTTTCTGTAGCTTGGCACCTCCCCAATAAGAGCTGCCATTATCCCAAAACAAATTGTCACCCTTGCATTTCATGGGACATTGAAATGCAATCCTCTCTATGATCCATTCCTCAAACCCCATTCTTTTGTGTGGTGCATAATTCATCAATGGAGTATGAGAATGATGGCACAACGCAGTGATAGTCTTTTGCTCAAGACAGTCAACTTGCCATGGTATGCAACTCCTCATAGAAGGTATTGAATCAACAGAAAATGTAAACTTGTGCATACCTCTATGAAGTCTTGGGGAATATAATGTGGCTGCAAGTGTCTCTTCCCCAAATATGTTGGCTGCCCCAACTACTGAAGATGGAGGCTGCTCCTCCATGACTATGATAGCACTGGTATGTGCCTCCTCAGCTGGTGGTGAGGGCTCCTCCCTCCTTTGGCAAAATCTTATGATCAAGATCTGAGAAAAATCAGCAAGAGTAGAAACCCTTGCATGCCTCCCATGGTTGAACCACCAAGTCTTTGCTTCTCCCTAAAGGTGCAGTGCTACCATTACTACAACCTCTCTATCTACCACTGGATGTAGTAGGAATAAATCCTCCAGCTTCTTCACCCAAGCCTCTGCTGCACATGTGAGTGACCCATCAAATGTAGACAACAAAAATCTATTGCCTTTCATCATCCCATGACTATGGGGTCTTCTTTCTTCTTTCTGTTGAATAAAATGTGGCAAAGATAGAGCTCTAGGGTTTGCCTGAAACTCATCAAGATGCTCACTTAGAATTTCGAATTCCAAGTGTTCTTCATGCTTCTGTTTTGATTCTCTGTGAGAATAGGAAGTGCATGGTCCTTCCTCTTCTCCTTTTTCTGTCTCCTCAACCTCCTTGGAGAGGTTGTTGCTGGATCTAAAAGTTAATGATATTAATCTCATCTTTTACATCATCTCTGCCTCTTCTTCTCTGAAATTAGAACTTCATAGGATGAGCCAAGTTCGAAGCTCTGATACCACTGTAATGTCCCGAACTGGAAATTAGCAGAATTTTTCACCACTGAAATGTTCCTTTGTCGGAAATATTAACAAGGCTATGTCAGAGATAGACTGAGAGGGATTTTACCAGTTATTTCACCTCTAAAGAGAGGATGAGAACTGGGGGCTTCCTGGCCCTTACTCAGACTCTGCCTATAACTATGAAAATATTTCTTCCTACAGGAAGATCTTGCTCAAAGAGATGAGCTACAACAACACCTGAACTTCAATAATGAACAGTAATGAAATAATACATCATGATGCATAATAAGAGTACTTGGCTGATATATAAAGTAACAACAACAAATAATATAAAAACATTGAGGAAGAATCCTCTCAAGATAGCCTCAATCAAGAATATGCATTAAAGCTCAAGACTACACTGGTACATGTTGCTGCCTTAGCCATGACTGCGCAGTTACATGAGGAGACTGCAATATGTAAAATGGAAATATAATGATATATCTATATCAACTCAAGAAATGCGGGGGGAGAAAGCTCTAAACCCCTGATAATAACTAACTAACAATCCTTAGAAGGATTGGCTGCAATACATGTACAAAATGATAAAATACAAAAATGTCGGAGTAGCTGGGCAACTACTACAACTCAATAATAATACATGAATGGAGGAAGGGAAAGATTCTGCAAACAATATAGCAACCTCCTCCAATGATCTTCTAAGTGAAAGGCTGCCCCTTTCGCTGAAGATTACACTCTCCAATCCCCATGGTGAATCCTCCTGCAAATGCCCTCTGAAAATAACACTGTAAGAGGGAGTGACTATGCTAGGGCTGAGATGAAACACTTGGCCCTATGCCAAAATCTACAATATAGCTCTGGAAATGTCCCTTGCTGAATTCTTAGAGAAAGGAGAACTCCTCCTCTTCAAAACTAGCTCAGGAAATGGTGGGATGATGATCCCTCACTGCTACCTCGAGCAACTCCAATGAATCTGCCCAACAGAAACGTTGTAGCTGAAAGAGATGGCTTTGGCCTCAAGCCTGGATGTGAGGAAGAGGAAGAAAAGCTCCTCCAAGGCCTCCCAAGGAAGAAGAGAATATTTCTAAACAGAAATCTCCCTTGTGCTAAGCAGCACAAGCTATCTTAGTTGAACAACTGAAAAGAGCTGCAAAATCGAATTCTCCAACATGGAAATGAACAATGGCTCTCCTTCACCTTTTTATGCAAGGAATGCTTCCTTTCCATGGACCCCACTCACATTAGGGTTTCTCTCATTTCAAATTTCCCTCCTTTCCAACTTCGCAGTCTTCATGAGCAAGCTTCTCCTTTAAGCCACGTTGTTGACTTGGTCAACCATGGTCTAGTTAACTTGCCCTTGACCCTTTTCACACTAGGGAATGCCAAATTTAGTCACTTAAGTGACTCATGCACCTTAGGAGAGTTTATTATGCTGTTACATGGGCTCCCTTACCCATTTTATTCCATTTTATTATCATAAAAGAAAAAATGATGTTCGAATTACCTTATTGCAAAATTTGGAACATTACATTCTTCCCTTGCGTAGGATAGAAAATGTCGGCGCAAAGCTAGACTACAAAGGATACCTTTGTTGGTTCACTGAAGCAGAACCCTGGTCTTTGCAATATTTTTTTTCCAAAAGGTTGTGGGTGGTTGGTTCAGGTTCCATATTATTCTTTCCCTCTCTATAGGTCACTTCATTATGGTTGACACTCAACCAATTCTTTGTGGAGTTCTTATATTTTGAAGTTGAAAATATTTGTCTTGGAGTCGCTTGGCTACTTATTTTTCTATCATGCAATGTCAACACATGAATAATAGATGTGGGGTTTGGTCATGGGCCCTAGGGCCACAACTACACCCAAAAGTAGGCCCCGGAGGTCGCTGACAATTTTGATATATTCGTCCCTCCCTACACAAAAAATGAAATTTGAAATATGGAGTCTTGTGTAGTACAAGATAGAAAATTCTTTCAAGTTTAGAAATTATGGAAGGCATAGCTCCTTGGATTTCTATCTCGGGCCACCTTTAGGGAAGAAGGAAAAATTACTATTGCACTTTGAATCTTTATTGGCAGATGAAGACCATACTTTGTAGGATCCTAATGGATAAGAAAGATGAAAGATATAATATTTTTTCCATTTTGGAGGACATCAAACAATCTCTATGAAACCAGTATTTCTTTCTAGAGAGGATGGATGAGAGGTTGACTCACATTGATATCTATTTTAAATGTTGAACTGCTTTTGATGATTCTCTAGGTTCTAGCACTAGAGATCTAGTTCCAGTGACATCATGAGACACTTGAGACTAAATGATTAATTTTAATTTTTGGTATTATAATATTAATATATATACTTTAGTTCTACTTAATGTTTTGAAACTTTATAAGTTATGGACAAGCTATTCTATTAGTAGGTGGTCAAGAACATATGGTTTTCCACGGAGAATATTGAGACCACCTACACAATGATTCTTTGGATGATGATGATGTAAGTTTTTCTATATTTTGTCTTGATATTTAGGTAATACATTTTAACTTACAAAAAAAAGTGGCATATGAACAAGTGTCAGATGAAATGACTTATGGTTTTTTAAGCATGTGTTAATAATAAGCCATGGTATTATAACAAATATCCATGATAAAGTAGGGTTATATCTCCATGGTTATAGCCGGGACTAGCTACTTTTTATATATTTCCCTTGTTCAAGCTAGACAATAAGAATTGTTGGATACCGAATTTTCTTGAATACTTAAAAAAAATTCCTCTTGAAGAAACATTTTGTTTGAAGGAATCAAAGCAACTAATTCTTCCCTTACTAATTATACATGATGGTGTAACATTAGTTAATTTTATTTCATTTTAGTTATTTATTAACTTTAACTATATTTCATGATCATATTATATCCTTATATTAATGAAAGGATTGAAATGTGTTTAATGTTGAAATGATGAGAAGTGAAATTTTTTAATTTCATACAAAATTTTACATAAGCATTAATTGTTCACTTATGATTCACATTTGCATGTTATAAGAGTAAACATAGGGGTTCATGGAAATGGTTCCATTAAGGCCATGGAACAATAGTTGTAAAATATGCCATTAATTTCAACTGGCTAAGAAAATATTTTAATTACTAATGAACTTCATTTAATGACTATGATTCTTTCATTAGTATCATTTTATGAAAACCTCAATTTTCTGTATGTTTTTGTTGCTATGATTTTATATATTTTCCAATTCATGTCAACTAGCACCTCATATCCTAAGCTCTAGATGCAAATAACATTTCTTTGATATGTTTAGTTTTACAAATATTTTTATGAATTTTTTTAAATTTAAACCCTCCTCAATGATGGTTTCTTTTAACATAACCATAAGTTATTATGCATCCCCTCATAATTTTAAGGATGAGTTTTTTATGATGTCATGTATAGAGTATTAGATGGTGAGGAGACACATGCAAGGAAATAAAGAAACTCATTGAAGGAACCTATACATTTCACTTCCTCAACATAAAATATCTAAGTTCATTCTTCAATATAAAGGTCATTGCAATGAAATTATAATTTTTTTTTCTTTTTCTAAAAAGATATTAATTCAATTCCATGTCTCTTATTATCATGAAGTTTTAATTGTGTAGTGGTTGCGATGATGAGGCTCCTTTATATCTTGACTCCATGGGTCCTTTTACCTATGACCTACACACAAACAACATAAAACCACCAATTCTATATCCATTAGATTGAAAAAAATCAAACTTTGTAAATTAGTTCCAAGGGAAATAAATAAAAATGTCATTTGCACAAATGGATATTTAGGAACAAGTTAAATGAGGATGGACAAGTTGTAAGGAACAAGGTCAAATTAGTGTGCATAGCGTATGCTTGGGTTGAAGGAGTAGAATTTGAAGAATTTTTTTCTCCTATTGATAGTATGGAGGTGATAATATTTTTTTTAGGATTTTTCTGTCACAATAAGTTCAAATTATATCAAATGCACGTAAAATAAAATGTTATAAATTGAGAGGTATATATAGAGCAACTAAAGGGTCCCAATTGCCATATAATCTTGATGATGTATGCAAACATAAAAAGGCCTTGTATGGACTAAAGTAAGCACTTAGAGCATGGTGTTACATATTAGAAAAATATCTATAGCAACAAGGTTTCAAAAGATGGAAAATTGGTACTATGTACATCAAATTTGAAAATGAAAATCTTTTAGTGAAATTTGCAGATTTTCTAAGCCAAAAAAATTTCGTTGAAATGAAAGTCGAGTTTGTAATGTCAATGCTAGGAGAGATATCCTTCTTCCTTGGTTTGCAAATGACACAATAAAATAAATGATGCTTTATCTCTTAAAGAAAATACCTCAAGGATATGTTAAAATTTTTAGAGGTGGGAGTGTTCACTTGTTAGCACTCCCATGGTCATTGGTTGTGAGATGAACACACATCATGAATCACCTGAGGCTAATCAAACAATGTTCAGATAAATGATTGGTAGTGTCCTATACCTAATTGATCTAGAGTTAGGTAGGAACACAATAAAATATATAAATAAAAATAAACGCATATATGCAGTGGGAATAAAACTTCATTTCATTAATATCAATTACAGAAAAAAATGCTTACAAACAAAATGGAAAATAAATTAACTCGAGCGATGGTAGCTTATCTTTGAGAAGAGATGTGGCGGCTACATGCCTATGAACTGTGTTACAATGAGGCTGAAGGGAATTTTTACTATGGGAAAACATGAGAAAACCCTAAAAAACAAAAATCCTAACCCCAGGAGATGGAACACCAAGAGTTTGTGGGCCCTGTTGGGGTTAGTTGGGTAGCCAACTTCCTAGGATCATAACTTGGTCATATTATCTCCGTTTGTCGCAAACGATATATCGTCGCAAATATCTCTTCGATTAATACATGTTTTTTCATAGGGATGTGTATATGACTATGGTCCTATTGTGGACCTCAAAATAACACATTTTAGGGGGGTTAAAACTTCTCCAAAAGTTTAGGACCCAAAAAACTGCTAAAAATAGTAAATGTTGCTATAAATAAGGAAACTGATGAAACTAAGTGGAGGTGTAGGTGGAAAAGGTGGGTGGTCACCAATATAAACCCTGATCATTCCTCCCTCCTCAAGAATAAATGGTCCCCATTGCGTGCAAAGCCTCCATGAGGTGAGGAAAATTCTATTGAATTTGGTCCCTGGTGAACCACTTGCCCTGGTGAAGGAGTTGGCCTAATTTGGCAACTCAATAGAGAAATATCCTTGGATGGAGGTTGTTACTGATCTACGTTTCCATGATATGATCATTTGTGGCTTTTTTCATTTATTCTAGGTTTAAATCTATTGGTGTGAGTTATTCTGCAATGTCGGATGTGTCCAAAAATGGTGTAAAATAGGCCTGAAGGTGATCCACATTAAACACTAGGTGCAAACCAAATAATTATGGAATATGAAGCTCAAAGGAATTGTACCCTACTTCCTTCGTGATGATGTATGGCCCAGATCAGAGTGAGTGAAGATTGCGGTGGGCCTCAACGAGGCACTCCTTCTGCAAATGTATCCAAACTTTGTTGCCCACATAGAACTTATGTGCCACCCAATATTGATCATGTCACTGCTTGTTCTTAGCATTAGCTCTGTCCAATATGTCATGTACCTCTTGGTGGATCTGATGAATGTGCTCAATGAAGTTGTTTTGCTTGTCAGCTTTGGACTAGACATGAGCCGAATCTTCTTGAGTAGCTGCAAATGGTATGGCCACATCAATGGGACATAATGGTTGGAATCCCAAGTGCACCTGAAAGGGGTTGTGACCAGTTGAGCTGTGGAGAGCCCGGTTATAGCTGTGCTAGACATAGGGGAGGCTTTCATCGCATGTGCGTGGATGCTATGAGTTATACATGTGTAGAATGTGTACGATCATCCTGTTGACGACCTCCATTTCACCATCAGTTTGGTAGTGGAAATATCTGGACTTAGTGAGCTTGGTGTCTAGCATCGACCAGTGACTTGAAAAAATTTACTAAGGAACTTACTATCACAATATGAGATAATGGACTCTGGGATCCCAAAGTGTACCCACACTTGTTTAAATAAGAATTTAGCAGTGGCTTATGTTTTGATATTCTTCTTGTGGGTTGCCATAATGGCCATTTTAGAGAATATTTCGATGACCACAAAAAAAAATTCATTGCCATGCTTGGTATTAGGAAGGCCTGACATGTAATCCATGGAGATGGATTCCCAAGGTTGACTAGGGGTAGGTAGCAGAGTATATAGGCCTTGCTTCTTGATGGTTGATTTGGATATGGCACAGGCAACACAGGATTTGATGTACTTCCCAACATCATGTCGAAGGTTTGACCAATGGAAATACTTCTGTAGTATTGCCACTATTTTCTCAACCCCAAAATTTCTAGCGACCCGACTATAGTGTGTTTCTCAAATCATCTTGGCATGCTCAGTTGAAGGAACACATAGGTGTCCTAAGTGGCATAAAAATGCATCATGGAGGTGAAAATTTGGAACTTTCTAACCCTACAAGAGTGTCAAGTATGTGTTGCTAAATTATGGATCACTTTTGTAGAGATGCGACCAACCCGAAGTCTCATGCCCATAAGAGTCAAGCACAGTGGTTAGCCTCATGATCAGTGGTTAGCTGAGGCAATCTGCAACATTATTGGTGCTTCCCTTCTTGTACTTGATGTTCAAATGGAACTGTTGCAGGTAGGAGGACCATTTTTTATGGAAATCATTCTACAAATTCCCTTGTGTCTATATGAACTGCAGGGGTTGGTGATCTATGTGGATGAATGTTTGCTTCTCCAAAATGTAATGCTTCCATTGTCAGCAGGCCTCCACAATGAAATACATTTATTTTTCATAGGTGGGATACTTTCAGACTATGCCTTAAAGTGTCTCGCTGTGATATGCCACTGGATTCCCCTATTGAGTAAGTACTTCCCCAATAACATAGTTAGAGGCATTTGTCATGATCTCAAATGGTTGTTGCAAGTCTGGTAATGTGAGAACAAGTGCAGATCAGAGGCGGTGCTTCAAATCTATGAACGCCTTCTGTTGATATTTAGAACAAAATAATTTTTCTTTCACTCCTCCCTTGGTGACTTGACTCAAAGGCCAAGTGACGTGAGAGAACCCCAACCTAAACTTGTTGTAGAAATTGGCAAGACCCAGAAAACCATGAAGCTCTATTAGAGTGGTTGGGTTTGGCCAATCTTAAATGACTTGGATCTTGGTTGGGTCCACATGCACCCCTCGTTCATCAATAATGTATCCCAAATATTGAACCTGGGTCGCATCGAAAGTGAATTTCCCCAAATTGGCACACAACTTCCATTTTTGCAGTGTTTGGAGGACCTATCAAATTTGGTGGAGGTGTTCTTCCCAACTCTGGTTGAATATGAGGATGTCATCCAAATAAAACACCATGAATAAGATGGTGAATGGTTGCAAGATGTCATCCATAAGCCTCATTAAGGTTGCAGGAGAATTCCTCAACCCGAAAGGCATGAAAAACCATTCAAAAGGCCCTCCTTGGATTTGAAGGTAGTCTTCCACACATCATAGGGTTCGATTGGTACCTGGTGATACCCGGACTTCAAGTCGATCTTGCTGAAGTATTTGGCCCCCTTGAGTTGGTCTAGAAGGTCATCAATCCGCGGGATTAGATACCTATTCTAGACAATGACCTTGTTCAACACCCAATAGTCAATATAGAGTCTCCAAGTCCCATCCTTCTTCTTCACCAACACGATCGGGCTCCCATAGGGCAATGAACTCGATCGGATGTGACCTTTATACATTAGCTCGTGAATCTTCCTCTTAATTTTGTTGTTCCCCATAACAGAGTGTCGATAGATTAGTCCATTGGGTAGCAGTGCTCTTGGGGTCAGATCAATGGAGTGCTTGACCTGACAATGCATAGGTACACTTGAGGGTGAGGTGAATATGTCCCCATACTCTTCCACTTCCTCTATTGAAATGATTTTATTTTGTCTCCCGTTGTCGATAATGAACTACAGCGGGGAACGCTTCACCCACATCTAGGAATATAAAAGGCGCTCCCCCTGCTCTAGATCTATGGGTTCATCCTTCTGGATCTTGGTGGTGGTAAAAGTGGTGTTAGTTTCTGCATCAATAATATGCTTCTGTTTTTCATTCCCCTTGTCGGATTCTCAGTTAGATTCAGCACATGAATATGATTCGGAAGGCTTTGGCTTGGACACCAGTGACTTCTTTTCCTAACACTTACTTATGTTGTGAGTGGAGCTCTTATGGAACTCAAACCATTTTCCCGTGTCCTTATTTGGATTTGTGGTGTTTTTATTCACTTGTGGCTTTGGATAGTTTCCCTGGGCCGCTCTGCCTTGGATTTTTCCTTTGTTCTGCGATTTGGGGGAACCTTTCCCTTGCTTCTGATTCATAAATCCAAAGTCTCGCCTCTTCTGTTTGAATTTATGCTCAATCTTGGCAAGATACCAATATGTTGCACCAAGTGAAGAGATTTCAAGGAAATCCATTTCATCCTGAATGTATTTGTGCATACAACTATGGTACTTTAGAACCATATGTTTCTCTAAATATTTGATACCTAACTTTTTGTGCAGGGTATGGAACAAATTTGTCAGTTCATGCACATCGTGATCCCTTTGTTGCCACAACATATTCCATTGTATGTACTTGTCCTCATAGCTCCCCAAGGGATAGAATTGTTCCTTGATGGAATCTTGGAAATAATTTCAGGTGGGTGCGACTGAGAACAAGGAGGTTTCCTTCTCATGCTTTTTCTCACAGTAGGTGTCCCACCAATCCTTAACATGGGGGGCGACTTTGAGGAGTGAAAAAATAATCTTTTCCCGTTTGGAAAAGTCATGAACCAATAAATATCCTTCTAATAGATTTATCCATCTATCTATGGCGTTTTCATCTATTTGACTCTCAAATATGGGAATGTCAAAGTTTACTTGTACCTTAAAAGGAGTGGCACCTCTAGATTGGCTTCTGGATGAAGATGCGCCACCAATGGGTAGCCATTGAAGGATCAGGGATACTTTATCCATCATTGCGATCCTTTGTTTCTCGAGGGCCTCCTTGAGCAATATTTTGATATGATCTCCTACTCCCTTGTCTTTCTTTTCTTCTGCCATGGGAGGTTGTTATGAAACCAACTCCAAAAATAGAAGAAAAGAGAGATCAATGCCTTAGAAATAAACCACTTCGAGGAGAAAACCTCCTTTACATTACATAAATGAAAATTTATTGGATAAAAAAACCTCAATTATATATATAGGAGTCCATGGGGTCACAATATAATCCTAGCCGACATAACAATAATAATGTAATGGAACAATAATAACAACATGGGGGCTACAAGAGTACAAAAATAACAATAAGGGGGCTACACTAACAAAAATAAGGGAATACGCTAGTAATATAGGGGCCTAACATGCCCCTCTCCTTCAAACAAGTGTTGTCCTCAACGCTTGATTATTTCTTGATGCTTCTGTATAAAATTCTCATCCTCCCATGTGGAATATTTAACGGATAAGTTCTTCCACTTGTTCATATACTCTGAAATTGATCAGTTTCATAGTTGTTGAATTCTTGTTTCTATGATTGCTTCAAAACTTCTTTCGCTACGATGTTGATCTTCTTGTTGTTTCATTCGATTACGCACCAAAGTTAGGTTATCCTTTGAGAGTTGGAGAACTTGTCGTTGATGCTTGATGTGATCTTCCAATACTTTACCATCCATATTAGCTTTAATTTTATCCTTCAAACTGCCCAACTTATCGTCCATTTTTTATTTTAAACCATCGATGTAATATTTGATTGCTCTTTGTAATATTGAATTTTGTTGCACATGGTATGGTAATTTTGATATATCATACTGCAATTCTTCCTCTTCATGCGTCATAGTAGAGCTTTATGAGGGCTTAATGGGTGTGGAGTTATTTTTGAGAGGCATTATAGAACCCAATACTAATAAAAATGCTTCAATATTCCCTTGGAATAACTTCAAACCTCTTTTTCAAACAAACATTCATTTTTATGTAATTTTGAAAAACAAATACACACCTTTTTATTGCTTTTGAGGAGCTAAATATTGAAACTGAATTATCTTTGTGATTTCGGATATTCAATATCTGAAATTTGGTCATGTAGTAGCCCTCTAAATCTTCTTTCAAATTCCACAGGTTTGACCTAATTTGTATGCTTCAAGACAAATATATGCCCAATGCAGGGAAAATTTGAAGGATGGAAGTTTATATTAAAGTTTAGAAACCTTGGTGAATCTTACTACTCCCCAATATTTAAATTGTAAAATTTTTTATAATATTTTTGTAAAAATATTTAGGATTCTAATTATTTTATATTAGTATATATAAAATTTTGGTGATTTTTTAGGGTAAAATAATTTTATATTCTAAAATTCGAGCAAATAAATTTTCAAAAAAATGGTAATTGGCGAATATTCTTTTTGGAAAAAGCATGGAAAATTAGCCCACCTACAAATATTAGCCCCTAAAATTTTCCCTTGCCCAATCTCCCACAATGAACTAATTATGGACTGGTTCAGTAGAGTGAAATTGTACAGCATGCCACGTGTCACTATTTCCTCCTTCGACTCTGAAATTAATAAAAAGGAAACTACAATCTGTGTACCTTTGGCCACTTTTTAAAGAATTCCAATCCAATTCTTAGAGAGAGAGTTATGTCGATTTTCCCTAGGTCACCTCTTTTAGATGAAATTTAGGAGCCTAAAAAAACCCTAACTTCCATAGATCATATCTCCAAAAATGTTGCGAACCGAGATCTGAAATTTATAAAGGAAGTTCGTAGGGAGTTCGAATTCTCGTGGTAAAAATTCAGCTTATGGACCTTTGTAGAAAAAAAATCTATAGCGAAAATTCCACGATGACCTGTTTGGAGTCGCAAAAACCCAGAATCCAAAGATTTGATACCAAATGTTATGAAACCAACTCCAAAAATAGAAGAAAAGAGAGATCAACGCCTTAGAAATAAGCCACTTCAAGGGAGGACCTCCTTTACATTACATAAATGAATAAATTCTTGGAGGATAAAAATGGAGAAACCTCCTTTCTATATATAGGAGTCCATGGGGTCACAATTGTTAGCCTCTTTCTCATAAAAAATTATAAATCAAAGGTTAATTAAAATAATTAAGTATTGAAAATTAGGATTTTATGCCTAATTATCTAGATTATGTTAGTTCCTCTTGATTAGGAGTTATTCTATGCCTACCTAACTTAGATCCTATATTAGTGTGTGTGGTTAACTTATTTTCTCGACCAAGTTGTCCAAGATAAACAAACTATCTTGAGACAACTTCCTCATCTATTTATTTGTATTATTACATTCTTTGAATAATGAAAAATATGTGAGGTATGTCATAAGGCTCTCAGCCTCTTTCGCCAATTCTATGTCTTTGGTTTTTATGTGTGTTTTATTAGTTAATATAATTTGATCCTATCAAGTGTTGAATACATTGTTCAAATCAACAAAGCAAATCTTGTTGATATTTCACAGAATCTACAACAGACAAATGAAACGATTGAGTTTCTTGAACTGGATTTGCAACTACAAAGAAATGAGTTGCAAGAGAAGAGTGATGCTTTTGATTCTTTGAACCATACAGATAAAGATGATAAGCAATTCATCCAAATAGCTTCAAGTGTCGAAGTTGTTCAAGTTAAACTTTCTTCCAAACCAATCATCAAACCATGGGAAGGAATTCAAAGTAACAAAAATTGAAGAGCATTAGGATATGTCAAAGATGAAGACAACTTACATATCCCAGATTATTCAAAGCTCATCAAATTCATCAGTGAAGGCTTTCTTGAACAAATCACATCAACAAATTTTGCGATAGTTGCAGACAAACCAACATGCACACAAAACGAAGTTGCACTCAAACCAAAATTCTCACATTGTCAAAGAACAGGCCATGTGGAAGATCATTGTTTTGATCTCCATCCTTGTCGCCATTGTGGTGAGCATAATCATTCATCTGAGAAATTATACAACCAAAACCAACTGGACAGATTGAATATCAATTATGCCTAGATTGATCCTTGGGAATGGATGTCAACAGTCAAAATATTGTATAAGTTTTACAATTGAATTCAATCACACCTAGTGCAACCGAAATTCAAACAAATATGGTACTCTAATGCAATTGAACGAGGGAGTACACCAGTGCAACACTCCTACACCTGAAGGGGGGAGGTCAGAAATAATTTCCAGATGATTGTCTCTCCTGTCAACTGACAAAGGGGGGACAATATCAATGAAATTGATGGTGGTTGTCAGATTGAAATTCTTGACAACATTATCTAAGAAACCAGTGGGCATATTCAGCAGCCAATGGGCATTCAAGCGTATTCAGCAACCAGTGGGCATTCAAACATCCAAGAATCCAATGGGAATCAACAATGAGTAGTTTCCGACAACATCAACAAAATCAAAAGTGAGTTGTTTTTTGACATCATCAGTGAGTGGGCTATCATCATCAACAAACTCTCTAGTCGGCGTCTTCAACATTTCGTTAGTGGACAAGCAAATTCGCTAGTGGGTGTCATCAATTTTTTTTTTCAGTTGACAAAGGATGATGATTGCACACAAAGGAAAAATGGATCATTTTGTAACTTGGAATGTGATGGAGTTGTCAAGTGAAATTCAGAGATGAATTAGACATGCAACTAACTCATTGTCTCTTAAGATTTCAGTTTTTTCGGCATCCAGATTTGGCAGTTTTTCAGGAAGTGTTTTTTAGGATCAACAATTTCAGCATGAGAACTTGGAAGATGGTTCCTTGTTCTTATTTTCGATTTATCATTGAGGGGGGGAATGTTAGCCTATTTCTCATAAACAATTATAAATCAAAAGCTAATTAAAATAATTAAGTATTGAAAAATAGGATTTTATGCTTAATTTTCTAGATTATGTTAGTTCCTCTTGATTAGGAGTTAGTTTAGACCTACCTAACTTAGCTCCTAGATTAGTGTGTGTGGTTGAGCTATTTTCTCAACCAATTTGTCCAAGATAGACACACTATCTTGAGACAACTTCCTCATATATTTATTTGTATTATTACATTCTTTGAATAATGAAAAATATGTGAGGAATTTCGTAAGGCTCTTAGCCTTTTCCGCCAGTTCTATGACTCTAGTTTTTTATGTGTGTTTTATTAATAAATTTAATTTCTTACAACAATATAATCCTATCCGACCTAACAATAATAATGTAAGGGAATAATAATAACAATATGTTGGCTACAGGGGTACAAAAATAACAATAACGGGGCTACACTAACAACAATAAGGGACTACACTAGTAATATAGGGACCTAACAAAGGCTGTCGAGGTTTGCGAGGCTGATCTTGCAAAGGTTCAACCAGATCGATCCTTAACTCCTTATACCCCGACCTCGTTGGGTACATGCAAAGAAATATCTAGAAAGAGTAGAGCGCTCTAATACCACTATTCCATACTTATGCAGGAACACAATAAAATATAAAAGTAAACCTAAACATAGAGATTCAACAATAATAACACTTCTATTCATTAATATCAAATAATAAAAAAATGCTTATAGAAAAAATATAAAATAAACTATCTCGAGAGATGGTAGCTTATCTCTGAGAAGAGATGTGGTGGCTGCATGTCTTTGAACTGTGTTACAATGAGGCTCAAGGGAATTTTTGTTATTTAACAACATGGGAAAACCATAAACACCCAAAACCCTAACCCCAAAAGATGGAACACCAAGAGTTTGTCGTCCCTATTGCGGTTAGTTTGGAAACCAAATTCCTGGGGTCGTAACTTTTTCATATTATTTTTTTTGTCACATACGATATATTGTTGGAAATATCTCTCTGAGTACTACAGGTTTCGCCGCAGGCCTATGCCTATGCTTATGATCCAACTGCTAAAAATATAAAATTTTGTTATAAATAAGGAAATTGATGAAACTAACTTGAGGTATAGGTGGAATAGGTGGGTGGCCACCAATATCCACCTGGATCACTAATAGCCTCAAGGATAGATATAATTCAAGTTCTTGGTTTAGTAGCAAGGTATCAATAGTCCCCTAAAAAGAGTCATCAATTAGCTACAAAAATTATTTTCAAATATTTAAAGGCCATAATTGACTTTGGTTTATGGCATTCCAAATGTGAGAATTTTCCCTGAATTGCATACACAAATGTTAATTGGGTTCGAAATGTAGATGATCAGAAGAGAATTAGTGATAATGATTTCTCTCTAGGAGATCATTTGGTAGAATTATTAAGTAAAAATAAAACATCAATATCATTTTCCACAACTAAATTTGAGTACATAGAAGTTGTTTCATGTTGCACTCAAATTTCGTGGATGAAACAAAAATTAGAATACATGATGGTAACATACGATGCACATATTCCCATAGTTTGTGATAATATAAGTGCTATAAGTATGTCCAAGAATCATTTCTTCATTCAAAAACCAAGCATATACCCATCAATTATATTTTTCTTCGGGAATAAGTAGTTGATCATTTTGTAAGGTTGGATTATATATAAAAAAAGGGAGTAAATAGATGATATATTCACCAAGCCTCTTTCCTAAGAACTATTTGAGTATTTGAGGTAGAAGTTGGGAGTGATGTATCCTTATTCTCTTCCATAGTTTCCTTAAAAATGAATGAAGGTAGTTTTCCACTTATGTCAAGAATGTATGTCTAGTAGGATGTTAGAGAGAAGAGAAGCAAATAAACTCAGAGGGAGCTACAAGATAAATAGGAGAAATATGTGTTTTGGGGGAGAAGTTGGCTCTTGAAACAATCTTTGGTATAAATTATCACATCAATCAATTGGTATAACAACAAAAGAATTAATATCATAAACATATACAACTATTAAATATATCATACCTTCGTATAGAAAATGAAACTTGAGCAACGCCCACTTTTTATTTATATCAAAGGGGGAGAATGAACAAAAAACCTGAGAGAGTGAGAAGATAGTAGCCTAATAGCCTACTAGGGGGAGTTATTGACTAGGGAATTAAAGTCCAAAGTCATTAATTACTAGCAATGTCTATTTTTGTTTCCATCAATGCCAAAGGGGGATATTGTTGAGTATATTTTGTCATTGATGACAAGTTCATGGGGAGATTGTAAAATGTGATATCAGGTTGCTATGTTTATGTTGTCATTACTATGTTTAGTGTCATTATAGCTCTAAATGTTTTTTCTTTTTTATGAGTATTAGTAGTGTAGCTTGATTAGCATATATTTGCAAGAATTAGGTGTATAGGTTCTTAGTCCAATTGAGTTTGAAGTATTTCTAGTTAGCTAGCTTGTTCAAATACCTTTCCAATTATAAATGACACTTTTACTGACTCCCACATACTAAGGAGAAAATTGGGTTTGAAGTGATGCAATACATGTAAGGTTCTAGGATAATAATAGTTTTAAACATTCTTGAGTTATGGAGCATGGACCCCTCTCATCAGATCATTAACAAAAACTAAATCACAAGCTCATTAGGGAGCACCAATGAATGATGAATCGACAAGTTTTTGGTCACAGCAACCAGTCATATTGAGCCTAGAAGTAAGCATTGAAGCATCTATACAACCATCAATTAAGACCTTGTTTGCACACAATTTCAAAGTAGGTTGATATGTGGTGGACTTGTAAGCCTTCCATCATAGTGCCTGGTCACTTTTGATGAGCAAAATTGATAGTTTGAAAGTGGCACGTGGCAGACACATATGAGCAAGTGGACACATGGCAGGTTCTCGGTGATAACAAAATATGACATGTTAGAACCATAGGTACGTGATGTGGTAGTGGACCCCATATAGGATTCTCTACCTTAGAGTTTTTCATTTGAATTATTGGAAGGTGTTATGAATACCTAAGGTCCAAGAAGCTCAAGACCATGGTCACACTGCCCGGTCGCAAAGAGCCTAGTAAGAGGCACCCAATATTTTTTATTCTCAAGACTTCGATCTTGGATATTTGGTAGTTTAAGAGATTCCTAAATAATTCCTAATATTTGAGATCTAAGATGTTTAAGCCTATGGCCACAACTCCTAGTCATGGAGGGATTAGAAATAATTTCTTAGGGTTCATCGTATCAGGAATTTGGTCTTAGACTCTAAACATCAGCATAAATTTTTTCTTGAAGTCTGATATTCAATATCTACTATGCTTGACATGCATGGTAGCTGTTAAGGTCACAATGTGTTGAGGGTAAAGTGTTATGGGGATTAGGCCCATTATTTCATAAACAATCAAGCCACAAAAATGCATGGAAATAAGTTTCATCCACAATCCTATGAGATCTGATAGAGTTTTTAAATCTCATAGTCTCACCATAGGGCATGTGGGGCAAACATTAAGCACTTAGGGAAGTCACAACCAATTTTTTAGGTGGAAAAGTAATTAGGCTGAAAATATTTGAGATCTATAGATTTATGTCTATAAATGGAAACAAAACAATGTGAAAAAAAAATGCCCCAAGCAAATCAATGAGAGGAAGTCTCATTGACAAAAGCTATTTGCATGAAAATTAATGGTGTAACTACTTTGGTTGAGTAGACCATCTATGGATCAAATTATTTTCTTAGATGTATGGGACAAACCCTTCCATATGTTTAATAAAAATTATTTCTTTCAACTATGATAGGTATAGAGTAAGTTGAATGTGATGAAAGAAGACTAAAGAAATGTAACATATTACTTTAACAATAGCCTGAATATATATGTTATTTGGTATACTAGAAAGTGTATAAAATAACATTCTAATGGCTTAAAAATAGAACAAATATTAATTACATGAAATCAAGGAAATAATAAATGGTTGAAATTTATTATAACAACAACCTATTCAGATCATAAATCTCAGTATTAGGTATAAATTTTTCAAGAGGAATAAGAAAAGTTGATCCACATCTTAACCTCTGTTGCACTGAAAATTGTCACCTTGACATTTCGTTGTCCGTATGAGCTCATTATCACTCATACTTTCCTCCTTTTCAAGTCTAAAAACATCAGTTCCTCATATCAAGCCTTGAAAATAAGAGAAAAGCTCTCAAAAGTCTCTAAAACTCTGGTATTGCACTTTCTCTTTGTCTTACCTATAGTCCCGCACCTAATGGTCATGTCTCCTGCGTACCTGACCGCATTTTCTCTATGTTAAGTGTGCGGACCCCTGTAAAATATTAAAAGGGCGCAAGTAAACTCAAAAATATCACTTTCAAACATTTTTAGAAGCTTCTAGAAGGAATCTTGCGGTGGCAAGTCCGCTCTTTTCAGGTTCTTGTATCCCATGCCTTAAGGAGCTAACCCCTTGATGTGAGGAGCTTATCCCTTTGAAGGAGGATTCCATCCCTTCATAGGTGGAACTATAACCTCCTCTTTTGCACTATAAAAAGAGACATAGGGCAGCCTAAAAGGGTTACAAAACAACTAGACAATTGAAGAGTTCAAGCTTTAGTGTTATTTGAGGTAAAGTACTGTTGGAACTTAGACTCCTTTAGCTGAGATTTTATGAGGAAAGATTATATAGTTGTATGTATCTCAGTTGGAAGAGTGCAAGGCTTGTCAGAGTAAAGGAAATTCCTGCTTTGGACCCAGGGAAGACCTATTCAACATCAAGGCTGAAAAGGTTGTAAGGTTCTTCTACTATTTCCAAGTTAATACAAATAAGTTTGTTTTTCTCAATAAGATGTCATTTGATTGTTTATTTTATGGATTACTTGATCACCATAATAGATATGATTTATGAATATATGCTATGAAGGTGCTATTTGATGTTCGTTTGTTTTTTATTGCAGATCTTCGAAGATAACTCTTTCGAGCGACTGAAAGACGACTACTACAAACAAGCGTTGGATCAAGGTAGGATCGTAACACCTTCATAGCATTTACCTATAAATCGTGATATATCTAGAGAAAGATAGATTTAATTGTCTGTTTGTTGCTAGACTATCTTCTGATACTAGGGAGATCGATCTTGTCCGCAAGATTGATTTATCCGGCCAACAAATTGGCAACTCCACTGGGGAAAGAATTTAATTTTTGGTTTTCCTTTGTTTTGACTTGAGAAAATGATTTTTTCTGGTTTTTGATTGATGTATACTGGCTTGGGTAGCTTAGGTTTAATTTTCTTTGAAAATTTTTGAAGTATTTTGTGTTTTTCTTGAATTTTTCTGGGGATCGCACTTTGTCTTCACACACAGTGCAGGCATTTTCGCACTTTCCTTGAGTAACCAGTGCAGGACCGCACCTGTTTGCTCTGGAGCCTGTGGACCTTGTCAAATTTTTGAAAAAATTAAGATTTCTCCTTTCAGTTTGAGTTTAGATTTGATTTAGGATTCTTAACATCTACCCATATCTATATTTTTCTGTTAAAAAGCCTTGTTTATGAGTTTCTTTCAGCAAATTTTTCATCTCATCAATCTCCGTTAAGTTAATTGGGTGTTTTGAGTCTCTTTTTTGAGAAATTATTAATTTAATTTCCTTTGGTCATTACTTGGAGGTTTTTCTCAGCTTTTTTACAATTTTGCATCTTTTTGCTTTTGTTTTTGCAAAAAAAATTTCCCCCTCATTCGCAATGGGGGGGGAGGGGGTGCTAAATTGTGTATGAGTGTTAATCGCCTTTGAGTATTTTTATTTTTGATATTTGGAACTCTCACCCAATTTTATTTACTTACACTTGATTGGTTCTTAGATTACATTAGAATCATCTTGTGTTTGAGAATTCTCTTGCATAGATCACATTTGCATAATTAGAATTCTCATTTTCAGAATATGAATGAAAATGTGCATAGATTACATTTGCATACTTTTCAAGTGAATTGTGCATAGATTACAACTGCATAGTTTACATTCTGAAAAATCAATCATAAATTTAGATCAGTTTTCTTTGATTTGAATTTAGATGTTTTTATGCTTGTTTTAAAAACACAAAAATAAAAAATTGTTTTGGAATTGATTTGCATTAGTTTTTCTTGATGAAATTAGTGCATTAGAGAATTTGTTATATTTTCTCTTAGTGATCAATTTTTTGCATTGTTGGAAGTGAATGGAAACTCTCTCCCTACTTTAATTAGGATTCATCGAATTGAAAAGATTACATTATCATATTCGATTGCATTTAGTTTTGGGTTGGGTCATAACACCATTGGTTTCATATCCATTTACCCTTTAAGTAATAACAACCTAAATAACACAGCGCTTAATAAAATTCATTTAGTAATTTTTACATTTTTAGGGCTCTTTCCACCAACTTAACTCAGGATTAGTGCTTTGGAATAGGTTGTAGTTAACTTTCCAAAGCAACTAAAACAAACAAGCAGTCGATCTTGCAGTAGGAAAATTCCAATTTTTGCATGTATGCTCTGGGAAGCTCCTCTTAAAGGTGTTAAGCACAAGATCATATCCGAACCAGTGAGGTAATCAATCCTTCCTCATTGGGAACGATAGAATATATACACGTATTAATAATGGTAAACCTCAGATTGACCATTGTCGAGGAGCCTGGGGTCACTTGTTAATAAACCTTAGATTATGTCAAGGAGCCTTCAAGGGGATTGAGCTTTGTTACTCTGCCCTTACGTGTGTGTCGGATCGTAGACTGTTCCCCCAATTATATTTGTTTCTGTTGGTAACCTTAGTGGCCATAAAATTTAGGATTCTTTCCCAAGGTCACGGTGGAGGGAAGATCCCACTGTACCTGGAACAGACATCGACTAGACTCACTTGGACTCTTGGGAGGGTTATCTTCACTCGAGATGGCATAGTGGAGAAACTTGCACCTGTCTGTTTCATTAATCAAGTTGTCGGGGTAAGTGTTCCAACTGCCATTTCTGCATTAAAATTCTACGATGTTGGATTTCATCACCAACTAGTGTTTTTAGTGCAGGAATCTATTGTTTGTGTGTGGTTTGACTCCTAGATTTGATAGCACATGTTCATTTGTTTGTTTTTACTTTTAGAGACCATAGGTGTGAACTGTGAATTGTTATTTTTATTTTAAATTACTAATAAAATTCACTGAAGTTGAATATAATGGCAACTGTTCTGGAATTTACCAACCAAGGAACCCCTCTTAACGAGAATCCTAGTACTTTTCCTTAATTTGGAAATGTTTGTCCTCCTTATATGGCTACATTGTCATTACCCAGATTTACAGTAGGTTTACTGGTATGGCTATTTTCAACTTCATTGGCCCCAAATACTCCAATTGTTCCACCTCAACCGGATGCTTCACCTCGATAGAGTTCACCATCTCAACATAATCAACCTTCTATTGACCCTTTACCTTCTTCACCCAATATGTCTTCCTCCCTTTCTTGCTCTTCGCTTAGTAAAATCCTTGACGCTAGTAACCAGGTGACTGAGAAGAAGAAGAAAGGGAAGAAGAAGAAGAAGAAGAAGCAAGATAAGAAAGAAGTCAACCAGTCAACCATGGCTATAAATTTTAGTAATGTTGAGGAAATCTCCAACATGCATTGTAAACCCAAATACCCTTGCAGGCTTTGTAAGGGTGACCAATTCCTTATCAATTGTCATGGTATTCCAAAGGTCTTGGAAGTACTGTCAGAAAAATCCCATCAACTTTTTGTTGATCCATCAACCAGTGATAGTCAGGTTCCTGGGAAAAAGGGTAAAGTTAGGTTTCCTTGTAAGTTGTGCAAAGGGAGTCATCAAAGTCACATTTTCCATCACATGGATGAAGCCTCAAAATTGTTGGGAAACCTTACCGTTCCATAGCAAGGATTTCCAACTGGTTACCATCAACTTTCTCCCAACCTACCGTCAACTGACGGAGTGATTGATCTAATTCCAAGTACAGTCAATCCCACTCTTCCATTGGAAAGTGAAACTCATATCACTTAGGTTGATGATCCATTAGTTGATCAAGTGGACGACTCAATTTCCCATTCGGTCGATCCCATTCTCCCTGTAGAGAGTGAACTTCATACCGCTCAAGTTCTTCTTGTTACATCAGATTATTCAATGCTAGGGGGAATGTCACCTGTTTCTACAGAACCCCCTCCAAGTACTGAGATATTTTCTTTTGATTGGAATAGACTGACAGAACCTCGTCTTTGTTCCTCCATCCCTTTCCAAATCATTTTGAAGACTGGTGGTAGGGACATACACTACACGCATGTAGATGAAGGTGCTTCTATTAGTATTTTATCCTCAACTACTTGGAAAGCTTTGGGTTCCCCTTAGCTTGTGCCTGTTACGCAGAATCTGAAAGCTTTTAACATAACCATTAGTGAACCTTTAGGGATACTTCCTAAGTTTTATATTAATTTGGAAGGTAAAACTATCTGTATTGATCTTATGGTAATTCGAGGCCCCTTGTATTTCAATTTAATCCTTGGGCGAGACTATGTCTATGCAATGAAAGCTGTCGTATCGACACTCTTTTGTGTAATGTCTTTCCCTCACAATGGAAATATTGTGACTGTAGACTAGCTTTCATTCCCTAGTCTTGATTCTACTACCAATAATCCGACATCCATGAATGTTCCTCATATGAAAGTGGTATCTACCCCACCACGGGTTAATTATGTGGCAACTAGTCCCATGTTTTCAATTACCGATGTAAGTGAGCCTCTCACTGTTTGCTCATCTTCCTTTGACTTAGATCCGGTAATTGACATGGAAAATTCTATGGGATTATTTGAATGCGATGTTCTTATCCCTTTTGAGTCCCTTGACATTTTTTCCTTCCAGAGAATTGTTCTTCCATTTGATGAAGAATTTTTGGAAGCCATGCTCGAGGAGTGTCCCTTTACATGTCTTTCTTCTAGTTGGAAGCCATGACAAGGTCACCTGTGAGGATAGTTCCTTTTACTGTGTCAAACTCGTTAAAAAATGAATCAATGGCCCGCAAGGAAAGTTCCTTTTACTGTGTCAACCTCAGTAAAAAATGAATCAGTGAGTGTGAGGATAGTTCCTTTTACTGTGTCAACCTCATCAAAAAATGAATCAGTTAGTCGAGGGCATAGTTCCTTTTCTTGTGTCAAGCTCGTTAAAAAATGAAACAGATACCATGAGGATAATTCCTTTTACTGTGTCAACCTAGTTAAAAAATGAATCAGTGATTCATGAGGAGATTTCCTTTTACTGTGTCAACCTCGTTAAAAATGAATCAGTCGGCAATGAGGACAATTCTTTTCCTATGTCAACCTCATTAAAAAATGAATCAGTAGGTAGATTGTAGGGATTAGATTGATAGATTAGAAATAAGTAGTTTCTTAGGATGGTTCCTGTTACTGAGTCAACCTCGTAAAAAATGAATCAGGTATGAGGAAAGTTCCTTTTACTGTGTCAACCTCGTTAAAAATGAATCAATGGATCAAGAGGAAAGTTGCTTTTACTGTGTCAAGCTCGTTAAAAAATGAATCAATGGGCCATAGGACAGTTCTTTTCCTGTGTCAACCTCATTAAAAAATGAATTAGTAGGTTATATATGTAGATTGTAGAGAGTAGATTTGAGGATAGTTCTTTTACTGTGTCAACCTCATTAAAAAATGAAACATTTAGGTGAGGATAGTTCATGTTACTGTGTCAACCTCGTTAAAAAATGAAACATGTTGCCATGAGCATAGTTCTTTTCCTGTGTCAAGCTCTTTAAAAATGAAAAAAATCCTCCCCTAAATGAGTCGAGTCTTTGACTAGATCTCGTAAATGTTAAGTCATATATTTAGGTTAGTTATCTTAGTTTTTGCATAATTTTCTTACAGTTTTAGGTCGGATCTTTCATATGATCTCGTAAATGAACCTTCATTCCATCCAGATATTAATTACCAGTAGTCTATTTAGTTGAATGAAATGAAGCTGGGGGGGCATGCGCTCTAACATATTACGCTTAGGGGGCATTAAAACCTATCTGAAGCATATTTTTTCTCTGTTTGAAGTAAAAATGAAACCTATCTCGAGTCGATTTTGGTTATTTCCAAGACTCGTTAAACTCATGAAAATCCCGAGATGATTTTGTTATCTTTCATTCTAGTAAAACACATGAAAATGCCGAGTTATTTCCGTATTTTCCTGCTCGTAAATTAAATTGAAAGTCGGCCACAGGAGTATATTTTTATCCCTTTTTCGAACTTGTTAAAACTTATGAAAAAGTGAAAACCACGAGTACATTTTTATCCCTTTTTTGAACTCGTTAAAACTTACGATAAAGAGAAGCCTTGGAGTCCTCTTTTAAGCCCTTTTCAGACTCTCGAAATTTGAAAAGATTGCTAAGCGCTTGATTATTCGAACTCGTTAAAATAAATGAATGATCGTCCTTTCAGTATAAGTTTATCCCTTTTACGGACTGAAATGGACTATTTATGAAAAAGGTATACATTGACTAATTATGGTCAATAGAGTTCTCTCTTACATCATTTTATCCTTTTTCAGGCCTGAGAGACTAAATTTACGAAAAAGAACACCCATGGAGTTTTCTTAAGTTTTTTCTTCTCATTCCCTAAAAATGAAAAACACCGAGTTTCTCCTATATTGGACTCGTTAAAATTTAACAGTAAAGGACCTGTCAATTACAAACAGGAACAGACCACTCCTTCTTAGGGTTTGATTTTAAACTAAGTTGGACTCATCCGAAGGATGAGCTTATAAACAAGAAAATGTTATCCTCCTCAAGCTTGTAAAAAATAAAGAGGTACTTTCCAGAAATGGTGGGGGAAAAGAGAGAAAAACGAACTTGTTTGTTACATTTTGATTTTCAGAAAACCGTTAACCACTCTTAAACACAACACTTTTGTTCACCTAGGTTGGGAAAATCCTTTTCCTAATAGTTAATCAAACCATATTGAAAGTCGTCAGACAGTTTCTGGGTATTAGATTTGGGTCAATTGTCACCAAGCCATCTACAGTGTCATTATGTGTTCAAGAAGATTGTTCAAACAAACCATTCATCTGAAAAATATTTGTCTTCCATTTTCACCATCTCTGAGTCAATCCTTGCCAAGATATTTCTTGAAAACTTGATCTATGATTTCGTGTTGTGGGCTTGCCTATGACGGATCGCTTTCTATCGACGACAGCTCATTATCTAGGAAGTCAATCTAGAAATCGTCAGTACCTTGGAATCTGCATGCCTCAATGGCAGGTTTCTTGCCTTCGACGACAAGTTGCATCATTGACCTTCGATCGAATGATTCCGTGACATGTTCTACTTCAGCTCATTCATTCACATTTCATGGATTTTATTGAGTACTTTGAGGGAAATTGACATTACTCGTGGTTACTCTCACACTTGTTAACAGTTCACATTATCGATTGGTAATCAAGTGGTTTCTACCATGTTCGACTTCAACACATTTAATCACATGGATATAATCGTACTAGTTCGAGAAGCAGAAATCAAGACCCTGGATATAGTTTCCACCATCCGTGCTACGAATAGGTTTATTATTCACGTGTGCAAGAGACGATTCATTACGTATGGTCGCGTCCATGCTATGTCTACATGATTGATGTAATATTAAAATCATTTATGTATCGTAACATGTATAGTTGAAGCTCTTTATTTGAGTATGGGAATGTTTTCATTTCGCCGATGATATATATACATATATACATTTTGTACCGAATGTTTTTACAGTGTTCCCACTAGGGGTGTCCACAAGATGATCTCGAAATGATAAAGTACTTCACTCTTCATACATGGCGACTCTATCTTCATCTACTACGTACTTCGCACTTTAGGGGGCAATCTATTGCACCGGAAATTGTCATCTTCATGCCCTGACATTTTCGTTGTAGATTTGAGTCTATTATCACTCATAATTTCCTCCTTTGCAAGTATAAAAACATCAGTTCCTCATATCAAGCCCTGAAAATAAGAGAAAAGCTCTCAAAAGTCTCTAAAACTCTGGTATCGCACTTTCTCTTTGTTTTACCTGTGGTCCCGCACCTAATGGTCATGTCTCCTGCGTACCTGATCTCACTTTCTCTGTGTTAAGGGTGCAGACCCCTGTAAAAGATTAAAAGGGCGCAAGTAAACTCAAAAAGCTCACTTTCAGTCATTTCTAGAAGCTTCTGGAAGAAATTTTGCGGTGGCAAGACCGCTCTTTTCAGGTTCATTTATCCCATGCCTTAAGGAGCTAACCCCTTGATGTGAGGAGCTTATCCCTTTGAAGGAGGATTCTATCCCTTCATAGGTGGAACTGTAACCTCCTCTTTTTCACTATAAAAGGAGGCATAGGGCAGCCTCAAAGGGTTACAATAAAACAATTGATGAGTTAAAGCTTTAGTGTTATTTGAGGTAAAGTGTTGTTGGAACTTAGACTCTTTTAGCTGAGATTTTATGAGGAAAGATTACATACCTGTATGTATCTCGGTTGGAAGAGTGCAAGGCTTGTCAGAGTAAAGGAAATTCCTGCTTCGGACCCCGAGAAGACCTGTTCAACATCAAGGCTGAAAAGGTTGTAATTTTCTTCTACTATTTCAAAGTTAATACAAATAAGTTTGTTTTTCTCAATAAACTGTCAATTGATTGTTTATTTTATGGATTCCTTGATCACCATTATAGATATGATTTATGAATATATGCTATGCAGGTGCTATTTAATATTTGTTTGTTTGTGATTGCAGATCTTCGAAGATAACTCTTTTGGGCAACTGAAGGACAACTACTACAAACAAGCGTTGAATCAAGGTAGGATCGTAACACCTTTGTAGCATTTACTTATAAATCATGATATATCTAGAGAAAGATAGATTTAATTGTCTGTTTGTTGCTAGACTATCTTCTGATACTAGGGAGATCGATCTTTTCTGCAAGATCGATTTATCCGGCCAACAACCTCTCATGTGTTTCATATAACTAAAATTTCAGATGAATTAGATCATGAAAATTATAGGAAATAAATACTTAAAAGAATAATAGACTGCCATATGATGAAAGAACAATGTTTTGATTAAAAGATTTTGAAATTAAATTCTTTGAGTACAAATTACAAGTCTCTTTTCTCCAAAAACCAACTCTTCATATGAGTTTCTTTTCAATTTGTATACAAAAATTACAAAAACAACTTATTGTTGTAAAAACAAAAATTTAGGATCTAAAGAAAAAATAGACAATGACTTTAGGGTCATAACATGAAGTTCCATTTGTGCTCCTTTACTAGATTCTATTTCAAAGGTTGATGAATTCATGGTGCTGACTTAGTAAACCACTCTGAGTCAGATCCATTTGGATAATTATATAACACCATATTTTTTTAAGATACATCCAACTCAGTGTATTTTTGGTATGTTGATATAATCGGAAATAGAATTATGACCTAGCAGTGAACATAAAAATCATCCATAAGTTTATCAACTAATAATTCTCCTTTCAATGCCCCACTCATATAAAAAAACTTACTATCATTTAATCCAAACTTTGGTAATGGTTCTTTGTACATTTCAATAGGTAACAATGTTCCATTTTCATCTCAGAATGAAGGCATTCCCATACCCTTTAAAATATTAAAATTTGCATTGATTGGGTCTACCTCCTTTTGGACTAATTTTAATTTATCCTATGTTTGTTGTACATAATTCCTCTTGATGATAACTCTATTAGTTTCCATTATCATATTAGATATGTCATTAATCCCTAATTTTCTAAGTTATTCTCTACTTCTAGAATTGAGAAATTTAATTATGTTAGTTGCAACTATTGGCTTATTTCCTAATTCATGTTGAATTTGATCAATAGCTTCTTTAGCATTCCTCAACACTTCTACTTCTTCTTCAATCACTACAACCGATTCCCATGAATTTGAAATAAAAGAAACTATTTCCTTCCATAAAAGCCTTTGTGTCTTAATCAATGGTTGATATCCAACTAATTGTTTCTTATACCACTCTACTTGAATTTGTAAAGTAGATTTAAGCTTTTTCTTAGTGCCAATAGTTGTATTTATACCAATCAATTCCTTTTTGTCCTCCCTTAATTCATTATTTCTCATATAAAGTATTTGTTTTCATATTTTCAATCTCTTGATCCTTAAGACTTAATGTTGACATTTTCATAGCCAATTTTTCTGAAGGACCTACCTTTGTAACTGTTGCTTCAAATGTAGTTGCTACACATATATGCTCAATTTTTTCTTTTAATAATTTCCATTCTATTTTTTAATTTGATTATTAAGCTCTATAATTAAATAAAACAGCTTCTCCTTCACCTTTTTATCTATAATTCTTAGCATTTTGAGATTTCTTCTCAAGATTTGAATATAGGTGTCTCCTTATTTTATTAAGGCTTGTATCGAAGAAGAATTGTTTGGATATGCACCCAATTTAATTATAATATGATCTAGATTATATATCTTCATTTTATTTATTTTGGTGTAAATCTTCTCATGTTTCAGATGATTAGTCACTTTGTTTAACATATTTTCCAATTTAAAAACATTAGTGGTTTTATTTGCTAATTTCCTACATAAAATATCCCTTGCCTATGGAGATCCATTTGGTCAACCACATGGATCTGCTTCAAATCAACGGTGAAATTGGTTACTTTATAATATTCTGTTGTTTTAATGACCTTAGACTTATGGTCTAATATTTCCATTTGCAACTATCCTTTTTCATATTCCAGGGTTGTAAGTAACCTTATCTAGTTCATTGTAGGAATCATGTTTTAAATTCATATTTTCTTCTTTATCTCCATGAAATTGTGAGAAAATATTATCCTAATTAGTATTTGTAGTAAGTGAACAACATAAGATGATGTTTCTGGTTCAAAATAAGTTAATGGTAAAATCCCCAAATTAAATATAGTCTCACTTGATACAATAGGCTTGCTTGGTGTAGCTTCAATGATTGAAACTTATATTTATTTCAATCTCATCCACTTTTGTACTATGTACGTTGTAGTCTCTGATTCTGAAGTTGATTTATATGTCTCTAAAAATACTATTGAGTTATTTCTCCCTTGGCTGTGGAGTTTCAATAATAAATGATTTTGATGGATGAACTACTCCACTATGCACTTATGTAACTGGAATGGGATCTTATTCCCAATTTATTTGTTGAAAAATTATTCAACTTCAGGTGTAGGCACATGTCTATAGGGAGCTAAACCTTACTCTGCTCTTCTAATTGATCTAATGTTATGAGGATCATAATGCCAAATTTCTCCCTGTGAGAATTTCATATCCTTTAGAATTACCTTCATCTTGTTGATCATCGGTTGTCATTGATGTCAACCCAAGCAGCACCAGGGGCTACCTCAATTTTGCATGGTAATTTTGATGTACAAAATTACTATATTATGGGTCAATAATGTTTTTTAATTTTTTCTACTTGTCAAGATGTTTCCATTGATATATGGCACGCCACGTAATTCTTCACGGTTTGAGAGATATTCATGTTCTAAGTTTGTAATCCCAGTTAGTGGGATAAAACCCCATGGGGTTTTGGCATGGGTCATTGAAAAGTCAATAATTAATAATTTTTAAGCTCCTAAAATCCCTCCCATGTTCACTTTTTGAATCCCCTCTCAACCTAAGAATTTATATAAATTGTGATCCTCATATCCTCCTTATGTATGGATTTCACTACCAGAAACAGGTCATCGTGGAATTTGCGCTCTAACATTTTTTCTACGAAGGTTTAGAAGCTGAAATTTTTATAAGGTGAAGAAAAAATCCTGAGAAAGCTCTTGTAAAAATTTCATATCAGGGTACACAATATTTTCGGAGATATGATTTGTGGAAGTCAGTGTTTCTGCAGGCTCTTGAACTTCATCTCAAAGAAGTGACCTTGGGAAAATCATCATAACTCTCTCTCTGAGTATCGGATTGGAATTATGTAAAAAATGGTAGATATTGCACGGACTGTAGTTTTTTCTGTATCAATTTCAGAGCCGAATGAAGAAACAATGACACGTGGCACTCCATATAGGTTCGCTCTACTGAAATAGTCCATAATTAGGTCATTGTGATATATTGGGAATAGCTCTCCCTTGAAGAATCAAAATTGGATCAGACCTATGGCATTGGATAGAAGACTCAGAGTACTACTAGTGAACCTAAAATCACATATTGAGGGGCTGAAACAATATAGATACATGATATTCAATATCGAGATCCTAGAAGACAAGAAAAATCTAGATCATGTGTTATCAAGGGCTGGAAAGGACCAGACTTTCTAGGGAAGAAAAGAAGAGCAAGGTGCAGTAGATGGTAGTAGGACAAGAGCAACAATCAAGGTACATAATAGCAGCAAGAAGTTCAGCACATGAATTCTTCAAGTGGGTAGCACTGCATACAGTCATTGAAAAGGTATCATTGTACTAAGCCATTGTAAATGCATCATCTTAAAAATTGTACAAGTGTCTATCTGCCAAGAGTTGAAGAGGCTGGGTCAGGAGGTCTAGGATCATCATTAGGTGGTTGTTTCATAGTTGGGTTTATGATCTAGTGTGTCTTCTTCATCTACCTCATTCTATATCATTGTAAAGTGGACCATTTTCCCTGGTACAGGAGTCCATTCTTGTTTTATTCTTCTATAGGGTGGTGCTAGGCTAGTGCATGAAGTCACCAACAGGTTCAAGCTTGTGATGAATTTAGGGTGGTAGGGTGGCGCTAGGGTGAGTTTTAGTTCATTGGGTGTTGGGGCATCCGTTCAGTTGACTACTGAAGAATCTCGAGCGTTGGAGCGTCCATCCAGTGGGAGATGGAAAAGAATGCTTTTTTAGATTCTAGGAAGTTGGAGCTTTATTTTCAATTGGATTTTAATAGTAAAGAATTATTAGAAAAGAATTTAGGTGGTTTTTATACCGGAGAGGGTTTCCACCTTAAAAACTGTGTGCATTTGTATTCATTTTGTTTACCACTATCATTGTACAAACACTGATAATAATTAAAGATTAACTAATGCTCTAATTGAAAGGAATACTGATTCACCCCCCCCTCATTATTTCCAACAATTGGTATCAGAGCTTGGTTCCTTCAATAGAAGTTTAACAATTGGAAGGAGGTCATGGAGCACACCAAGAATGGTGTACCTCTGTTCAATGAAAATAATTATGCACTTTGGAAAGGAAGAATGGAGGTCTATCTCTTGGCGCAAGGTTACGAAGTATGGGACACTGTTCAAAATGGATATAGATCAACCGCGGATGAACAAGGTAAGAAGAATTTGGTAAATGATGCAAAAGAAAAGAATATTATTATTAGTGGACTTATTAAATCTGCTTATCATAAGGTGTTGGGTTGTAAAACCGCCAAAAATGTATGGGATAAGCTTGAGAATATATATGCAGGTGACTCAAATGTCAAAGAATCAAATCTTCAAATCTATAGAGAAAAATTTAAGCAACTCAAAATGAAAGAAGATGGCAACATTGTTGCATACTTCCAATACGTTGATGAAAAACCAATACTCTGGAAGTATTGGGAGAGCCAGTTGACGAGAAGACTATTATACGAAATATTCTTAGAACGTTACCAGGGAGATTCAAACCAAATGTATTTGTCCTAGAATACAGTGAAAATCTAGAAAAACACAACAAAGAGGAATTACATGGTGTTCTCATAGCATATGAAATGAGACTTGATGAAGAAGATGGTACATCGCATATAGAAATTGCGTTCGTTGCATCTAAGAAAACCAATAATGGAAAAAAACCTTCAATTGAAAAGACATGCACCTGCAAGTGTGAAGAAAAGGGAGATGATGAAGAAGGTCTTTCAGATGAAGAATATGCTTACTTTACGAGAAAACTAAAAATTGGTAAGGGAAAATTCAAAGGTAAACTTCCATTGATATGTTTTGGTTGTGGCGAGGTTAGGCATTTCACAGCAAAATGTACAAAAAGAAATGATGGAAACTCAAAAGGAAAGAAAGGCTTTAAGAAATTCAACAAGAAAGAAAAAAAGAAAGGATCCAAAAGGAACTTTCTCTCTAAAGAAGATATCTCATCATCCGATGAAGACAATGACAACGAAGAAGAAGCGAATGAGGGAGTATTGTTTATGGCCAAGAACAATAAACAAGAAGTATCAAACAAAGGAGAAGAAGGATTGACCATAGAATAATTTTCTGAGGAGGCAATCAGGCTTATAAAAGAGCTAAAGGCTAAGAAGATTAGTTGCAATACTCTTGAAGAACAAGTTGAAGGTCTCAAAATTAAAGTTGAGGAACACAAATGTATTGAAGAGTCACTTCAAAAGAAGTTGGAAGAAAGCACGAAGAAAGCAACCCAGAAAGGGAAGCATCAGAAGTAGAAGTAGTCTTGCTGCATAAGCAAGTGAAGAAGGGAAAAACTGTCCAAAACTATGCCAACAGCTCAAGGGCATTAGAAGAAATTATCAACAATCAACGATCTTACAACGACATAATTGACCTTGGTTACAAAGAAGAAGAAGCAAGAGCTTCTACAACAAAATACAATGAACCTATGAGATCTGACATGCATGTAGACTTCATTGGACAAGATTCGCAAGAACATCCTTGGAAGACAATTCCTTGACAAAGATTTCCATCCAAGTACCAACATATTTTTCATGGCTATTGTTATTCATGTGGAAAATTTGGTCATAAAGTTGTAGAATGTCACATGTACCCTAGGAACCAATACAATTCTAGGAGATCCTTCAAATATGAACCTCCCAGGGCTCAACAAAACATCAATAGATTTGAAAATTAAAGAAATAATATGGAATGTTACAAATGTCAGAACTTTGGACACATAACCAGAGACTATAGACTTGAAAATCCTCCAGAATAATCTTCAAAGCCACAGAACGAACGAACATGGAAGAAGAAGAAGACTGATAATTGTGATCTCGCTCTCAAGGCTCAAAACAACAAAGATGTGTGGTATGTTGATAGTGGTTGCTCAATGCATATGACTGGAGATAGAAGGAAATTTGTATCTCTGAAAGAGAAGAAGGATGGAACAATATCCTTTGGAAATGATGGATCTTAAAATGTTATAGGATCAGGTACCGTCACTCTCGGAAGCAAAGATGTTATAGCCAAGAATTTTCTATTGGTTAAAAACATGAATCACAATTTGCTCAGTGTTGGACAAATGTGTGATCAAGGAAACACAATTCTATTCAACTCCACAAAATTTTAAATCAGGAAAGACAGGTATGGTAAAATTATGGCTACAACAATTTGAGCTGTAAACGACATATATGTTCTGGGAGAAGCAAATAAAGCATGCCTACTAGCTAAAGAAGATGAAAGTTGGTTATGTCACAAACGAATGGGTCACATAAACTTTGATAATCTTGTCAGGATAAGCAAAAAGGAATTAGTATGAGAAATGTCGAAAATATCAAAACCTTCCAACACACTATGTGAGGCCTGTCGACATGGCAAGAAGACAAAAGTCCAATTTAAAACAAAAGAACACTTTGCATCACAACCATTGCAATCGATACATACTGATATATGTGGTCCTGTGAGAACAAAAGGCTTAGATGGAGAATTATATTTCATGTTAATCATAGATGACTATACCAGGATGAAAATCGTCAGTTTCCTAAAGAACAAATCTCAAGCATTTGAGTGCTTTAAGATCTACAAGGAGTTGGTCAAAAATGAAACTGATTTGAAAATAAAGTGTCTAAGATCTTATAATGGCGTAGAATTCACTTCCAAATTATTTCAGCAATACTGTGATGAAAATGGAATAAAAAGACAATTTTCAACAGCACGAACACCTCAGCAAAATGGAGTTTATAAAAGAAAGAATAGAACTATATAGGAAATGGGTAGAACAATGTTGAAGGACTCAAAATTGGATGAAAAATTCTGGTTTCAAGCAATTGATACGACAGTCTTCATTATCAACCGAAGTATTCTAAAAAATAATTACAACAAGATGCCATATGAATTATGGAAAGGAAAACCAGCTAATGTAAAATATTTCAGAATCTTCGAAATAAAATTTTATATCAAAAGAGAAGATAAAAATTTTGGTAAGTTTCAATCACGTGTTGATGAAGGTATCTTTGTTGATTACTCACACAACAGAAAGGCCTATAAATGCTATAATCTAAGACGAAAAAAGATATTGGCGAGCATAAATGTTACATTTGACGAAGATGGTGTTCTAACAAATAATGATGAGGATCTAGAATCTTTGAAACTTGAGACAGATGCTGAAAAATACACAGATAAAATTCTAGAACAAGAAGCAACTATCAACCAGGAAGAAGTAAATAATGATCATCAAGATATACCAGAACAACAACAAGAAGCTCCTCCAAAGAGAACAAAAGAATGGATTCAAAAGAACCATCCATTAAATCAAATCATTGGTGACATAAATGAAGGTCGATAGCTTCGTTCATCACAACAAGCTCACATTGCTTTTCTAGAAACCTTTGAGCCTAGTAGTTTTGAGGAAGCTAGCCATAATGAACATTGGGTAGAAGCTATGAATGAAGAACTGGATCAAATTGAGAAGAATGACACCTGGGAATTATTTCCATGACCAAAAGATAAAAATGTCATTAGGACTAAATGGGTGTTCAGGAACAAATTGAAAGAAGATGGACAGGTTACCAGAAAGAAAGCAAGATTGGTTTGCAAAGGCTATGCACAAGTGGAAGAAATTGATTTCGACGAAACATTTGCACCAATTGCCAGAATGGAAGCCATCTGAATGTTTCTCGCCTATGCATGTTCAAGAAAAATCAAAGTCTACCAAATGGATGTTAAGTCAGCATTTCTGAATGGAGAATTAGAAGAAGAAGTTTACATTGAACAACCTAAAGGTTTTCTACTATCAGAAAAAGAAGACTATGTTTGCAGGTTAAAGAAGGCTCTATATGGTCTCAAGCAGGCTCCCAGAGCATGGTATGCTCGTCTTTATGGATTCCTACATCAACAAGGGTTCTGTTATCCATGTCAGCCTCCTATTAAATTTTTTCCCATCTGCTCCTCTTGAACCTTTCAAAATTCCTTATCATGGCTTAAGAAATCCATTTTTACTCACGGTTGCCTTTCCCGCCCCCATGAAACGCATTAGAAGGTGTCACGGATGCGTATTCAAAGTCATAAGAGGTCTAGCTCCTTTTAGTTATGGCCCCCTGTATCTTATTGTCTACACGACCGAAGCTTAGAACCGAGTGTTAAGTCCCAAAGGTGCTAAACGCATATGCCTATCGCGCGCACTCTAGACCGTTTGATCAAAACACAAATCAATGGCTCAAAATCTTAATTGCTATGGTGGTCCCCGCGCCCTAAAAACCACCGCTTAAAACCGGCCTGTTTATTTCACACAACTTTTCGGCAGCGGGGGTATTCCGCAAATCGCAGCGATTCCATACACTGCTTGCCAAGTGTCCTAATGTACGATCCCAAAACCGCTCCATTTCACGCGTTGTCATTCGGTCGTTGTCGCGCAGTGAAATCAACGAGAGCCATTTGATTTGCGAGCCGTCATCCGACGGTCGTCACACTGTGAAGATGCGCATGGGTTAAATCCAGTCTACAGTGTCCCTGGCCCACCATCTCATTGTTCTTTGATGCGTTTTCACCGTCGATTCTCCCTCAAAGATCGAACGGTCTGTATTTACACCTCGTCACGTCATCAACCCTGTAGCTCCACGTCATCCATCCACATGCTCCCATCGTACATGCGTCGGTCTCCCATCTATATTCTTGTTAAAATGGAAACAGTCCATTGTCTTCGTTACATTTCACGTATCCTTCCAACCTTCAGCAAAATGTTGCTCCGCCATTTATCTGCGTTTTCCGCCACCCTCCATCTATTCACCATTTCGCCCAGTCTGTATCACCATTTCTATGGTCACCGCCGCATCCACCACCCCTGTGTCTAGTTTTCTTTAATGTGTTTGTGGGTTTTGAAGGTTTACGGCGAGGAAGAGCTGCCATAATTCATCGCCTCCATTACAGAGGCCAAGATCACCTCAAAGGACAATCATTCAATGGCGAAATTTAAGAGGGAAATTAGGAGTAGCTGCTGCGACATGAGTTATATTAAAAGAAATAAGGACAAAATTCATGGAACCCTCCAGAGGCATTCCAGAGAAAGATTACACAGCAGGAAATATTAATGGGACAACACACGAATATCAGTGAACGATCGAGAAATTCAACGTCCGACTTTGAAGATTTTAAATCCCCATTCAGGGATTTGAAGGAAAAGAGTACAAGTGTATTAAAATCATACCCTCCAGGTTTTATTTCAACAGATTTTTCCCTCAGAAGAGTACATAATGTTACATATTTTATTTTTCATACCTTCCCCCTGGAGAAACTTGCACCCACATCATTTATTTCATGGAGCAGCCCCAGAGTACTTGCAGCATCCTAGAGCCGTCAAATAGTATGGGCGCGAAATGATCCCACCATTTTGTTTTAATGAAACAATTAATTGTTTTCACCTGCTTCTTTTATTAGTTTCTCTTCTCCTTCCTCTATAAAAAGGAGGAAGAAAGACATTGTAAAGGTTCCAGACTTGTATCAGAAAATTGTGCAATGAAAGGCACGTTTGTATACATTTTGTAAAGCTTTTGTATGAAGGCTCAGAGCCCGTAGGGTCTCAGTGAGGAGGAGTTCTATCTGTAATGAGGATTCTGGTCTTTGGTGTTTCACAATATGTAACCTTCTCTTATGTGATTAATACAACATTTCATTTCATATATATTCTTGTATCATGTACTGGAATGCAAGTGGCTCACTGATTTTAGGTAAGGATTCATCCTAGTTGATGCCCATACTTGGATCAGTCAAGCTCTTTAAATATGGCTTAGGCATGATATACTGTTTCATGTTTATCTCATCCATCTTTCTGCTATATTAGTTGCTTTGGAAGGGTGCTTTTAAAACGCCATTGTCATGTATGGATTCTTAGATTGATAAGCCCATACGTGGTTCTGTTGTGTATCTGGGTATCAGACCAAAGTTAACTAATATCTTCTTATACTTCTTTCACTACATACACCTTCTGATACTTGATTTCTGTGGCATATTATTTGAATCGGCCCTCTTTACAGTAAATTGTCTCTTAACTGTCTGGTGCTTTTGTGTTGGAGTTTTGCATCTTGTCTTTACAACATTACTTTCCCTGTGGCAGTTTCTGTAAGTCCTGGTCCCATTTAAATCAATTTCCTTGTTTTACAAGAGATAGCAGGAGAGATTTTGGATTGACACCCAAGTTATATTACACGCTCCTTGCTATGATAAGATGTCCTAAGCACTGGTCTATGGGAACTCTAGACTGTCTCTAGGAGTGACAATTTATGTCGACAACATCTTTCTGGCGCAGTTGCCGGGGACGAATTCAAGAAAATAAATTTCCCTGGGCCTCGAAAAATCACATTCACTCTCTAATCAGGTGAGCACAGAGAGTTGAAGAGTTGCATTTCTCTCACCTTGACGACTCCACTATTGTTTATTTGATAAATATATTTGTAGTCCTAGCTCCTCGTAAGCCACACCTGAGGTCAGATACATCACAGTCAAAGACACCTTCGATTTCTGACCCTGAAAATATTATACATAAAAGAAGTTAGAAAGAAAAGAAATCAGCCCATGCTGAAATCCTTGAGTATTCTGTAGAAGATTATCCATCCTCTTCTTCTCAAGAAATCTAAGTAGAAAATCCCGACTCCACTGAGGAAAATCCTGAATTTTACTCAGACAGCCCACCCAGGGGAGGTGCCAGAATTAAAGCTAATCTCCACCCTTCTCCTGAGGTCGAAGAGGTCAAAGAAGTCACCGAAGTAGCTGTTGTTAACTGTGAAATGTTCCCATCTACGCCGCAAGCTGTTGTACAGTATACCCCTGTTGTTATTCATACTCCGCTTCCACCTCCGCCTCTTTCTCCATTTGTACATCAGATTTTTGCACAACCCCCACCTCCTCCAATGGCTAATGTCCCATCTTTTTTGTTGAAAAAATATGCTCCCCTAGCATTGCCTCAAGTGTTAAATGATATGCCACAAGATTATTTGAAGATATTGCCCAGATTCACTGGGGAAAATGAAATAGACGCTCAGAAACATCTTGAGACCTTCTGCTCTTTTGCAGAGAACTTTAATGTAGAACATTTGGATGTAGTCTTAAGACTATTTGTGCAGTCTCTGGATGGTGAAGCCAGAAAATGGTTCAAAACATTAGGAAACCGTTCCGTAACCACTTGGGACGATATGGAAAATACCTTTCTCAGAAAATGGGGAGAAAAGAAAGATCATGGACAGTGTCTTACCGAGTTCAATACACTCAAGAAGAAACATAATGAAGGGGTGTCAGCATTTATCAAGATATTTAACAAGTTATATCTAAATCTCCCTGCAGATATGAAGCCTCATCAGAATGTTGCCAAAGTTGTTTTCATAGCAGCCTTTGACTCAGACTTTGGTTTCTCTCTCAGGGAAAGAAAGCTTGCCTCCCTAGATGATGCTCAGTCAGATGCACTTGAATTGGAAGCAAATTTTGCTTCCACTGGAAAATTAAGAGGGAAAGCTGAACACGATACCAGAAGAAGGGGTAAAGAATAAGTATCTACTTCTATTAGGATAAGGATTCAGATAAAATTGAAGAAATGAGTAAAATGATTATGAATATTTCTAATAAATTGGTTAAGCTTGAATTGGAGACCAAGAGCTCAGCTTCCAAGAACTTCCAGAACGCTCAAAACAGGGGTTACAATCCTCAGTATAGGAAGCCACCTCTACAAATATTTCCAAGGGAAGCAAAAGAGCAACAAGATCAAGTTCCACACCCATTATACCTGGAAGGTCCAGTAGATGACTCCATTGAAGATGCCGCTTATGAATTGCAAGATGCAAACCTTTCTTTTTCAAACAATTATGAAGTAGAATGTCCATTACATGAAGAAGAAGAAGAGATCAGAGACATGGAAGATGCAGAAATCGATCATTACTGCAAGCAGTTTAATGATTTCATGCAAGCACATTTCAATAGAAAATATGATCTCAGATCTTCCAGGAAGATAACTCGAACTCAAGAACAAGAAGAAGAGCCTCCCCAAAAGGAATCATCTACTCAAAAGGAATCAATAGTGCAGAAAGTTACAGGCAAAGGTAAGTGCCCTCTAAACAAACCTTTGCAATCTGATGATCAAATTCCTTCCTCTTCAAAAGTAGTCACTCCTCCTAATGCTGAGTTTGTATCAAAAGAAGTTAAACCTTCAGCTGAAAATAAAGATTCAAAGGAAGTTGTAATAGAAAATCCCCCTCCTGCTTTCAATTTGCAAAAATAACTTGAGCAAGTCAAAATCCCTGTCCCTTTGACTGAACTATTGAAACAACCTGCATATCAATCTCAAGTCACTTCTTTATTGTTCCCTCCTGAAGCACCAATAATTCCAAATAGTCTTAACCTCCAAGAAGAAAGACCCATGGTAGTGTTGGCCCTCATGTCGAGGAGATAGATCCTTCTACTCCTCCCTTCTATGTGTCTCTAGTGATTCATGACCTGCTGTTGCACAATTGTATGTTAGATTCTGGGGCTTCCCATAATCTTATGCCTCTATCAGTCATGGAACAACTAGGACTACAGATCACACGCCCATACAAAGACCTCTATTCATTTGATTCCAAAAGAGTTAAATGTCTAGGGATGATTAAAGATTTAGTGGTCAATCTGGCCCAAATTCCAGAAAAAAGTGTAGTGATGGACATCGTGGTGGCTGATATCCCAGCTCGCTTTTGCATGCTGCTGTCAAGGTCCTAGGGAACGAAAATTGGTGGGTCACTCAAATTAGACTTAACATATGCCACTATTCCAATTTTTGGTGGCCAGGAGAGGAGGTTATACAGAGAGACCTGATTTGTCAAGATGGTGACTAAGGATGACAGCTTAGAGAATTCACCAATCTATAGAAAGGAAGGAGATTTCTCATGTTTGATGTTAGAAGAAGATCAAAATTATGCTCATGAACCTTCCTTCTGTCAAATCAAGACTGAGCAGCCTTTAGTAGACCATGAAGCATGAATCTGGACTTTACATTTTGATGGAGCAAATTCAAGAGAAGGTAATGGGGCTGGAGTATTATTAATCTCTCCTACAGGAAAATGGATCCCACTGTCTTTTAAATTGGAATATGAGGCTACTAATAATGTAGCTGAATATGAAACACTATTATTGGGACTGCAGACAGCCAAGAGCATGGGTATACAGAGTTTAAAGGTTCTGGGAGACTCTGAGCTGGTGGTCAGATAGGTCAGAAATTAGTGTCAAACCAAACATCCTCGCTTGAGGGCATATATAAATGAAGTATGGGACATGGTGGAGAACTTATTCTCGACATTTTATATCCAGTTCATGCCCCGGGAGCAGAACAGAATGGCAGATTCACTTGCTGTGGCTGCTAGTACGTTCCGCCCTCCCCAGAATCCTCTTTTAAGATATGAAGTTGAGGTGCGTTACAGACCATCAATTCCGGAAAACATCAAGCACTGGAAGGTATTTGAAGATGAGGAACAAATGAAGAGATTCCTGGAAACAGTAGGGGAATTCTCCAATATAGAGAGTGATTATTGTGAAGAAGATGAGGTTGAAGATATTTCAGAAAATAATTGGGAGGAGAAAATGGTAGGAAGTAAAGTGTTGCAGCTGAAAGGAAATGTCATGCCGAGAGGGTTGGTGCCTCTAGAAAGATTATTTGATAAAAATGATGTCCCTTTCCAGCCCAGCAAAGTGGTAGAGGAAGATCAAGTGGAAGATCTGAATCTGGGTACTGAGGTTAAGCCCAAAATTGTCAAATTATCCAAGAAGGTCCCAGAGGAATATAAGGAAAAATACTTGAAATTATTTCAGTCATACAAGGATGTATTTGCATGGTCCTATCAGGACCTTAAAACTTTTGATATTAATATAATGCAGCATAAAATTCCTCTGAGGGAAGATGCAAAACCTTATAAGCAAAAGCTTAGACAGATAAATCCTCTGTTGCTTCTCTCCATTGAAAAAGAAATCAAGAAGCTGCTAAAGGCCAAAATAATTGTGCCATTAAGGTATTCAGAATGGGTTGCTAACTTGGTTCCCGTCCGGAAAAAGAATGGAGAAATAAGGCTGTGTGTGGATTTCAGAAATTTAAATAGAGCATCTTTAAAAGATAATTATCCATTGCCCAAGATGGATCACATTCTACAGAAAGTGGTTGGAGCTTCTAGAATGTCAACGATGGATGGATTTTCTGGTTATAATCAGGTGGTTGTGCATCCAGAAGATCAGAAGAAAACTGCATTCACCACACCATGGGGTACATTCATGTATGCTAGGATGCCTTTTGGGCTAATTAATGCAGGAGCCACTTTCCAAAGGGCCATGGACATAGCCTTTGTTGGAGAGCAGGATAGATTTTTAGTGGTCTACCTTGATGATATCACAGTGTATTCAAAGGATGATATTGAACATATTGAACATTTACGAAGAACTTTTGAGAAATGCAGAAGGTATGGTCTTTCTCTTAATCCCCAAAAGTCTTTATTTGCATTAGAGGAAGGCAAACTCTTGGGGCATATTGTAACTAAAGATGGAGTAAGGATAGATCCCAAAAGAGTAGAAGTCATAAATGGCATTCCTCTTCCCAGGAATAAAAAAGAAGTACAGGTATTTTTAGGCCGGATAAATTTCCTGAGAAGATTTATTCCTAACTACGCTGAGATAGTTAGGCATATAATAGATATGCTTAAAAAGAACAATGAAGTAAAATGGTCTTAGGAATCCAGAGAGGCATTCACCAGGATAAAACAGGCATTTGCTGAAGCTCCTATGCTAGCTGGACTTGATTATACAAAACCATTTATGATCTTTTCATTTGCTTCACCCCATACAATAGCTGGAGTTTTATTGCAGAAAAATGAAGATGGATATGAGCAGCCTATTGCCTTTTTTAGCCAGGTGCTTCATGATGCAGAATTGAAATACAATATATTAGAAAAACATGCATATGCCTTGGTTAAGTCCCTCAAAGCCTTTAGAACGTATGTTTTGCAGTCTCACATCATTGCATTTGTGCCTACGACAGCTGTAAAGGATATCCTTGTGCAGGGAGACAGTGAAGGAAAAAGGGGAAGATGGATTGCAAAAATACAGGAGTATGATCTAGATATCCGCCCTACCAAGTTGGTCAAAGGACAGGGGCTTGCAAAAATTCTATCTGAATCAAACTACCAAACTCTGGGCATAAATCTGTCTATGGTAGCAAATGAGGAGTCTGAGAAAGAGTAAGAGCAGCAAGATCTGGAAATGGCCACTCAGAAAGCACACATAAAATATCTCACCAGTTCATGGTACAAAGAAATAGTTGAATATCTTTCGACACTCAGCTGTCCTCCAAGTTGTGATAAAGCAAAATACAGAACATCGAGACTAAAATCACAAAAGTATATAGTTGCCAATGGCCAATTATATTGGAGAGATGCTTCAGGCATACTACTATTATGCCTCACAGAAAATGAATTGGAAAATATAATGATAGAATTCCATGAGGGAATCTGTGGAGGCCATTACAGCTGGAGAGCCACAGCTCATAAAATTCTGAAGGCTGGTTTCTACTGGCCAAAATTATTTGGAGATGTTTTTGTTTGGGTTAGAGCATGTGATAAGTGTCAAAAATTTGCTGAGAGACAAAAATTAGCAGCTCTGCCCTTGATTCCAGTTCATGTGAATGATCCATTTCAATAATGGGGAATAGATTTTATTGGAGAAATACATCCCCCATCGAGTGGACAACATAAATGGATATTAACAGCCACAGATTATTATACAAAATGGGTGGAAGCCATACCTGCAAGGAATGCTACAGACACTGTCATCATAAAGTTCATGGAAGAAAACATCATATCCAGGTTTGGCTGCCCTGCTAGAATAGTGACTGATAATGTGCAGGCCTTCAAGTCTGCAAAATTTGTAAATTTCTGCCAGCAGTATAATATTACATTGAATCACTCCACAGCTTACTATCCGCAAGGAAATGGATTGGCAGAATCTTCTAACAAAACTCTAGTGAGGGCCTTAAAGAAAACTATAAATGAAAATCAGAAGAATTGGGGTTCCCAATTGAAATTTTCTCTATGGACAAATATAATAACCATCAAGAGAGCAACTGGGAAATCTCCATACGAATTGGTATATGGAAGAGTAGCGGTGTTTCCTGTGCAGCTGGCCTTACCAGTGGCACGTTTCATGCAAGAAAGTCAGGAGGAACCTGATGATATGGTCAGGAGAATCAATCAATTGGTGGAATTAGAGGAAACATGAGACCAAGTGAACCAGAGACTAGCTGAATATCAGGAGAAAATGAAACATGTGTTTGATCAGCACACAAAAGACAGGGAATTGCAGATTGGAGATCTGGTGCTCAGATGGGATGCCCGGAGGGCTAAAAAGGGAAAACATGGCAAGTTCGACCCACTGTGGTTCGGCCCATTTAAAATTGTGGAACAGAGAGGCAATAACATGTTTATATTGGAGAATTTACAGGGTGACGTGCTAGATGCCCCTGTAAACGGCCAATTTTTGAAGCCCTACTTCCAATTCTAATTTAGGTCGAGGTGGCCTGATTATATCATATTGTATATTAATTTTTGTTTTATTACTGACTGAATGATGCGGGGGTTATAATGAATCATAAAGAGAAAGGGTTTTGAAGGGCAGAGTCTACACAAAACGATGATCAAAGGGTCTGCGCAGTTCTCGACACGTCCAAGGATGAATGTGCCGTCCCTAGTTGGAGCCGATGTTATCCATGTCAGCCTCCTATTAAAATTTTTTCCCATCTGCTCCTCTTGAACCTTTCAAAATTCCTTATCATGGCTTAAGAAATCCATTTTTGCTCACGGTTGCCTTTCCCACCCCCATGAAACGCATTAGAAGGTGTCACGGATGCGTATTCAAAGTCATAAGAGGTCTAGCTCCTTTTAGTTATGGCCCCCTGTATCTTATTGTCCACATGACCGAAGCTCATAACCGAGTGTTAAGTCCCAAAGGTGCTAAACGCATATGCCTATCGCGCGCACTCTAGACCGTTTGATCAAAACACAAATCAATGGCTCAAAATCTTAATTGCTATGGTGGTCCCCGCGCCCTAAAAACCACCGCTTAAAATCGACTTGTTTATTTCGCACAACTTTTCGACAGCGGGCGGTATTCCGCAAATCACAGCGATTCCATACGCTGCTTGCCAAGTGTCCTAATGTATGATCCCAAAACCGCTCCATTTCGCGCGTTATCATTCGGTCGTTGTCGCGCAGCGAAATCAATGAGAGCCGTTCGATTTGCGAGCCGTCATCCGACGGTCGTCACGCTGTGAAGATGCGCATGGGTTAAATCCAGTCTACAGTGTCCCTGGCCCACCATCTCATTGTTCTTTGATGCGTTTTCACCATCGATTCTCCCCCAAAGATCGAACGGTCTGTATTTACACCTCATCACGTCATCGACCCTGTAGCTCCACGTCATCTGTCCACATGCTCCCGTCGTACATGCATCGGTCTCCCATCTATATTCTTGTTAAAAGGGAAACAGTCCATTGTCTTCGTTACATTTCACGCATCCTTCCAACCTTCAGCAAAATATTGCTCCGCCATTTATCTGCGTTTTCCGCCACCCTCCATCTATTCACCATTTCGCCCAGTCTGTATCACCATTTCTATGGTCACCGCCGCATCCACCACCCCTGTGTCTAGTTTTCTTTAACATGTTTGTGGGTTTTGCAGGTTTACAGCGAGGAAGAGCTACCATAATTCATCGCCTCCATTACAGAGGCCAAGATCACCTCAAAGGACGATCATTCAATGGCGAAATTTAAGAGGGAAATTCGGAGTAGCTGCTGCGACATGAGTTCTATTAAAAGAAATAAGGACAAAATTCATGGAACCCTCTAGAGGCATTCCAGAGAAAGATTACGTAGCAGGAAATATTAATGGGACAACACACAAATATCAGTGAACGATCGAGAAATTCAACGTTCGGCTTTGAAGATTTTAAATCCCCATTCAGGGATTTGAAGGCAAAGAGTACAAGTGTATTAAAATCATACCCTCCAGGTTTTATTTCAACATATTTTTCCCTCAGAAGAGTACAAAATGTTACATATTTTATTTTTCATACCTTCCCCCTGGAGAAACTTGCACCCACAGCATTTATTTCATGGAGCAGCCCCAAAGTACCTGCAACATCCTAGAGCCGTCAAATAGTATGGGCGCGAAATGATCCCGCCATTTTTTTTTAATGAAACAATTAATTGTTTTCACCTACTTCTTTTATTATTTTCTCTTCTCCTTCCTCTATAAAAAGGATGAAGAAAGACATTGTAAAGGTTCCAGACTTGTATCAGAAAATTGTGCAATGAAAGGCACGTTTGTATACATTTTGTAAAGCTTTTGTATGAAGGCTCAGAGCCCGTAGGGTCTCAGTGAGGAGGAGTTCTATCTGTAATGAGGATTCTGGTCTTTGGTATTTCACAGTATGTAACCTTCTCTTATGTGATTAATACAACATTTCATTTCATATATCTTCTTGTATCATGTACTGGAATGCGAGTGGCTCACTGATTTTAGGTAAGGATTTATCCTAGTTGATGCCCATACTTGGATCAGTCAAGCGCTTTAAATATGGCTCAGGCATGATATACTGTTTCATGTTTATCTCATCCATCTTTCTGCTATATTATTTGCTTTGGGAGGGTGCTTTTAAAACGCCATTGTCATGTATGGATTCTTAGATTGATAAGCCCATACGTGGTTCTGTTGTGTATCTGGGTATCAGACCAAAGTTAACTAATATCTTCTTATACTTCTTTCACTACATACACCTTCTGATACTTGATGTCTGTGGCATATTATTTGAATCGGCCCTCTTTACAATAAATTGTCTCTTAACTGTCTGGTGCTTTTGTGTTAGAGTTTTGCATCTTGTCTCTGCAACATTACTTTCCGTGTGGCAGTTTCTGTAAGTCCTGGTCCCATTTAAATCAATTTCCTTGTTTTACAAGAGATAGCAGGAGAGTTTTTGGATTGACACCCAAGTTATATTATACGCTCCTTGCTATGATAAGATGTCCTAGGAACTGGTCTATGGCAACTCTAGACTGTCTCTAGGAGTGACAATTTATGTCAACAACAGGTTCAAGAAAGGTACTGTTGATAGAAATATTTATGTACAAATAGATAAAGATAATTTAACAATCATTGAGGTATATGTGGATGATATAATATTTGGTAGCAATGATGATAAAATAAGTAGGAACTTTTCTACAAATATGCAAAGTGAGTTCGAGATCTCTTTACTTGGTGAGGTGACATACTTCTTAGGGCTTCAAATATCTCAGCAAGAGAAAGGAATATTTATATGTCAAGCCATGTACATCAAGAAAATGCTCAAGAAATTCAAAATGGAAGATTGCAAACCCGTCCTTACTATGATGGTAACAGGTTGAAAATTGAGCATAGATGACTCATCTAAGGATGTGGATCAGAGGTTGTACAGATCTATGATTGGTAGTCTGATATATGTAACAGCCTCCCGGCTAGATGTTATGCAAGCAGTTGGACAAGTAGCAAGATTCCAAGCAGCACCAAAAGAATCACATATTATTGTTGTCAAAAGAATTCTTCAATATCTAAAGGGCACAGAAGAATATGGCTTGTGGTATCCCAAGGGTAACAATCTCATTATTCAAGCCTTTACAGATGCAGATTGGGCATGAAGCGTTGATCATCGTTAGAGTACTAGTGGAGCAACATTCTATCTAGGTGGTTGTCTCATATCATGGTTGAGAAAAAAGCAAACCTCAATCTCATTATCTACAACGGAAGCAGAATACCTTGCAACGACAGCATGTTGTACTCAATTCCTTTGGATAAAACAAACTTTGTAAGATCTTCAAGTACAATTCAGTGAGCATATTCCCATATTATGTGACAACACTAGTGCCTTCAACATCTCCAAGAATCCTGTCATGCATTTAAAAACAAAACACATTCCAATCAAACATCATTTTGTTAGAGAACAAGTCATTGAAAAGAATATCAAAATTGAGTATGTTGGTACAAAAGAACAAATCGCCGATATCTTCACTAAACCTTTACCTCGTAAAGCATTTGAATATCTTTTCCAGAAGCTTGGGATTCTCCCAATTTCTCATTAGATTTTCCTTATTCAGAATATAAAGGGGGAGTGGAAGTGTGTACAGGTCCACAGGATGGTTGTGTTTCAGGGGGAGTTACCCTTTGCCATTGATTTAAAAGGGGGAGAAAATGTTTTAGGAAGAGGTATCATGATCGCAGGGGGAGTACTTGTGTTTCCATCAATGCCAAAGGGGGATATTTTTTATCACTGGTTGTCATTGATGTCAACCCAAGCAGCACTAGGGGCTACCGCAATATTGCATGGGAATTTTGACCTACAAAATTACTATATTCTCGGTCAAGGATGCTTTTGATGGTTTCTACTTGTCGAGATGTTTTCGTTGATATATGGTACGCCACGAGATTCTTCACTGCTTGAGAGATATTGATGTTTTAAATTTGTAACCCCAGTTAGTGGGCTAAAACCCCATGGGATTGTCGCATGGGTCACTGAAAATTCAATAATTAATAATTTTGAACCTCCTAAAATCCCTCCCAGTTTCACTTCTTGAAGTCCCTCTCAACCTAAGCATTTATATAAATTGTGATCCTCATATCCTCCTTATCTAGGGATTTCTCTACCTGAAACAGGTCATCGTGGAATTTTTGCTCTAACATTTTTTCTATGAAGGTTTAGAAGCTGAAATTTTTATGAGGCGAATTTGAATGCCTGAGGAAGCTCCTGTAAAAATTTTAGAGCAGGGTGCACAATATTTTCAGAGATATGATCTATGGAAGTCAGTGTTTCTGCAGGCTCCTGAACTTCATCTCAAATAAGTGACCTTGGGAAAATCATCATAACTCTCTCTCTAAGCATCAGATTGGAATTCTACAAAATGTGGAAAATTGTGCATAGAGAATAGTTTTATCTATATCAATTTCAGAGACTAATGAAGAAATAGTGACACGTGGAACACCATACAAGTTTTCTCTACTGAAACATTCCATAATTATTTCATTGTGAGAGATTGGGCATAACTCTACCTTGAAGAATCCAAATTGGATAAGACCTATGGAATTGGAAAGAAGACTCAGAGTACTACTACAAAACCAAAAAATCACATATTGGGGAGTTGAAATAATAGAGATACACCAGATTCAATATCGAGATCCTAGAAGGCAAGAAAAAGCTAGATCATGTGTTGTCAAGGGCTGCAAAGGACCAATATTTCTAGGGCAGAAAATCAAAGCAAGGTGTAGCAAAGGGTAGCAGGACAAGTGCAGCAATCAAGGTGTAGAATAGTAGCAAGAAGGTCAACACATGAATTCTTCAAGTGGGCAGCACGACATACAGTCATTATAAAGGTATCATTGTACTAAGTCATTGTAAATGCATCATTGTAAAAATTGTACAAGTGTCTATCTGCGAAGAGTTGAAGAGGCAGTGTCAGGAGTTCTAGGATCATCATTAGGTGGTTGTATCATAGTTGGTTTTATGGTCTAGTGTGTCTTATTCTTCTACATCATTCTATATCATTGTAAAGTGGAACATTTTCCCTGGTACGAGAGTCCATTCTTGTTTTATTCGTCTATAGGGTGGTAGGGTGGTGCTAGGTTGGTGCATGAAGTCACCAACATGTTCAAGCGTGTGATAAATTTAGGGTGGTAGGGTGGCTCTAGGGTGATTTGTAGCTCATTGGGTGTTGCGGCATCCGTTTAGTTGACTACTCAATAATCTCGAGTGTTGGAGTGTCCATCCAGTGGGAGTGGGAGAAGAATCCTTTTCTAGATTCTAGGAATTTGGAGCTTTATTTTCAATTGGAGTTGAATATTAAAGAATTATTAGAAAAGCATTCAAGTGGTTTTTGTCCTGGAGAGGGTTTCCACCTTAAAAACTGTGTGCATTTGTGTTCCTTTTGTTTACTGCTATCATTGTACAAACATTGGTAATAATTGAATATTAAATAATGATCTAATTGAAAGGAATACTGATTCACCCCCCTCTCAGTATTTCCAACACATCTCTTTAGTTTTTTCTCTTGTATTAACAAAAAATGGTCCCATTTATTCCTTCAATTTGAAATTAAAAAGATTAATTTTAAATACAAAATGAATCTAATCTACATTAATCCTATGCAATATGAATTACAATGCAAAAATCCTCATTCTTAAGAAGGCAAGAATCCAATAAGGAGGAAATTCACAACCATAAACCCTTATCTTTGTGAAGTCCTTATATAAATAATAGTCTCCAACTTTAATCCCCTAACTGAGTCGTAATATTCTTTTAGCTTCTATAAATATCTTTGGAGGTGATATATCATACAATAAATTGAAAGAGACTCATAATAATTGATTGAATAAATATGAAAAGAAAAAGTCCTTAGAATGTTTCCTCACCATTGATGTCCAACGAATTATAGAGAGAACATTCCCACTTGAATTTTTCTTTTTCAAATGAACTTGGAAAATTTGTCTGCTTGAAAGTAAATAAATAGATAGAACAAGACTAAATGACTTAGTGGGATTGAACTTGGCTAATTAGTCATGTATTACATCAACTAGGTATGTACTAAAATGAAGTCTGACAAACGAGTTTTTGGCTAGTGATAAAGATGCTTAAAAATCTAAGGTGGTCTCATCTACTAAATGGTAATTTCCATACCCTAATCCATACCCTAATAGACAAAAAATAATAGAATTATTTCTATTGACATTTCAGGAAAATGTTGGATGAATAGGGCATATTAATTTCAAGTATCTGAGAATTAATGGGCAAATAGGAATCAAGGTCTATACATTTGTTTTTCAATGGTTAGCTCATTGTCTAATTGACTCAACAAATCTTAATTTAATGGATGGGCTTGGTTAGGCATTATGATATTCAACATTTGTAAAAGCAAGTCAGAGTTGATATAGAATATGATTGTTCCACTTTTTGACACAATTTATTTCTTGCGTGAGAGGTATTTCTATGAGCACCATTACACAAATTATGTATATGGGTGAGTTTGGGGGATGATAAATTGGTATAAATAAGACTCTCATCCCAAATATATATTTTTAAGGTCCTAGAAGTGTTGATATGCCTATTCTATAATATTAAATAGGTAAAACTAACATCGAGTTTAATGGGCATCGACTTCTTTGTCAATTAATGGAAATTCATTAAAATTTACAGAGGTTTATGCAAAGGATTTAACTAATTTTATCTTCATATTTAATTAACATAACATAAATTCAATAAAATATAGTAACAAGAGTTACCCAGAGTGGTTGAAGGATGAAAATCAAGAGTACTATGCGCAAAAATAATTCTGCAATTCTTCTTTGTACTTTGACGTTACATGAAAAATACAAAAATATTGTTTTCACCCCTTTATGTTTCCTTTGAACTTCCTGAAGACATTTGTTTTTTTTTTACTGGCTAACTGTTTTATTTATTATCCACCGATATGTGATGTGCCATGAGTCCCTTGGCTTCCTTACAAACTTGGAATCAATGGGAGGGTGATATACCTCAGTGATCACCACGTCACAAAAGTTGTTCTCACTATATGATAATTATTGGAAACACACCCCCCCCCCCACACCTCTATTAAAGTTTGATAGGTCAAGGGGGGCCCAAGATGGATATTTAGTTGTTGATATTGATCACATGGTTTTGCGCTCTTTTGAAGGTTCACACTCTTTATTATGGTGTTTCCACTTTATTAAATAAATAAAAATGTAAACTTTATAAAAATATCACAAAGTTTGTTATTTTTTTTAAATACACATTTACAATTTTTTTGAAATTTATAAAATAAAGTTACAACATTGAATCCATCTATGGACTTCATCTCCTCATGGGATGTTGAGAACCACAATTAGTTTCTTCACCTGAGGATATGGAGTCAAATGCTATATAAAATTATCACACTTCCACTGGAAAAATGAATCACCCCATTTATTTACATAATAATCCTTAGATTCTTCATAAATGTATGAAATGCTTCAAATAATTGTCATTCAAAGGTAGTGATAATATCTCACCATCCAAATTTTGAACAATGAATGTTTTTTTCCCTTTGGAATTAGAAATTTTGAAAGGACCTTACCAAAGATTATCCAAATTCCCATGTTTACCCTTTTCTTGTCTTCTAGCATCCCACCTGAGTACTAGATAACCTTGATTAAAATCCCTTTCTCTAGCCCTTTTATAAAACAATTTCTTCATATTGTCTTGGTGTTGTGGTGGCTTAACCTACACTTATTCTCTATCATGTTAAATCTCAATTATTTTATGTATTCTTCTTGTAAATTCATCATATTCTTCATCAGAATATTGCAAAATATCCATAACAGGAAATAAAAACTACATAGGAAAGAATTCTTTAGTACCATAAAATATTTGAAAAAGAGATTTGCCTATTTCTCTCTTATTATAAACCCTCTTGTCCCAAAGAGAAAACTTTAAATGAACATACCAACTCTTTTTATGATCAACTATGACTTTTTGATCACCTTAACCAAAATCTAGTTTGAGGATTCAACCAATCCATTTCCTTGAGGATGATATGTTGTGGAATGGTTAAGAGAAATATGATAATTTTGACAAAATTAAATCATTTTGATTGATATCAAAGATTGATAATTATTAGTGATGATTTCTTTCAGGTAGCCAAATCTAGTCAAAACATTTCTTCTAAAAACTCTATCACTATTGCATCAGTTACAATCCTTGTTGGAAGTTATTATACCCACTTAGTAAAGTAATATGTAGTAGTTAAAATCCATTTATTTTGATTACTGGATGGTGGGTGTTTATCCCCATTGAAATCCAAGCGCCACTACATAAAAAGAGATTCCACTAGGACTGAGATTAATGGCAGAGATGGTAATGTTTCCTTTCCTAACAAAATCTAGCATGAAATATAGCTTTTGACTTTAGCTCCAACCTGAGAAAAAAAATTTGGCCAATAGAAACCTGCTCTTAATATTTTATGTGCAGTAGTTCTCCAAGCATAATTTTCTTCACATGCACCTTCATGAAATTCTTCAATTACTCCATCTGTTTCATATTAAGTTAGTCACAACAAAAACATACCCATAGGGTCCTTCCAATACAAATTTTCATTAATAATGCATAATTTTATTACCTTTAGTTTAATATATCTAGCATGACTTTTGTTTAATTCTCGAGGACGTTGAAAATTTTGAAGGAAGAAGACAATATCCTTATCACATATAGATGAGTAATTTTTCTCCTTTAATTTCATAGAAAGTTCCTGTGTATTCTTCTCTGAAGTAGAATTTTAAAGCTGCATAAAAAAATATATGCTCAAAATACTATAATTATTCTCTGCCAAGATATTAGCCAATCCTTAACCCTTTACTAGTTAAGTTGGTTTGATCTTCAGGTCAAATTCCTGAATCTTAGTAATTCATTGGCCTCTCTTTCCATCACTATCTTCTCGAGTTAAAATTGGTTTCACTGTACATTTTGGCACATATGAAACTATCTTTGAATCTAAAACATAAGTCCTAAATTACAGAAGAGCTTGAATAAGAGAATTTGTCATATTTTCAATAACGTCATACTTTAACTCTGCGTCCCTCATTATTTTTTTGAAAAATGCTATTGTTTATTCAAAATTATCCTCATTTTTCAGCAATAATATTGCTGCTAATATCGAGTCTGAAGCAAATGAAAAGATACTGAAATGATTACCATAATTAGGAATAGCCAAGATTAATCAGGAATAGCCAAGGTTGTGGATTTTGTGAGTTCCTTTTTAATATGAGGAAAGTATAACCTTGATTAAGCTATTCATCTAACTTGATCACTTTTGAGCATGTTTGTTATATATTTCACTATCTCTCCATAGTTCAGTGAAAACCTCCTCAAAAAAGTAATTTTACCAAGGAAATATTGTATTTCCTTCTTATTTTTGGGAATATTTATAACTTGAATTGTAGAGAATATTTGGGGATCCATTTTAACTCCTTACTTAGAAACTATTTCCCTTAGAATTTTTCCTTCTTCCATGGAAGAAAATGAATTTTTAGGATTAAACAAAAATCCCAAATTCCCTGCATTTCTAAACATTTCGTTGAAGATGTCTCAAATGTTTTGATTTGAATTAGAGAACATATTAAGATCAACAAGATATATTACAATGAAATTATTATTTTCACTGACAAAATCCAAATCCATGGATCTCTAAAAGGTTTTTCCAACATTCATCAAGCTAAAAATCATCTTGGTATACATGAAAGTGCCTAGGGTGTAGTAAACGTTTTTTTACTACGATCTTCTTCATTACTTAAATTTGGTTGTTGTGTGAAAAAACATCCAACATTGAGAATATAAGAAAAAGAAAACCTTGACTGCATTTTCCATGTTGGCTAGATGGGCCCTAGACCTAGGTTCAAATTTTGCTACGCGAACCAACAAAACCCAATATTACTGTCCCTTTCGGCAACGATCTGTTCATGCAGATTGAAGTCTCACTTGAGGCAATATAGGGGGATGCTAGAACCCGGTTTCTGCATCGAGAGGGACAATGGACTATGGATTTAGGGCTTTTATTCCTTGACGAAGATTCACAGAACAAATCTATTAATTATACAAGTGATGTTCAACACATCTGTTGAACTTACTACTAGATTGCCTGAGCTTGCTTACTACATGCATAAAATAAAATAAACAACCATAAACCAAAATTCACTATGAAATTACATATTAAAACCCTTAATTTACATAGATAAGCATAAACAACAGTAAAGTAAAACACATCAACAAAGCTCAAATCTATCTTCAAAGGTATTTCATTAATTGCTCAAATATTTTTCATACATTCAATTCCACCCTGCGCACTCAGCTGCAGAGGTCTACGCACATAGCTCCAGACTTCCTAAGGTCTCCATGCACTCAGCTGCAGGAGCCTTTCCTCTAATCCAAAGCATATCCTATGACTCAAAACAATCTTACATCCAAATTCATTTCATCATCTTCTACTTCTTGACCCCTATGAATTCTATCTAGACTCCTTATATAGATTTTGCATTTACAATACCATGCTCCAAAACCATGGGCAAAGTTTAATGTTCATAAAATATTCACATTACATTAGATAATAAGGGAATTTGAACCACTCCAAAGACCCTAAGACTCAAAATGGACTTCGCGCTCTGCTCCTTGATCTGCAGAGTCTTTCTCTTCTACTTTATTCAAGGAGATCACATGTCTAATAGACCCCCAACACAAAACTGTGACTCATCCCGAGTCACAAAGCTGGTGCGCCATCAATCTTTTCTTTGATCCTGCACAAGGAATCCTTCAATGGTGGAACTGATTCCATGCACTTCCTTTATTCCAACTTCTATAACTGTGCTCGTTTACCTTGCGCTTGCCTATTGTTGAGTCTCCAAAATCTCATCCACTTCTACCTACATTTCCATCCTTTCACCCTCATTATGTAGCTCATCCCTCATTTCGTAGCTACATTACGCTACATTAAGTAACCATTTTAATGATCATATGGGTTTAGCATTATATTTTCCGAAGTCATTTATTTTAATTATTTTAAGTGAATTTGTGATTAAAGTTTATAAAATTAACATGTTTTCATATTTACATAAAAGTGGTATAAGTTTTGTGATATTGTAGGCCCACTTGGAGATTCTAGAAGGGTCCTACTTGGCCTCCTAACTACAAATTCGAATTTCAAATTCAACCTCTTGAGGATTTGTAGAATATTTGAATAAGATATGAATTATTAAGCTAAGCACATTGAAAGAAGAAGAATCATGGATGTTTTGATATGTGTCCTTATCAAAATTATGAGAGAATTTGGAGAGGATTTGTATCTTATATTTTTAGGAGATTGGTTGTAACCACATGAGATAAATGTGTATTTAGGAGAGATTTGAGGATCTATAGTTATCTTCAATTTTTGTATAAACAGGAGTGCACCCGTCATACAAAGGGTAGTAAATGGTTGGTTGTAAATTGTTAGTTGTTAGAGATTAGATGTAGCTAGTGGCTATTTGATAGTTGGAGGTTCCAAGTTCCATTCAAGATGTGATTTGTAAAGTGAGGAGAGAGAATTCTTGTAATATCTTGTAATCATTTTATGAAATGCATACTTCCAATTTGATCTCCAAGATGTGATAATTGTTTGGTGTGCTTGTTGAGGACTGGAGGGTCCCCATCAACCCCAATTTGCATACCTTTGTACATATTGGTAACGTAGTATAGTTTTCTTATTTCATTTAGTTTTAGCAAGTGTGTTTTTATTTTATGCAAGTGTGCTTTTCCTTTCAGCGATGTGATTTCAATTATGCAAGTGTAGTGATTTCAATTATGTAATAATGGGGTGATTTCAATTATGCAAGTGTGGTGTGATTTCAATTCTACAAGAGTGATTTCAATTTCATGCAAGTGTGATTTCCTTTATGCAAGTGTGATTTTAATTTCTTTATGTTTGGTTTGGTTTGGTTTTGATTGTTTTAATTTGTTTTGAATTAGTTCTAATTTCATTAAATTAATCTAATATGAAATATAACCACCTAGTACATATAGTACATGTATATCTCCTCATTTTACAAAACCTTGGGTTGACAAATTAAATGGCAGGGATTTAACTCACAATTAAATTACCCATCATTTTGGCATTGTTGCCGACGACATATACATAGGTGTTTATTTTGAAGTTTATAAAATTAATTATAATTTCATTCATTTTTATATGCATAGTTAAAATCATATTAAAATCATTTTTCATATTAAATTTAAAAAAAGAAAATTAAAAAAATCATACTAATTTATGTGTGCAACAGGAAATATCAACGAGTTGGATTAATTCATGGATAAATAAGAGGTTGAAGAATGTTCTTCCGTTTTTAATTCTTAATTTTATTATCTACACAATTGGTTTTTCATGCTTTGATGATTTTTAATGTATATTTTTCTAACGTTGCAATGAATATATTTTTACTCCTGTTACGCACATGGTTACACTGGAAATATACTTACACTTGATCAATTCTTCTATTTTTGGTAGAGTAGAGTAGGTAATGAATAGAATCAAGTTTTGTGATGTTTTAATTTTAATTGAAATTGAAATTTTATTGGTGGCGCAGTAACATCCACCCATCTCCTAATAATTTACAGGATGATGAAGAAAGAAAAGGAAACTTTGAAAAAGAGGAGAATAGATAGAGTTTTGAGAGCCACAATCTGAATTTAGAGATCAAATCCTTGTGTTTTGTCTTTTAATTTTCACATTTCAATTGAACAAAGAACTTCAATATTTCTGGGTATGATTTCTTCTTGCGCTCCCTGCAATCTAGAAGATTAGAAAATAAAATAGAACCAAGTTAGTTTTAAAATTTTCAATAAAAAATGGAAAAAAAATATAAATTCACAATAAAAAGTACATTTATAGACATTTATAAAGCTCAAACAGCTAAAATAATGCCTCCAACAGATCCAACACTGTATAAAACCCCTGTTTTGACTCTTTTTTCACCTCATTTGGTCACAAATTGAGAAAGATATGACTATTTTAAGTTTCTACCCAATTCTGTTGTTAGTAAGTCCACAATTCCACCCAAACCTGGAAGGTGCGCCCAGAATTCAAGAATGATGCATGAATCTGGTCTTTTTGACCGTTAAATGAATTTGTAGGACCATTTTTGACAACATTTTGGAGGATTATTTAATAATAAATGATGTATCTCGGTTGGTAAGGTGCTTTGGTGGTTGGAAGGAGGTCTTAGGTTCAATTTTCATGGAGGTCATTTGAATTCATAAAAAGTTTAGCCCATCATGAGGAGGCCACATGGCAACCAATGGTTGGTCCACGTGGCACCCTTTCGTTGGGCCACCACTACAAACCATAAACCAATGAAAAAAAACCACATGTAAACCAATGAAACGGTTCCAATTGTCAATAACATATTGGCCAATGATGAAACAGTCAAACATTGCCACATGTCATGACCCTGTCAGCGTACGAACTACTGATTGGGTGTACCTGCAACTCAAAAATTCATTTTTTTAGTTGTTTCCTAAAACGATCATAACACAATTATGGGAGCATCTAAAGTCGGATTTTAGTTAAATGAAGTGTTTTGGATTCAAAATGACGATACGTTGGTGTTGTTTTTAAGCAAATCCAAAAATTTTGAATTTTGATCATTTTCTTGATCCACAGGATCATGGACAAGGGTGAAGTGCTAAAGAAAAAAGAAGAATGCAGTTATATGCTTAGATCTACATAAAATCCATACAAATATTAAAAATGCAACTGCGATAATTAAAAAAACCACCATTCAATTCTAAATTGCAAGTTGTAAAGTGGCAAGACAATACAACCATCCATGTTTTTGGTAGCTGTAGAATCGACACAATTCAATAGCTTATGCAAATTTGGTTTATGCTCTATTGATGAAGCATTAAGTGTATGGAGAAGAGGTCTCAAGGTCAAAATTGGTAAAAAATAGGTAAAAGTGCATTTATTTTTTCTTGAATTTGTTTCTTAAATTTTTTTATTAGTAACATTTCTTAGTTTTTTGTGTATATATCAAGATGAAGAGAAACTGATCACCTCTCTCTCCCTCGATAGACTTACATTTTATTGTAGAAAAAAGTGCTAAGTTTTTGCAGGTTCCAGGACACGATGAAAGAATATCATTATATGCACGAGAATACCAAGTTTCTTTCAGAATAGCATGACCATTTCATGCTAAATCATATCGATTACACCATTGATACTTAAAAAAATACCAAATTTACCATTTCTACTCATTCCAAGCCTGCAGTTGATCCATAAATGTCCATCTCCTTACTAACAAAAATTCATTTTGCTTCACAATCGCCATACTTTCCTGCATCATTTTCACTCATCTTTCCCAAAAATAAATTCATTCAGCTCCCTTACAAAGCTACGACGCCCCATTTTCATTTTCCTTTCTGTCAAATAAATCCCAATTAAGTGCAAAATTTTCATCCATATTCCTTCAAAATATTATTGTACACTCGCGTTAGATGATGGAGGATTCATTAAGGCCTCCCTTCTAACAATTTTTGACCCATCAACTCTGACACATCTTCTAGGATCAAGACTAGAGATCTTTAAATTACCTTGAGGCTTGCATTCCTTAATGGCAATTTATCTTGCCAATAAATAATGGGAATACATCAATGTCCCCTGCTTTTTAGATCTTGTAGGTGACTCAACTTCGACACATCATGATTCATACCTAGTAAGATGTATTTAGGAATTTTGACCCTCATTGACATCAATGGTGAGTAGTCTTGTGCTGGTTAATGGAATTCCTTAATGGCTAGTAATCCAAAAATTTCTTTTCTATGTTCAACATCAAAACATTTATTCACATAGATAAGAATTATGCCACAGCGCAGGAATGATTGTAGACTACATGATTTTAGAAGTCTGTAGCAAGACTCAATTCAGTATTCAACATCCATAGCAATAAAGATTCCAATATCACCCTCAATTCATACAACCAAGAGAAAGAAGAAGCAATATCAAATTATTTTACTTCACATTCCATGATACAACAACATTAGCCACACTCTTCGATATACATATATTGTCCACTTTTTAGGTAAGTGAAGGTATTTAATTTTATAATCTTTAATCATGTAATTCCTTAAATGCTAAAATTGTGATTTCGGAAAATCTATCACCACATTCATATTCCCTTCTCATTTGCAAGAAACCTGAAAAGACCTTAAGTTGGGGGGAATGGATATGTCACATTTCATTTCATCCTAACCAACATATTTTTCCCAATCAACTATTATTGCATTTTTATTCCAATAAGTTTATATGTTTGGCAATGATCAATTGATGAGCACATTATATGGATGGCATCCAATATGGAATTCCCAATGTTTTCAAGTATTTTGATGTGACAAAAATAAGAGAAATATTGTTACACAAGGACCACTACTTCAAAAAAAAAAATGGTTGTCACATAAGAACCAACCGTAAAAAAAATATGTTGCAATCAAATGTATTTCAAAGTACAATTTGCAACAAAAAAAAAAAAATTGTCAAATGATATGATTATGCAAAGTTAAAAGAGAATCAATACAAAGCCAAAGCTCATAAAGAAAGAAAAATATTTCAAGAAGATTAACTTATGACAAAGGAATCAATGCAATAGTTGCATGAGGACATGCAACAACTTTAGTTAGGGGGTATGTTGAGTCTCCAAAATGTCATCCACTTCTACCCACAATTCCATCATTTCACGCTCATTATGTAGCTCATCCCTGATTCCGTAGCTCCATAAAGTTACATTAAGTAACCATTTTCATGATCAGATGGGTTTAGAATTATATTTTCCAAAGTCATTTATTAAAATTATTTTAAGTGAATTTGTGATTAAATATTACAAAATTAACATGTTTTCATATATACATAAAAGTGGTATAAGTTTTGTGATATTATAGGGCCACTTGGAGTTTCTAGAATGGTCATACTTGGCTTCCTAACTACAAATTCGAATTTAAAATTTAACCTCATGAGGATTTGTAGAATATTTGAAGAATATATGGATCATTAAGCTAAGCACATTCAAATAACAAGAATTGTGGATGTTTTGATATGTATCCTTATCAAAACTTTGAGAGAATTTGGAGAGGATTTGTATCTTATATTTTTAGGAGATTGTTTGTAACCACATGAGATAAATGTGGATTTAGGAGATATTTGAGGATCTACAATTATCTTCATTTTTTGTATAAATAGGAGTGCACCCTTCATCAAAGGGTAGTAAATGGTTGGTTGTAAATTGTTAGTTGTTAGATATTAGAGGTAGCTAGTGGCTAGTTGATAGTTGGAGTTTCCAAGTTCCATTCAAGATGTGATTTGTAAAGTGAGGAGAGAGAATTATTGTAATATATTGTAATCATTTTATGAAATACATACTGCCACTTTGATCTCCAAGATGTGATAACTATTCGGTGTGCTTGTCAAGGAATTTAGGGCCCCCATCAACTCGAGTTTGCATACCTTTATACATATTGGTAACATAGTGTAGTTTTGTTATTTCATTTCTTTTCAGCAAGTGTGTTTTTATTTTATGCAAGTGTTCTTTTCCTTTCACTAGTGTGATTTCAATTATGCAAGAGTGGATTGATTTGAATTATGCAATAATGGAGTGATTTCAATTATGCAAGTGTGGTGTGATTTGATTTATGCAAGTCTGGTGTGATTTCAATTGTACAAGAGTGATTCAATTTCATGCAAGTGTGATTTTCTTTATGCAAGTGTGATTTTAACATCTTTATTTTTGGTTTGGTTTGTTTTTTATTGATTTAATTTTTTGAATTTGAAATAGAGATCTCAGAATGTCCACAGTTGTCATTTTTCAATCTACGTTTCAAGTCTAGAAAAAGACTTATCTTCAGGACAAAACCTACCAAGAAGAGAGGAAATCTAGGAGAATAAATACAGGTTGAATGAGGGGTAGTGAAGTGAAGAGCGGACCATCAATAATATTAATTACATGTTGTATTTATAATAAGTTTTAATATTATTTCAAATGATTATATTATTGCTTTATTTAAAAAAAAAATTAAAATATTATAAGTTTATAATTTAGTTAGAATGGAGTCATGCTTAGGAGAGATATTATCTATTAAATAAATTTTAATATCAAAATTTAATAGAATTCATTTAATAATATTATTAATATGATTATTTTGAATTAGTTCTAATTGTGTTATATTAATCTAATATGAAAGATAACCACCTAATAGATATAGTATAGGTATACCTCTTTAGTTTACGAAACCTCGGGTTGAAAAATTAAATGACGCAGATTTAACTCACAATTAAATTACCCAACACCTGTATCAACAACTCATTTATAGTCTTATTCCCTTCAGCAAATGCGAGGTGCATTAAGACTTTATGTCAACCATATAGCCATTTCGAACTTCTAGGGACAAAATCTTCTTTGTACAACTTCAGTCAGCTTCCAATAATATGACCATGGAAGAATTCTCCGTTCAGCTTCACGAGCTAAATTGTGCCTCCCTCTGACACATTACATACTATATATGGACCCAACCAACACATTTGCAACTTTCTTGGGAACTTCACAAAATTGTTTTCATAAAAAAGCACTAGGTCGCCATATTTGAACATATTTTTCTTAATATTTCAATCATGCCAAGCCTTCTCCCTCTCCTTTTGGGCCTGCTTATGAAATCCAGCAATAAACCGATCTTCTTCCAACTCGAGTAGTTGCACAAATATCTCCCCCATAATGTCGTTGTTTGTTGTATTAGTCACTAATGTGATGTGCAGACTAGGTAAAATATAATCCATATGCATCACTACTTCCTGGCCATACACTAGTTGAAACGGGGTCTGACCTGTCAGCTTCTTACAGGTAGTTATGTAGGCCCATAAAACATAAGGAATATGCAGATCCTAGAAATTTTTGTTAATGTTGCATACTTTTGTCAGCGCATTCTCCGGTATTTTATTGAAAGCTTCAACCATGCCATTATTGTGGGGGGATATGGTGTACTATTTTGGTGACTTACTTGGAACTCTTCGATCAAGGATTCGATAGAGCTATTCAGGAAATGCGTAACCCGGTCGCTCATCAAAAATTTTAGACATTCAAACCTTGACACAATATGCTCGAAAATGAATTTTCCCGTTGTGTCTACAATACAAATATTTACTGGTTACACCTCATCCCACCGAGTGAGGTAATCGATCACAATAATAATTTAACACACACCTGTTTTCTTTCATGGCATATCGATTAGTCCCAAAAATTCAATCGCCCATTTATTGAAATATTGCAACGTAACTTGGGGGTGTAACATCATTTCATCTCTACATGATGGTCTTCCAATCCTCTGAAAAGCATCACAGGCACTACAATATTCCTTCAAATCTTTTTTACCATAGGCCACCATAATACAACGTGCAGAATATTCTATGCAATATATTTTCCTATGTAGTGACCTCTAGCTACTCCACCATGTGCTTTAACCAGTATGTTGTGTCGTTCATGCTCAGGAACATATCTGTGTAGGATCTCATTAGCCCCCATTTTATATAGGTGTCCTGTAGTCAGAGTAAAATATGTTGCCCTTATGACCGACTCTTTCCTTTGTTGCATAGTGTATTCCGTAGGTGCGATTCCCATCAAGAGAAACATAATGATATCTAGGAAATCCTCATCTGCAACCTTGATAGCTAACAACTGCGCATCAGGTAATCCTTTCTCAAGATTTTTTGATTCCTCCCCTATCTCGATTATGGACAGATGACCTAGTCTAACATTTAAATGTCATGGCTTAACAATTACTTCGAAACCATATTCTTGGAACAAAAAAAACCATCTGAAAATATTCCCTCTAAAAACAGGCTTGTTGACCAGGTACTTCAAATTAGAATGATCCGTGAACATTTTGAAGTGCGCACCAAATAGATAGTGTCTAAATTTTTTCAGCACATATACCATTGCCAACCCTTCACACTCCTTGGTTGAGTAGTTCCTATCTGCTTTAGACACCTTCCTGCTTGAAAAAGATATAGGGTGATCAATATATCCTTCCCTAGGTTGTGCTAACACAGCTCCCAAAGCTAGGTAGGACGCATCGAAATGTACATGAAATAATTTCTTCCAATCGGGGAAGACGAGGATAGGTGAAATCACCTTCTTTTCTTTTAGGACATCACATATTTTATAACAATCATCGTCCTAGTAGAAATTGACATCTTTCTTTAATAATTTCTCCATTGCTGTAGTAATCTACGTGTACGACTTAATGAACTTCATGTAATAGCATGTATGTCCAAGTGTCTTGCGTATATTTTTTACACTTGTCAGGGGTTCCAAATTGATAATCACAATAATCTTCATAGGGTCTACCATCAACCCCTGTTTGTACACAATATGTCCCAAAGAAATACCATATTGTATGCAAAAAATGCACTTCTTCAAGTTTAAGGAGATCTGATACTTTTTGCATGCATACAACATCAAACGAAGACTAGAGACATGTTTCTTTAACAGGATAAAGACTATCCAGTCGTCAAAATATACCTCCAGGAACTTGTAGATATATTATTCGAAAGATGCAACAACAATCCTGGAAAATATAGCTAGCATGTTCTTCAAACAAAATGGCATGATAGTTTACTGAAAGGACCCCGACTCAGTATCAAATGTGATATTTCTCTTTTCTTCCAGCGCAATCTTAATATGATGATACCTTGAGAACTCATTAGTAAAGGAGTAAGCTTCCTTCCCACCAGCATTCTCTAATACTTCATTTGTGAATGGTGTCAGAAATGGATCATGGACACATGCATCATTCAACTTACTGATATCAACACAAATCCTTATCTATCCCTTAGTCTTATTTTCTTGTACCACCATAGGGCTAACCCACTCAAACTCCTCGAATGGTTCAATGATGCCAGCATCAAGAATCTTGTCATGTTCTTCCCTCACTTTATCCTTGTACTTTGGGTTCAACCAATATGGGCGATACTTCACCAGCTTCGCATCAGACTTCAAAGTGATGTGCATAACTCCTAAATCACCCACAGTGCCTTTTAATTCGAATAACTTCATTGGGAATAGGTCCTGGTATTCATGCATCAGTGCTATAACCTTTCTTATTGTGTCATCATACCAATAGTCCCAAATATTCACAAACTGGGGTTTTTCCTCTGAGCTTATGTTGACTTATTGAGTCTTGACAGGTTGCACTATGTCTGGAATTGCTATCTTGGGCCCTGAAACCTTGTGTTTTCCTTCTGACTCATGAATATTAATGTCACGCAGATCCTCCTCACCTTCATCTACGGTCAAATTGTAACATTCATGGGCTTGTGCTAAATGTGTAGCCCAATAAGATTGTACCAACGCCCTTGGCTCCTTGGTAATGGGGAAATATCTTGCTTTAACTTCTTTAAGAGCCTTGTTTATGCACTCCCAGCCACTCCCAGCCATCAACAAATCTATAAGTTAACAATAATCCTTCTATCATCTCATCCCAATATGTAGTGCCATGGCGTAGCTCTATTTCAAGATACCACTGCTGAGGTATCATATCCAAGGAATCAAAGAACATGTGCACCCACTCTGGTTGAGGTTATAGACCCCAAGTTATTTTCCAACAAGATAAATTCTCACGAGGATCTTTCTGAACATCATAATTCTCCGCGATCTTCATGTCTACATGGCCAAACATCAACCTTATCAATTTGAAAAAATCTTTCCATCCTTCTAATCTTTCTTTGTGTGCACCCCACCATCAGGTTGGAGTAGATATTAATGTAAATTCCAAAGCTTCGTATCTCTCATCCTTAGGCACATTTTTCTCAAATTATTCCAAAAACAAGACAAAATTCTCCATTCCATCATAAAATTTCAGGTCACACATTTTTGATTGAACACAACGCGAAGATTTGGTAACCCTGTTACATCTCTTAGCAGTGACTTCGTGCAAGCAATTATGTCGATGCTCCATATCTTCATTGGAATCTAAAGCACACGAGTTTTCGTGCTCCAAACATATTCTACCATCCGCATTGGGATTAATCTAGTCTTCATCCTGCACAGTAAGCTTATAGATTTGATCAATGTCAACATCCCCATAATCATTATGTACATGCTATGTATAGCGCACACCTACAGAAGGGTCTAATGGCACAATAACTCAGGTACCATTCTTTTCAAAGATCATCTACCTCTTCTTTACGTTTGTTAGACTCCTATACCAATAGGTGTCATTTTTCATGATTGACTTGTTGAACTATGCAATATGTTCAAACCTTTTTCTTGTTGCAAAGGTGTTCCATATTCTTAAAAAAATAAAAAAATAAAAAAATGTAAAGAGGGTATACCCTAAAAGAAAAATCAAAGGGTGAAAAAAATAAAATTGGCCAAAAAAGTGAAAGAAAATAAACCCCACCAAAAGAAAGGCCAAGGAAAGTGTGCAAATCTAAATGCCACTACTTTTTGCTCTGATGTAATAAACAAAATTGTGTGCAGTTTGTCAAACTTTTGCCACAATTTATGAAGAGTCAAACTGTTTAAACTTGACTCATTCATTTTTTCATGTTGTAGAATAGAGAATAAAATCTGACCAAACTGTTTAATCTTGGTAGATAAGTAGATAGGTAGAGTAAATAAAAAGGAGCTCAACAGTTTAATCTGAGCCCTTGGATGTAATAAGTATAGACTTAGATAGATTTCCATATGTAAAAGAAAAGTTTGATAAGGGTTTGCCAGTCTAAGTGCACCCTAATAAAGAAGAAAAAATGGTAGAGTAAAGTAGGTAGGGTAGGTAGATGATGTTGCAGAATTTCATGTGATGATCAATGGCTTTAGATGTGTTAAATCTTTTATTTTCGTCACAAAGTACAAAGGCAGACACTCCACTGGAAGAAATTAAAGCAAAGCAAAGTCAAAATCATTAACTTCCCCTCTCATTTTTCCCTAACATATTTCACTAATTTACCCTAAGCACTAAGGCATTTGAAGATTAGAGGGGCTCAAGGCATTTCCTTGACTTTTGGAGGGACCAGACCCTCGGCCCAATAACTGGAAAAGCCTAAGTACTTAAAATCATTCATCACGACATTCATTCACCTTTAAGAAATCTTTTCCTAAGTAAAATCCCATTTTACTTAGGAAAATCATGCAATATTCCATAAAAACCCATTCATGCAAGCATAAGTTAAATACATTATCCTAATGTTTTACACTTAGCGCTTTACCTCATTCTCCATATTAATTTTTACTTTTATTATTTAAATCCCTCTAATAATGACCTTTTCCTATTATACATAATTCCTTTTTTTTATATAATATCCCAAAAAACCCATATATTATAGTTTTAACCAAAGTATTTAATCCCCACTTATTCAAATAAAAACCCACTTTATACCCCCTTTGGTTAAAATATATCTTTGCATATTATTCCCGCCCCCTATGGTAAATAAATCATTTTGATTTAATTACTATATAATAAAATATTCAAAAAATAATTTAAACATATTTTATATATGTTTGAAACAAAAAATAAACCATATTTCCTTCCCCGACTCCCTTTACCCAAGGTTAAAATATTAAATTCCCAAAACACATTTACAAGACTCAACCTTGGTTAAAATCTCAGTTTATAAAACTAACCCGACCCTTCAGGAATTAATTAATCCCCATGATTAATTAATAGCCTAACTCCGCCAATCACATCGCTCCCAATGTGATTAATTAAAAATAAATTACGTCGGGCCCTCCTATTAACTCCCCGTCAACTTCATGTCCCGAACACCGTTCGATCAGCCACTCCAAGATCAACGGCTATTGATAATTTCACTGGCCATCCTGATCCGAACAATAACGCGCGAAAAGCCGGTGGTTTTCAAACAGTTCCATGCCACACGTCATTCACTCTATGGAATCGCTGCCCATCCGCTCAATACCACCTTTCCCAAAAAGCGGTGCGATGGGAACTACTTACCGCCTATCTCCCATGACGCGTCCATCGTACCTGCTGACGTCATGCATCAAAAACCCGCCAACCTTTTGACTTTGTGAATAAAACAAATGTGCCTGCGTTGTTTTCATTATTTCGTGCACGAAACAGTCTCCCATGCAACAAATTTCAAAAATCAACTGTTGAAGTCTGCCGACCGTTACCTTGCTGAAAAGATTTGCAATAAACTATTCCAGAGCTTGTCCGACATAACCAATACCCGTTCAAATCACTGTTCATTCAAAGCTTACTTGCCAATATCAATCGTTTACCTGTTTAAACACAAACACCCTAGTGTTGCTCATTTTCACCTGATTATGCAGTAAAACCCTTTGTAACCCAGCTGCGCCACTTGAAGCCTTTGTTAACCAATTCGAGCTTGGTTTACCTCTCAAAAATCATTCTAGATTCACTCCACAGACCTCTAAAAATCAAATGAAACCTTTTTTACCTCCCCTGCAAACCAATGCTTTCTTAAAAATTTGTTTTGTTTTACAGGTGATCAGAAGACCATATCCTTGGATAAACAGTCTTAATACTAGTCATAAGACTTGTTTACTCCAAGAGTGTTATCAAATCTATTCAAACAGAGATGTAAGATAAAACATACAGTTGAAAGACAAGCAAAGGAAACTGGATATTAAACGATTTACTGTTGAAACAGACATTAAAAACCTAAAATACACATTGAAGGTAAAAGGACACAGTAAAGAACAGTTAGAGAGCATAACAGTTAAAGAGTATCAGTGGTTAAAGTGTATAAGGTAAAAGTCAGAGTGAAAGTTAAAATGAAGTTACAGAGCAGTCAAAGGTAAATAGTAAAAGTAATTACAAAGGTAGTAAAATGGTAAAAAGAGATGAAAATACTTTCACCAACATTGAATTTTATCTAAATTGAAAGTAAAATAGTTAAAAGAACAAAAAGGTGAAAAGTTGAAAAACACAACAAGAAGGAACATTTTTGCAGAAATTTCATGCTTTAGTCATTGTTTTGCAGAAACTATTGTGATCAATCCAAGATGAATTTTGAAAAACTGAAGGAGGTTTATGTTCCTAAGAGGACCATATATAAAAACCTCTCTCACTTTTCTAACAGCTATTATGGTTTTGGAAATATTAAACAATGTTGGAAAGCACTTTTTGCAGAAAATTCCAGTTAAGTCATCATTTTTCAGAGAATATTGTGGCCAATCCGAAATACATCATACAAAACTGAAGGAGGTTTTTGTTCCTAAGAGACCCATCTACAAAAACCTATCTCAATTTTTTCACAGTGATTTCAGAATGAGATATACATGCACATCTTTACAGGCTATTTTTCAGACTCTGTAAAACTCTATTTTACACATATTTTTACAGAGCCTATTGTGCACAGCTGGAGAGGAATTTTAGGAAACTGAAAGATTTTTATCTCACCAACAGATTAATACACAATAACCTCTTTCACTTTTTACATATATATTACGGATTGAGAAATAAAAAGATATCATTGGACCCCAAGTTTTCAGAATTGTTGGAGCAGAATGCACAAAGAAAGGAAGCAGTTAGTGACTTGGATGCCTCATCATCAACTAAGAGTTGGATCAAATTCGAATTCTCCTCTTTGTCATCACCTATCCATAAAAAATAGTGCCAAATAGATGAATTATTTTGAGTGTCCTTTACTTAAGTTCTATTTATGTAAAATAGTTGGAGAGATTTGTGAACTAATCTTGATATTTTTTCAAGATATTTTAGTTTATAATTTGTATAAATACTCCATCAATTGGAGTAGTAGTGGTGGATTCTTATACTTTGCTGTAACATTGAATATTTTGGAATAAAGTGCTATTGGATAAATTCCTTTGTGGCTAGCTGGATGATGAATTGACGCTAGCGACTTTTTACAAGATTCATGTGTCAAATTACAGATCAATAAGTCATCATTTTCCTTGTGTTTTAAGTCTTTATATCTGTTTATTATATCACAGTGTTCCATTTCTGAATAATTAATGAAAAAGAATAAATCAGAAGGTACTTAAGTGTAATATGATTTCAATCATTTTTATTCTAAATGTTTTCTTCTAAATTGGTTATAAACAATGAATTTTTAATTGCTCTTGTTTAACCAGTTTATGCATTTGATTACTTAGTAAAGAATACTTAACTGCTCTTTATTGGTAATCACTCATTTTCTCTCTATGAATATGTTGAAAGATTCTTAATTGCCTTTCATCTATTCTAAACCCATTCCATTCACTTTAGATCTAAAATTGTTCTTTGATTTGATTATCTTTCCCTGTAAAGCCATCTTTTGTTGATAAACTTAATCCAGTGAAACCATCTTTTTGACTCCATAGCCTAATGGCCTGAAACTAATTAATCTTGCCCTCAGTTACGGAATTCCACCTAAATTCAAACAAAACCCCTGAACTTTATAACTAGCCTAATATCTTCTAAAAAAAGCTAAATTTGAAAGAGAGAGCCCTCTCTGGATACAGATTGGCTAGATTCTATATCTGAAGGTTGGTTTGTGGTTACCTCAGACTCCTTTCCTCTTCCAACAACTTCAAGGAAAATCTGAGTGATAACATAGTGGCGACCATACTGGGGACCTGAATCATTTTATTGTTACTGTTGTTTGATTTATAAACTACAGACGGAGCTTGAAGATTAGCCAGGTAGCCTTTGAAATGCTTTTGCTCTGCAATTGTACAGTAAATAAATGCAACTTCAGTCAATCTCCGGTCTAGTTTATAGACTGAAATTTGGTTTCAAACATTCAATCAGTTTCTCTAGTTCAATATATCTTTGAGAAAATTTTAACCCAAAATCTTAAATTTCTTGAAGAATTTGTCGAAGTTGTACTTTCACTTTATTTAAAACAAAAAACCAAAAATATAAAATCTAGGAAAACTGGCTTCAGAAAGGACTCGATACACTAGATCTAATCCTGATCCAAATCCACCGCCTGTATTCAAAAATCCGAATCTGATTCCTAGGGTTCTTAGAAGACAAGAAAGTCAAGAAAGCTCTGAAAAAGAAAGTCAAGAAAGCTCTGGAAGTTCTCGACCTCTTTACAGATCAACATCATGTCCTGTAAAGTGGATTTATTTTGATGAAGAACCTTTTAATGAGCGATTTGAAACATCTTTATTTGTGAATTTTTCTGAAACTGAATTATCCAGACTGGTTCCGGACCCATTATTTCTTGAAGATTTACAATTGAAATTTGTTTCATTACATCTTGATAGACATTTACAAAATTCCATTCAATCTGAGCAGACCTTTGAAGAAATTTCAAACTCTTCTGTGATTACTTCAGCTTCCCCAAGTTCATCTACTTTTCCCCAAACTTCTCAAACACAAGCCACTCCTTCTATTCCTCCACCCACTACTTCCAGACCATAGTCACCTGTTATTCCATTACACCTTCCAATGGCCAATAGATATGCTCCGTTAAGGTTGCCAGCCAACCCTGCTGCTTTGCCTTAAGACTATCAGAGTAAAATCACCCCTTTTGATGGTTTCGGTACTTACACTGCTCAACAACATACCAAAAGGATGACAGATTACTTTGAATTTTATGAAATAGACGATGATGATGTATGAATGAGAATTTTTGTCCAGAGCCTTACTGGGGAAGTCAGGACATGGTTTAGGGCTCTTGCTCCAAACAGTATTGCTGACTTACCAGCCTTGCATAGGGCATTTTTAAATAGATGGGAGAAGAAGAAAGACCCTCTTCAAATCCTATCAGACTTTGGAAAATTGAAAAGAGGACCTAATGAAGCAGTGCAAGATTATATCATTAGATTCAACGAAGCATACAACGCTGTCCCCCAAAACCTTAGACCCCCTCCGGATTCAGTACTGGTTAAATTCCCTGATGGGTTTGATTCTGACATAGCATATTCACTTAGGGAAAGAGCTCCCCAAACTCTAGAAGAGATGCAAAGCATAGTTTTTAGTGATGAAGCTAACCTCATAGAAAAACGAGCTAGAGCTAGAGCTGAAAGAAGGATGCCTATAAACGAAGAGCCTTTAGCTTTTGAAAGAAAGCTGGATGCAATTATTAAAGGGATGAAAAGACTGGGAGACAAAGTAGAAACAATCGAAAGAAAGTCTTTTGGCGATGGTCAAAATGTTGTTAGAAACCCAAACTTTAGAAGAAATCAAAACCAAAATACTGGGAAAAATGTTCCTGACCAAAACATCAGGCCACCATTCTAGGAAAATTTTGTTGAAGGTTCATCTTCCGAGGAACCAATGGAGGATGTTGAAATAAATAACGTGACTAAAAATAAGAATGAACCAGAAGTTTTCCTATCTCAAGATGAATAAGAAAATCACATTCTTGAAACATTTCAAACTCATTCAGGAGAAACTTTTGATTTTAAAGAAGGATATGACACAACAATTTATGAAGTTCATAAAAAATACAACTTGAGAAGCAGACAGATTGATGTGCCAGACAATAGCAAACAGAAATCTGTGAAACAAAACATCAAAGGTAAAACTAACACTCCTCCTGTACAAATTCTTTCTAGAGCAAGTCCTAACCCCGCTAATCCAATAATTGAAGATGTGTCTGATAATCAACTGAATAATAAACAACTTTCCAATACTTTTCCTCCTGCAGGAAATGTAGAAGAACCAGCAGAAGTCAATTAAGAAACACTTTCAACTCATAATCCCACTCATGAAAAAGAGAAAAACACTGAAGACCCAAAAAACAGATAAAATCCAACTGTTCAAAGTACTAGAGCTCAAACAGAAAAAATCTTTCAATCTAGAAGCTGAAATAGGGAAATTAAAGATAGTTGTTCCATTGGCAAAATTAGCTAAACATGATGTCTATAGAAGCCAAATCAGCAAATCCCTTAACATTACTGGAATGGATGATTCAGTAAATATTTTTGATGATCAACCCAGATTACTTTTTGGCCCTGAAGTAAATGGAAAACCAGAAAGTGGAGGAACTCCTCCATTCTATGTGAGTCTGAATGTACATGACAAAATACTTCATAATGCCATGCTTGATTCTGGAGCATCCCACAATTTAATGCCCAAGGCTGTGATGGAAAAATTAAACTTAGACATTACCAGACCATATAAAGATATTTTTTCTTTTGATTCAAGTCAGGTAAGATGTTTAGGTTTGATTAAAGATCTGTGTGTTACTTTGGTGCAATACCCTGCGAAATCTATTCTAATGGATATAGTAGTAGCAGATATTCCTCCTAAATATGGTATGTTGTTGTCCAGATCCTGGGGTGCTAAACTCGGAGGATCTCTTCAACTAGATATGTCATATGCTACTATTTCAGTGTTCGGTCAACCTAAAATACTATACAGAGAGACCTTGATGAAATATTTAGTCAGTAGTTAGGAGAAGCCTGAAAACTTCCCTGTCTACTCAGTACATTCTGATATGGACTGATTCATCCTTTATAATGCTGAATTTGACCTTCCTACTGAACTAGAAGCACCAGAAACAGAAACTGCAAATAAATCTACTGTTCAAATCAAAGAAATTTCTGAAAACAAAGAAACATCAGACATTCAAGAAATACCAGAAAAAACTGAAAAACTAGAGCTCCCTGTTAAGAAAGTTGTTAAAACAGTCGATGAAGATTATGAACATGAAATTCTGTGGCATTTAGAATTTGATGGTTCAGTAAATAAGTTAGGAGCAGGAGCTGGAGTTTGGATATATAATGTTGAAAATCATCATGCTGAAGGCCACGCTTATAGATTGAATTTTAGATGCACTAATAATATGGCAGAATATGAGGCTCTTTTGCTAGGGCTTAAACGTGTCAAAAAATTAGGAGCAATTAGAGTATCAATCATAGGAGACTCTAAGTTAATTATTCAACAGATCAATGGTGAATGTTCGACAAAAGACCCCAGATTAAGAGAATACAGAGGAAGAGTTGTAGAAATTCTCAATACATTTCTACAAGCCCAGCTTGCCAAAATTCCCAGAAAACAAAATTTGCATGCTCATAGTCTTGCAATGTTCGCTAGCACTTGTAAATTACCTTTTGGACCTAATCATCAGTTCACAGCTGAGATTAGACATAGACCTGCTATACTGGATAATCTTATGAATTGGCAAGTGTTTGTAAATAATAATCAGATTAATAATTTTTTGACCTTAGAAAATGAATTCTCTGACAGTAGTATAGATGAAGACACAACAACCAATGAATCCGATCAAATAGATGAACAAGAAACAAATATTTCAGAAGAAACTGCAATTCATATGCTTCACCCAACTAAATTCACCAAAAAAGATATGTAGGATCTGAAACAAATGGAAGTCGATGAGATCATAGAAGATGAATCTGAAATTATTAATCTGAAAGATAATCATTTACCTAAAGGATTAACTCCTTTAGAAGATCTTTTTGACTCAAATGACATTCCACTAAAACCCAAAATGGAACCATTAAAAGCTGATATTGAAGAATTCAATTTGGGAACTGAAGGAAATCCCAAGATGGTTAAGTTATCTAAATCTCTACCAGAGGATCAAAAGGTTAAATATGTGAAACTTTTAAAAGAATTCCAGGATGTTTTTGCCTGGAGTTATGAAGATCTTAAATCATATGATACATCAATAATTCAACATACAATACCTTTGAAACCAGATCAGAAACCATTCAAACAGAAACTTAGGAGGATCAACCCTGTGTTACTACCTTCAATTGAGAAAGAAATTAAAACAATGTTAGATTTTCTGAATGGGTTTCTAATTTGGTACCAACCAGGAAAAAGACTGGAGAGATTAGACTATGTGTCGATTTGAGAAATTTAAACAAAGTTTCTTTAAAAGATAACTATCCTTTGCCTAAAATGGACCATATCTTACAAAGGGTAGTAGGATCTTCAAGGATTTCTCTTCTGGATGGATTCTCAGGATACAACCAGATTCTGGTTCATCCTGATGATCAAGACAAAATAGCTTTTACAACACCATGGGGTACATTCAAATATGTTAAGATGCCTTTTGCACTCCAAAACACAGGAGCGACCTTCCAAAGAGCAATGGACATTGCCTTTGCCAAAGAAATTCATGATTTTCTAGTCATATATCTGGATGATTTGACTATTTTTTCCAAGACAGATTAACAACATCTAGATCATCTTAGATAGGTGTTTATAAAATGCAGAAAATATGGTATTTCTTTAAATCCTAAAAAGTCATTGTTTGGTCTTGAAGAAGGTAAACTCCTAGGTCATATCATTTCAAAATATGGCATTAGAATTGATCCTGAAAGAATACAAGCCATTTTGTAGATACCTCATCCCAAGAATATTAAAGAACTTCAAGCTTTCATAGGAAAGATCAATTTTTTGAGAAGATTCATTTCTAGTTTAGCTGAATTACTTAGACTGCTTACTAACATGTTAAGAAATGATTCGAGTATTAAGTGGACAGTTGAAGCCAAGCAATCATTTGAAGAAATCAAAATGGCTTTGACTAGAACACCAGTTCTTACCAGTCCAAAATTTGATAGGGATTTCATAATTTTTTCATTTGCTTCTGAACATACAGTTGCAGCAGTTTTATTACGAAAGGATGATCAAGGATGTGAAAAACCTATAGCCTTTTTTAGTAAAACACTTAGAGATGCATCATTGAAATACAATATCATGGAGAAACAAGCTTTTTCACTTGTGAAAGCAATTAAAGATTTCAGAGTTTATATATTGTATTCTCATGTGATAGCTTATGTACCTAATGATGTCGTTAAAGACATCTTAACTCAAGATGGAATTGAAGGCAAAAGAGGTAAGTGGATAGCTACCATATTAGAATATGATATTGAAATAAGACCTACAAAACTCATAAAAGGACAAGGTTTGGCTCAAATCATGACTGAAACAAATTGCCAAGCCCTGAACATTAATGAACTGGATGACGAACAGGAGATGGTGACTCCACAAATCAGTCAGGCCTTTTTAGACTCACCTTGGTACGCTGATATCATTTATGTTTTGTTAAACCTGCAGGCTCCTCCAGGGTTATCTAGAACAAAACAAAGGTTTTTGAATATGACATCTTTAAAGTATTTCATTTTAGATAATACTCTCTTTTGGAAGAATCATGATGGAATTCTATTAAATTGTTTATTAAAAGATGAAGCTGACAAGGTTCTTAATGAATTCCATGCAGGAGATTGTGGTGGACACCTCTACTGGAAGTCAACTGCAGATAAAATCTTAAGGGCTGGTTTTTATTGGCCAACTTTGTTTTCAGATGTTAAGAAATTTGTAACTGCTTGCCATAAGTGTCAGATCTTTGAAGGCAAGAGAAAATTACTGCATTTACCATTAAAACCAATTTCCACCGAGAAACCCTTTCAACAATGGGGCTTGGATTTTATTGGAGAAATCCATCCTCCTTCTTCTGGGCAACACAGATGGATCCTCACTACCACAGATTACTTTACTACATGGATTGAAGCTATCCCATCCAGACAAGCCAATGATTCTGTAATTATAGGATTCTTAGAAGCCAATATTCTGTCAAGATTTGGCTGTCCTGAAAAAATTATAACTGATAATGCCGCTACTTTCAAGTCTAAGAAAATGATTAGTTTCTGCAATAAATATCACATCACTTTAGGCCATTCAACAACCTATTATCCTCAAGGTAGTGGACTGGCTAAATATTCCAATAAAAGCCTCATTAACATCATTAAAAAATTATTGGAAGAGAATAAGAAGAATTGGCATAAGAAACTTACCAATGCATTGTGGGCAGACAAACTTACTACCAAAAAATAAATCGGGACCAATCCATATGAATTAGTTTATGGTATTGAGGCTAGATTTCCATCATCCTTAGGAATTCCTGTAATGAAGTTACTTCAGGAGGCTCAAGTAGAACCAAATGATATTCAGAGAAGAATAAACCAAAAAATTCACTTGCAGCAGACCATAGAAGAAGTGTATCAATGATCCCAAGTTTTGCATGAAAATTTAAAGAAGATGTTTGACAAAAGGACTAAAGCAGAAGATTTTCAACTGGGAGACAAAGTTCTAAGATGGGATTCCAGAAGGGAAGATAAAGGGAAACATGGGAAATTTGATTTCTTATGGAAAGGACCTTACATCATTCATGCTTTACAGGGAAATAACACATATTTTTTGAAGAATTTGGATGGTTCAGAAGTTGAGGAAGGACCAGTCAATGGTCGAATGCTAAAACACTACTTTGATCCTATTTACTAGGATGTTCTGATTTTTTAACATGTACATAATATATTCTTTCTAATGCATCGGTTTTGATTGGATGGTGACTTGCTGAAGTTGAAGCCCGAAGTGAAGGCCCTAAGCTTCAGAAGTTTTACTATCATATATACAATAAAGCCACCAGAAAAAGAAGATTTCATGGTTCAGTTAAAGGCATTTTGAGGCATCTGACCTGCTGTTCTTGACTTTTCACCAGGAAAAGCCATCCCCAAGTGGAGCCAGTGTTAGACTCCTATACCAATAGGTGTCATTTTTCATGATTGACTTATTGAACTATGCAATATGTTCAAACCTTTTTCTTGTGCAAAGGTGTTCCATATTCTTAAAAAAATCAAAAAATCAAAAAATTTAAAAAATGTAAAGAGGGTATACCCTAAAAGAAAAATCAAAGGGTAAAAAGAATAAAATGGTCAAAAAAGTGAAAGAAATGAACCCCAAACAAAAAGAAAGGCCAAGGAAAGTGTGCAAATCTAAATGCCACTACTATTTCATTTTCTGTAATAAAGCAATTGTGTGCAGCTTGTTAAACTTTTGCCACAATTTATGAAGAGTCAAACTGTTTAAACTTGACTCATTCATTTTTCAATTTCATGTTGTAGAATAGAGAATAAAAATCTGGCCAAACAGTTTAATCTTGGCAGATAAGTAGATAGGTAGAGTGAATAAAAGGAGCTCAACAGTTTAATCTGAGCCCTTGGATGTAATAAGGTTAGAACTAGATAGATTTTCATATGTAAAAGAAAAAGTGTGATAAGGGTTTTCCAGTCTAAGTGCACCCTAATAAAGAAGAAAAAATGGTAGAGTAAAGTAGGTAGGGTAGGTAGATGATGTTGCAGAATTTCATGTGATGATCAATGGCTTTAGATGTGTTAAATCTTTTATTTTCATCACAAAGTACAAAGGCAGACACTCCACTGGAAGAAATTAAAGCAAAGCAAAGTCAAAATCATTAAATTCCCCTCTCATTTTTCCGTAACAGATTTCGCTAATTTCCCCTAAGCACTAAGGCATTTGAAGATTAGAGGGGCTCAAGGCATTTCCTTGACTTTTGGAGGGACCGTACCCTCGGCCCAATAATTGGAAAAGCCTAAGTACTTAAAATCATTCATCACGACATTCATTCACCTTTAAGAAATCTTTTCCTAAGTAAAATCCCATTTTACTTAGGAAAATCATGCAATATTCCATAAAAACCCATTCATGCAAGCATAAGTTAAATACATTATCCTAATGTTTTACACTTAGCACTTTAGCTCATTCTCCATATTAATTTTTAATTTGATTATTTAAATCCCTATAAGAATGACCTTTTCCTATTATACATAATTCCTTTTTTTTATATAATATCCCAAAAAACCCATATATTATAGTTTTAACCAAAGTATTTAATCCCCACTTATTCAAATAAAAACCCACTTTTTACCCCCTTTGGTTAAAATATATCTTTGTATATTATTCCCGCCCCCTATGGTAAATAAATCATTTTGATTTAATTACTATATAATAAAATATTCGAAAAATAATTTAAATATATTTTATATATGTTTGAAACAAAAAATAAACCATATTTCCTTCCCCGACTCCCTTTACCCAAGGTTAAAATATTAAATTCCCAAAACACATTTACAAGATTCAACCTTGGTTAAAATCTCAGTTTATAAAACTAACCCGACCCTTCAGGAATTAATTAATCCCCATGATTAATTAATAGCCTAACTCCGCCAATCAAATCGCTCCCAATGTGATTAATTAAAAATAAATCGCGTCGGGCCCTCCTATTAACTCCCCGTCAACTTCATGTCCCGAACACCGTTCGATCAGCCGCTCCAAGATCAACGGCTATTGATAATTTCGCTGGCCATCCTGATCCGAAAAATAACGCGCGAAAATATGGTGGTTTTCAAACAGTGCCATGCCACGCGTCATTCACTCTATGGAATCGCTGCCCATCCGCTCAATACCACCTTTCCCTAAAAGCGGTGCGATGGGAACCACTTACCGCCTATCTCCCATGGCGCGTCCACCATACCTGCTGACGTCATACATAAAAAACCCGCCAAACTTTTGAATTTGTGAATAAAACAAATGTGCCCGCGTTGTTTTCATTATTTCATGCACGAACCAGTCTCCCATGCAACAAATTTCAAAAATCAACTGTTGAAGTCTGCCGACCGTTACCTTGCTGAAAAGATTTGCAATAAACTATTCCAGAGCTCGTCCGCCATAACCAGTACCCGTTCAAATCACTGTTCATTCAATGCTTAACTGCCAATATCAATCGTTTACCTGTTTAAACACAAACACCCTATTGTTGCTCATTTTCACCTGATTGTGCAATAAAACCCTTTGTAACCCAGCTGCGCCACCTGAAGCCTCTGTTAACCAATTCGAGCTTGGTTTACCTCTCAAAAATCATTCTAGATTCACTCCACAGACCTCTAAAAATCAAATGAAACCTTTTCAACCTCCCCTGCAAACCAATGCTTTCTTAACAATTTGTTTTGTTTTACAGGTGATCAGAAGACCACATCCTTGGGTAAACGGTCTTAATACTAGTCATAAGACTTGTTTACTCCAGGAGTGTTATCAAATCTATTCAAACAGAGATGGAAGATAAAACATACAGTTGAAAGACAAGCAAAGGAAACAGGATATTAAACGATTTACTGTTGAAACAGACAGTAAAAACCTAAACTACACATTGAAGGTAAAAGGACACAGTAAAGAACGGTTAGAGAGCATAACAGTTAAAGAGTATCAGTGGTTAAAGTGTATAAGGTAAAAGTCAGAGTGAAAGTTAAAATGAAGTTACAGAGCAGTCAAAGGTAAACAGTAAAATGGTAAAAAAAGATGAAAATACTTTCACCAACATTGAATTTTATCTAAATTGAAAGTAAAACAGTTAAAAGAACAAAAAGGTGAAAAGTTGAAAAACACAACAAGAAGGAACATTTTTGCAGAAATTTCATGCTTTAGTCATTGTTTGGCAGAAACTATTGTGATCAATCCAAGATGAATTTGGAAAAAATGAAGGAGGTTTATGTTCTTAAGAGGACCATCTACAAAAACCTCTCTCACTTTTCTAACAACTATTATGGTTTTGGAAATATTAAACAATGTTGGAAAGCATTTTTTGCAGAAAATTCCAGTTAAGTCATCATTTTTCAGAGAATATTGTGGCCAATCCGAAATACATCATACAAAACTGAAGGAGGTTTTTGTTCCTAAGAGACCCTTCTACAAAAACGTATCTCACATTTTGTACAATGATTTCAGAATGAGAGATACATGCACATCTTTACAGGCTATTTTTCAGACTCTGTAAAACTCTATTTTACACATATTTTTACAGAGCCTATTGTGCATAGCTGGAGAGGAATTTTAGGAAACTGAAAGAGTTTTATCTCACCAATAGATTATTCCACAATAACCTCTTTCACTTTTTACATATCTGTTACGGATTGATAAATAAAAAGATATCATTGGACCCCAAGTTTGCAGAATTGTTGGAGCAGAATGCACAAAGAAAGGAAGCAATTAGTGACTTGGATGTCTCATCATCAACTAAGAGTTGGATCAAATTCAAATTCTCCTCTTTGTCATCACCTATCCATAAAACATAGTGCCAAATAGATGAATTATTTTGAGTGTCCTTACTTAAGTTCTATTTATGTAAAATAGTTGGAGAGATTTGTGAACTAATCTTGATATTTTTTCAAGATATTTTAGTTTAGAATTTGTATAAATACTCCATCAATTGGAGTAGTAGTGGTGGATTCTTATACTTTGCTGTAACATTGAAGATTTTGAAATAAAGTTCTATTGGAGAAATTCCTTTGTGGCTAGCTGGATGATGAATTGACGCTAAAGACTTTTTACATGATTCATGTGTCGAATTACAGATCAATAAGTCATCCTTTCCCTTGTGTTTTAAGTCTTTATATATGTTTATTATATCACAGTGTTCCATTTCTGAATAATTAATGAAAAATAATAAATCAGAAGGTACTTAAGTGTAATCTCATTTCAATCATTTTTATTCTAAATGTTTTCTTCTAAATTGGTTATAAACAATGAATTCTTAATTGCTCTTGTTTAACCAGTTTATGCATTCGATTTCTTAGTAAAGAATACTTAACTGCTCTTTATTGGTAATCACTCATTTTCTCTCTATGAATATGTTGAAAGATTCTTAATTGCCTTTCATCTATTCTAAACCCATTCCATTCACTTTAGATCCAAAATTGTTCTTTGATTTGATTATCTTTCCCTGTAAAGCCATCTTTTGTTGATAAACTTAATCCAGTGAAACCATCTTTTTGACTCCATAGCCTAATGGCCTGAAACTAATTAATCTTGCCCTCAGTTACAGAATTCCACCTAAATTCAAACAAAACTCCTGGACTTTATAACTAGCCTAATATCTTCTAAACAAATCTAAATTTGAAAGAGAGTGCCCTCTCTAGATACAGATTGGCTAGATTCTATATCTGAAGGTTGGTTTGTGGTTACCTCGGACTCCTTTCCTCTTCCAACAATTCAAGGAAAATCTGAGTGATAACAACGTTGATCATAACATCCATGTCATAAGCCCAATCAAATCCCAACAACACAGGACAAGCATTTCTATCGTAAACGATCTCAATAACTTCAAAGTCGACCAACATGCTCGCTCCATCAATATCTACATTAATCCCCTACAAGCACCCCATAGGAATGATATTCTGTTGATTTTCCATCCTCAGACAAATCTGTGACCATTGGATCTTAGGTATTCCCATTCGCTCTAATGTCTATTTCAGGAGAACGTTGGCATCGAATCTTAGACGTAGAATGACTTGATCCATCTCATAATCACTGATCTGTGCACTTAACCACATCTCTTGGTCGGTTCTTTTCTTTGTCTTGTACACCTTATTTATTGTGTGTTGTTCTAGTTGAAGCTTTTCCTTGCTAGCGCAGTTATCTATTTGCTCCTGCAACCCTTCTATAGACTTCTGGTCCCTTAGTAATTTCATACATGTATGTAATAAGGATGCCAAGATAGACTGATCAAATTCCTTTACTTCAATAGATTTTTCTGGATTATCCATTAATGGATATACTTACAAGAAGCTGCAGTAGGATTCTGATAATCCATGGAAAAATGATCTCGTTGTTCGTAGTTGTAACATATGATCTGCCCTCGTCCACGGCCAATGCCTCCTCCTCGGCCATGCCCTCAGCCTAGGAAACCTCTGTAGAAATTAGCTGAATAAATCACTTATTCAATGAAGATTAACCCGATCATACATCAATTTCGAATTGCATGCATAACACATAACCTTCTTCTACAATTAATTGTCACATGCGGAAATAATAGAAGCGATATCACATCAAATCATCACACACATTAACACAGTATGTATGGGGAAAGCTTATAGCTGAAAACCCCGCAGCTATAGTATATTATACATGGAGAGAACATGCAGCAAATACATAGTACAAACTCCTCACAAGTACTCAGTACTATCTCCCAAAGCTACACAAAAACTAGCTTGGTTTTGAACAAGTCACAAGTTCAAAACACACCCACTACTTCTCTGCCTCTATTGCGCAATCAAGGCTGGTCTAAATAGAGATCCAAGGTTCGAATCTCCTTGGCTTCACTGCGCAATCATCATTGGTAATTTCCTCCAAGTGTGATGCAAATCCCATGCAAAACTGATCCTCCAACTGATAGCTATACTCACCCTTTCATCTACCTCTTTCACTGGTCTTTCACTGAACTGTCCATGCACTGAGTTAAACTGATGTGTTCTTTAGTTGAATAATGAGTTAATAATTAGTGAATTAAATAATATTTAATTCACACAACTCATCTCTAGTGTATTAGCCAGTTAAACTAAATACAACTAGTTCAACTAGTTAACCAGAACACCACCTCCATTAACTCCTCAATTACCTCCACCAAAACTCTGCCACATGAGTCTAACTGAAGTCTAACATGCAATAGCTCACTTAACTCATAGGAAATTCGAATTTCCTTATGTCAGCTGCATGCCCCACCTCTGGGGGTCAAACTGAAGTGCTCCAAGAGAGTAAACTGATGTTTATAGTCAAAATATTATTAAGGGTAAATAATATTTGACTTCCATATTTTTAGGAGATACAGTCTAAAAATAGCCTGGGTCCTAAAAATAAGGGTCTCATCTATTTTTACCATCATGTCGCATACTTCAAGAATCTCCAACTGGAATCCCCGAATCATGCTCCGCATGTCTAAAAATAGACATAGTCTAAAAATAGACTTTTCGACAAAAATCACATGTGTGGTCCCCAACCTAGTTTAGGTGATCACTTTCCAACTAGGATCAGGAAAGATGTTTCAGGAGGCCTCCTTCACTGTTTCTTGTTGCCATTTTCAACAACCTCCTCATGCAGTCGACGAACTCAAAGCTTCGTGACCTTCTACCTACATTTTGTATGCACCAGGACTATTATCCATCATCAAATTATAACTCTTACAGTGTTGTTCATCATGTCCCACTAAACTCCAGAAATTACAAAACAATTGCTTCAGTGATCTGAAATTTTTTTGCAATAGGTGAATAGTCTGTGGAATTTTGGCTTGTGAGTTCGCATATTCTACATCATACATGGGGCCCTACACTTAGCCTAACACTCAATCCAGGATTAAATGGATTCAACAACCCAGCGCCTAAATAGTCTCTATAAACATGGCACTGCTCTTTATAGTGACCCTCTGATTTACACTTGATACACCACACTTCTGACCTTATATCAAATTAAACCTCCTTTACCTTATTTATATCATGTAAATCCATGTGAAAGCTCACCAACTGAGTCTAAATATGTTGCAGTCCTATGCGTGTATGAGCTACTGGAAAATCTTCAAGCTCCATCGTAATCTCCAGTGCTTTAGCCTAAGTTGCAATATTTTGTTGTGACAATGTAAATATGAGATGAGGCAACAATGCAGCAATGAACCATTCTCTATGTTGTTCATCCAGGATCTTGAAGCTAATTTGGCTCAAAAACATCTTGAATCTCTGATCTACCTCCCACACGGCCTTAGTAGCCAACTGTTTAATCTCTTTGATTTCTATGATACACTAATATTGCGACTTTGGCTTCTTGAATTCCGCATTCAACGCAGTCTTCATCTCAGCCAATGTAGAATTTTCATTCGTCGTAACATATTTCATGTACAAGGAAACTTCTCTATCTTGCAGCACTATAACCAACTATGCTTTCATCATACTTTTATCTGTAATATTCTGTGAGCTCCATATCACTTCTGCAACAAAAAAAAATTGTTTCGGATCATCTGATCCCTTGAACACATCTTTTCGGGTTGGGCCATGGTGGATGGGGGAGGTGGAGGTGGAGGCGGAGGAAAAGAATGGGATGGGGTGATGATGGGGGTGGAAGGGTGGGGAATCTTTATAGTGCTTTGCTGACTTTCAGATCTTAGTGACAAACTTCTTGGGGTAGCGAGTTTTCTTTCTCTTTCTTCAGACCCAAATAATGGATGATATTCAGTTTCAACATAAATACCCCAATTTGTTCTAAATATTTACCGTTTCGCGTACCAATGGGTTTTATTTCTTCAAACATCAATTTGAGCTCATCCATAATAACCCTTTTCACACAATAACATTCTAATCCATAAATTTAGTGAATTCAAGTACTTACCTCTAGGGCCTTTGAAGAACTTGCATTCTTCTTCACTATAAGACACAGAAGTTTCGATCGTGAACTCAGTAATAAACCCTCCAAGGATACTATCGGTCCAATAATCAAAATCCCTCTTAACCTTGTTATCAGTGTTTTTCAGCTTCTCAATTAGATCTGGGGTCCATGTCATAAGCTTATTATTGAAATAACTTCTCTGTGTAGCTACTCTTTATATCCAATCATACATCTCGCTAGAAAACGATGTGAAAAATATCTCATACTGATCCATATAAATATAATTTTGTAACCAACCTTCAGTAGAGATGCACAGATATTTTTTTTCTTTCACAACATACTCACGTTCTTTTAGATGTACCAAATATTTAATCTCTTGATTAGACAGATTCCACATCCAACTATCCCTCAGTCAGATCCTGGTCCTGAAAACGGAACCACTTGTTGGCTTGATGGGGCCTAGACCCTGGTTCAAATGTGGTTGTGTGAACCAACAAAAGCCACTATTACCAACCCTTTCGGTAAAAATATTCTCACGTAGACCAAAGTCTCACCAGAGAAAATATAGGGGGATGCTAGAACCAGGTTTCTACATCTAGAGGGACAATGAATTATGGATTTATGGATTTTCTTCCTTGACGGATCTTCATAGAACATACCTATTAATTATACAAGTGATTTTCAACACATATGTTGAACTTACTACCAGACTGTATGGTATTGCTTAATCATGCATAAAACAACATAAACAATCATAAACCAGACTTCACTATGAGATTATAGATTAAAACCCTTACTTAACAAAGATAAGCATAAACAATAGTAAAGTAAAACACATAAACATAACTCAAATCTATCTTCAAAGGGCTTTCATTAATTGCTCATATATTTCTCATACATTCAATTTGACCCTATGCACTCATCTGCAGGGATCTATAGGCACAGCTGCAAACTTCCTAAGATCTCCACATACTCAGCTGTAGGAGCCTTTCCTCTAACCCAAAACACAGACTCTGAATCAAAACACTCGTACATCCAAATGCATTTCATCGTCTTCTACTTATTGACCCCTATGACTTTTATCTAGAATCCTTATATAGATTTTGCATTTACAATAACATGGTCCAAAACCATGGGAAAATTTCAACATTAAGAAAATATTCCCATTACATTACATAATAAGGGGATTTGACCCACCCTAAAACCCCTAAGACTCAAATGGACTCTGTGCTACGCACTATTCTCTTATGCTTTCTTCGAGGGGGTCCCATGTTCAATAGTCCATCTAACATCTTAATCCTTTTTTATCATATTTTTTATATCCTTCAATATATCTCCATAGTTTGGTATTAAACTCCTCAAAAATTAATCTTACCAAGGAAAGATTATATTTCTTTCTTATTTTTAGGAAGACTTATAACCTAAATTGCAGAGACTCTTTGGGAATCAATTTTAACTCCTTATTTATAAATGATGTACCTTAGAAGTTTTCCTTATTTCATGGCAAAAAAATATTTTTTAGGATTAAGTCAAATCCCAGATATCATGAATTTCTAAAAATTCTTTCGAAGGTGTTTGAAATGTTTTGAGTCTAAATTACAGAACATTGTAACATCATCAATATAGATTACAATTAACTTATTATTTCCAACAAAGAAATCCAAATCCATGGCTTTATGAAATTTTTCTTCGACATTCAACAAGCCAAAAGGAATCTTGGCATACATAAAAGTGCCCCAGGGTGTAGTAAAGGTTGTTTTATATTGATCTTCTTCATGTACTGCAATTTGGTTTCCACCTAAAAAACCAAACAACATTTCAATTTTGTCTACACCAGTCACCTTTTGTAGAAGGAAATCAATTTTAGGAAGCAAGTAATTATCCTTAAGAGATGCTATGTTTAAGTTTCTGAAATCCACACACAACTTGATTTATCCATTCTTTTTCCTTACAGGAATCAAGTTAGAAATACATTCTGAATATATTAATGGCACTATGATTTTAGCTTCCAATAATTTTTTCACTTCCTTTTCAATTATAGGTACAAAATAGGGATAAATTAGGCTAATCTTCTGTTTAAAAGGATGGATAGTAGGCTTCAAAAGAATTTTTTGTTGAATAATAAAGGTGTAATAGGTAGATCATCATGTTATAGGAGAGCACATTAATGTATTTTTTGAACAAACCAACATAGTTGTATTTTATATATGGTGGTAATTTCTTGGGAATCTTAATGTACCTTGGTTCTTCTTATGTCCCAATATTGTATTCTTGTATATCTTCTCACCGAGGCTTGATAGATGCACTAGTAGAAACATCATTTTGATAAAAAAAACTTGTCTAATGGTATTAGTCCCTCGGGAATAATTTTTTTGACAAATCTTTTATAATCGATGGTTTTATCCTTGAGTTATGAAACTTGATCTGTAATGTATTCTTCAATTTCCTTATCTGAATCTTGATCAATATAATAATCTGAATAATCATCAACAACCTCCATAAACCTTTTCATCTATTCATCATATTCAAACGCATTCCAATGTATGACATTATCTAGAATTGATGGTTATCTTACTTTAACCTAGTACTACAATTGAAATTTAATTGGAACCTTAAAAGTACTAGCTAACACAACCAAAGAATCAATTGAAAACTTTTCTTCTCTTTGAATAGTAGAAATATTAAAATCTTGAAAGAATTTTTCTAATAATCCCATAGTTCATTCATGTATGACTTAATTCTTGGATTTTTAGTCTGACAGAGATTTCTCACCTGCTTTATCACGAGTTTAAGGTTTCCAAAAACTACCAGATTAAGAATTTTCATCTTTCTAGCAATTTCAAGTCCCAAAATGAGGGTCTCATATTCGATTACATTATTAGTGAATTCAAATTCAAACTTAAAGGATTTAGTAATAATTTCCTTTGAAGGTTAAATTAGGACCATTCCAACTCCCGAGCCTTCCCTTGAATTAGCTCCATCAAAATATAAATTCCATACATCATTTACTAAAAACTTTGATATATTTACAACTTTGTCTAATTCATTTGAAACACTAAACTGATTATTTACACATAAAAAATAACACCCCAATTCTTGATCAACAACATATATTGTATGATTATTTGGGTGTTTGGCATCACTCATATTGCAAGAAAAAATTTCTTCTCTATAGAAATTCACATTGTCTCCTCCAAAATATGGAATTGTAGCATATGTTGTTTCCATTTGAAGGAAACCTCCTAATTTGACACACCATGATCTTGATTAAAGCATACTAAATTTAGAGGTTTATCTATTAAAACTATATCCATTATAACCATATTTGAGATAGGAAATTTAGCTAATGATACAACCAAATCCTTGATCAAATTCCACTTTCTTCTAATAAGAGGAATAAATATTATGTGATGCTCCTAAATCCATCATGCAATATTAGAGGAGAAAATCATGAATCTTCAAATTAATAAAGAAAGTAGGCACTAACTCATCTCTCATCTCTACATGTGGCCCAAAAACGATATATGACTTCTCATACTACAAATTTAAAGTATCTTGTTCTACTGTTTCATATGATGACTGAATCCATTTGCCTACTTGTTTCTAATACATATGATTCTTAGCTAATTCCATCAATGGAATAAGAATTTTGACCTTTTCCAGTTCCTTTTCCAAACAAAATTGTATAGAAACACTTTCGTATTTTTATTGATCTTCAATGAGTATAGGCTACTACTATGAATTAGAAGGCCCTTGATCCTTATCTGTAAGTGTAGCAAAATAAACTCTCTTATTTTATTTATCTGAGTTTTCTCTTGGCCTTTAATCATATTTTCTATTAAGTTAAACTTGTAGAACATTATAAAAATATTTATACTGATACACAAGAGATGGATTAATACCTTTAGCCAATTATTGTTCATATCGAGGATTACCTTGAGGAGTACTAAAAATATGAGAATAATAGCCATCAAGAAAATTCACATCATTTATTGGTTGTTCAATTTCTTCATCAATATGATAATATATAACTAGAGGAGTCTGAACTTGTTGATCAACGTTTCTTCTTTCCCTTTGTAAAAAATATAGATTACAGGGTCTCTAAAACTGTCTAGGTGGTTTTTTCATAGGTTCTTTACCTTGTCTAGGAGGATTTTCCATTATGGCTATTTTTTTTGATAAAGTACTTATCGTTCTAGTTATTTCATCAATTGTATTATCACTTTCTTCTTTAACATCATTTGAAGCTCCTACCTCCTATTCTGCCCTTTTCTTTTCTTCTTTTTTCTACTTCATATATCATTTTCCTTAATGCTACTCTATTTTCTTCAACCTCAATTTCATCATTATGCATATCTGTCAGAGTTATCAACTTCCTTTAGTTGGTGCACTAATATGACTATGAAAATAAATCTTAATACCTACATTAATTATCAACCAAGGATTCCTCTATTTATTTCAAGAGTGTTGGCACTGTTTATGCACGGTGAAATTAAAATCTATTTAGGAATGAATGATTCTAAGTCGTTGCAATAATTAATCTTTAATTCTCGAAGTTCAATCTGAAATACTTCAAAATAAAACCTTAAAGCATTTACAAACCATAAATCTTGATCTACTCTCAATTGATTTGTAAAGAAACTGAATCCAACTCATGAATTGCAAGAATCACTACTTAACAATTACCTACTAAAAAGAAAAATTACAGTAAATGAACAACAATAAACTATTCAAACCTCTAATGAAAAATAACAGTAATCAAGCATCATATATCTATGTTAACATTACTCGGAAGGAACAACAATCAATTGTAATGCTAATATAAGAAATTCATTAAATAATGGTATGTAAATGTAAGAGTAAAAACATCTAATATTTAACACATGGGATGGAGGCTTGTTGGTGATTGAGTCTTCTGTTAAGGCATTCGTTTGTAAAGGTCGTCGGTTCAAACCCTGTGGGTGCCTATCAGGCGTAAGCCTGTGAAAATTGTTGTGTATTGTTAGCAAGGGATGATGTCGGCCAGGAGGGTTTTCAGTGGTAGCAGTGCGATGTGATCTTGTGTGGAAGATATGATTGTATGGTTCTAGTTACCGATTTCCCTCATGATAGAAGAAAAAAAAAAAAAAAAAACATCTAAGATTTATCTCAATGGTAAAGGTAAACTACACAAACAAATTCTAACATCACACAATAATCAAGATAATGAGATACAACAATTAACAATCACAGAAAGGACAAAAATGATTATGGCACAAAATAAGCAGAAAGTCTCATAGCAGTCAGGCCCAAAGCCTCCAGAAGCTACTGCTAGGAATACTCAGAACACGATTATAAAGAAAACACACTTTTTCTCATTAATTGCAGTAGCAAATATATAACATCACTGTAGTGAAAATTCTTTGTCTTAGTACAAATAATGATGTCCAAATGAAAGTAACAACTCATAAATTAACCCCTCTTCTATTTCACCTATTAGCCTTATATAACCAAATGGAATACTAATAGATGAAAGTGAATCCTCGAGATCAGGAGAACCTGAGGATTTTGCAGCTAAATCATATTTCACTATAGAATTTTCTTGATTCTCCTTTTCTTCCACTAGCCCATGCGATCGGGAAATGATATTTGTTCTTTCTATGGTCGTTGTTGTCCCATCATTTGAACATAAATTATCCAATTCTGATTTATGCACATAAAGGTAAGAAAAGGTTAGTTTTTATGCTAAAATCATACAATTTGTTGACAATTAATTTTATTCATCTTTCACTATCTTTTCTTCTAGATTATTCCCAATAAAAAAGATGAAAACATGAAAGTAAATGATTAATTAAGTTAATATGAGGATAAACAAATACCTTTTCCATGACCCGACATACTCCCACGCTTACCTTTTGGATGTCCTCATGCAATAATAAATTTGAGGTGTAATTCTTTCAAAGAGTAGGCATGATAAAATTCTTCCTGATATAGCCTAAAACCATTCTTCTGTTTAAGCATTGCAAATGCACGACTCACATGAGATTCATGTAAATCATAACCAAATTAATATCCCTCAGGGGGATACCTGATAATAGGACACCTGTAACGACATCCTATCTAGGTAGGGCCCTTGCACATGATGATATTGGTATACACATTCAGATGGGAAACAACAACCTTAAAGTTTCTGTAACCAAACGACTCCTTGTTTTTGACACTGTTAGTGGAAGCTTTTCACCTTTGCTTTGCTACCAACAGAGAATCATCTTCAATGTCCTGGAAATATTCTCTTAGAACATGTATAACATATTTATGGATAGGTCCCAATGTGGCTACAACTCCTTGTTGTTCCATAAACCTTTTGTGCTAGATAAAAAGGTGTAAAGTTTTAGTGGGTTCCTCTCTGACCCATAAATCTAGACCATGCTCCCTCTTTTGAAAGGCATTATAGACCTTGGCCCATTCAAGATGGTTTCAAAAAAAGAGAGGAAGGATTGGAATTCAACATCTCCAATAAAGGGACTCAGATTAGCATCCCTTTCATATTCCAAGAAAAAATTGTGCAGGTATGATTCACAGAGAAGACGTTTTACCCTCTCATTTTTTTCCTTGCAGCATTGAAAAAGAATTGAGGTAGTCCTAAATTTAGTAGGTTTACCAGCCCTGCCACCTCTAATATTCAGTAATAAATACCTCTCCAGTAAAAATAATGCTTAATTAGTGGTTGGCGATAAAAAAGACAAAACATCAGAGTAAAGTGAACAAATGGATTCAGTTTGTTCCCTGGCCTTTTAAAGTTGGTTCTGCATTTTATTTACTTTCTCATACTCATTTATGAGACTGAAAAAAGTCTCATATTTAGTTTCAATGAGTGTATCCAGCTTCTTTAATAACTCCTAGTGTGTCTGTAAAGGTACCACTTCCTTCTGGTTTTGAGCCAACACCTGTTGGGTCCTTATAAATTTATTTTTCAATTTCAGGATAAAAGCTTCCCTTACCAAGGGGACATAATTAGGTGTTTCCTTTGTTTGAGCTACATTGTCATATGTTTTCAATGAATCAGTTTGAACAACGGTTTCCATAGTACCAACTATCTCTTGAGGAATACAACAATCTGCAAAATCTATTTCAACAACAATGCTCATAACACTCACAGAAAAGTTCGTTTGAGTCTCCATTGAACAAGTACAATTTTTTTTATTTTGAGTTACACTCTCCTTCGTGGAACATTTCTCGATCTAAGTAATAATGGTTTCTAATTCCACTTTCTGCTTCTGGTTCTTATCTGCATCCTTCAACCATTTTCTTAGTCTTCTATTCATTTTCTTTAATTTTTTGTGCTTTCTCCTCAACCTTTTAAGCCTAGCATTGTCTGCATCTGTCTCCTCCTTGTTGGGTTTGTGTTATATTCTTTCCATGACTAGTCACGCGTTGGGGGGTAACAGGTGGGGCGATAGCCCCCCTTGTACATTGTGTTGGGCACAACGTATGAGTGGGTCACAGGGGGCCGCCCCCCCTGTCAGGGTTTGGGGCAATGCCCCGGGAAAAAAAATTTGGTCCTTATTTTCCGGTGGGCAGACCTGCCCATGGTTTTGTGCATGGGTTTGCACCTGGTTTTGGGGCATGATGGTTTTCGACCCCCGTTATTTTGTAGATCCGGTCAAGGGAAATACGGTTATGTTCTAATCCATGGTTAATGGATTGGGGTTTATGTATGCTTCGGCATGTATATATATGTGTTGTAACACTAAAAGGAATATAATGAAAAATCAAGCTGGTCATCCCGATTTGGGATCCAGGGGAAAATCTCTGTGTTTATCTATTTTATGTTTTATGCTCTCGCTATTGTTTATTTTCTTTTTTAAGATTCATTTGTAGCTAATTTCTGTATAGGGTTAAAACCTACATTTGGTATCAGAGCAGTTTCAGCTTCAAGGGGACACCTTTGCTACTGATGGTTTTTTTTTTTGCTCAGGCTTGAGGTAGACCCTGTTCAATGGGAAATCTGCGGGATCGATTCTTGCGGTGAAATAAGATGGCGAGCGGCAGGAAGATAGAGATTGAGAAATTTAATGGTCAGAGTTTTGAGTTGTGGAAGCTCAAGATGGAGGATCTGCTAGTGGATAAGGACCAGTGGATCGCGGTAGATCTGGGTACTAAACCAACGACAATGTCAGATGAAGACTGGAAGAAACTAGATCGGAAGGCAAAGAGCACAATACGTTTGTGTGTCTTAGATTCAGTATTGTTGAATGTATCTGGGGAAGCTATGGTGAAGACCTTGTGGGAAAAACTTGGGACTTTGTACCAATCTAAGTCTCTCGTGAATAAATTTTTCCTCCAGAAAAAGCTGTATAACCTGAGGATGAAGGATGCAGACTCGGTGACAGAGCATCTGAATGCCTTCAATACTGTGGTAAGTCAGCTGTCATCTGTTGATATTAAAATCTCAGATGAAGATAAGTGCATCAGTTTGTTGTGTTCTCTACCAGACTCGTGGGACAGTCTGGTTATTACAATAGGTAGCAATACAACTACCTTGAATTTTGATGACATTGTCTCAGCCTTGGTGTCGGAGGAAATGAGACGGAGAAATATGGAGGGTCAGAATGGAGATGCCTTATCTGTACGAGGAAGGTCCCAGAACAGAAACAAGAATAAGGTTTCGAGTGGGAGATCTAAATCTAGAGGGAGATCTAAGTCTCCTGGAAAGTTTGTAAAGGTGTGCTGGAAATGCGGAAAGGAAGGGCACTACAAAAAGGAATGCAGATCTAAAGCTCCTGAGAAAGGAAAGGGATCTGATGAAGGTCCTTCTGCAGAGGCAAAAACCACCTCGAATGAAGGTGGGGATGTGTATTTGGCTTCTTCTTCAAATACACATGTAGATCATGAGTCATGGTTGATTGACTCAGGTGCATCCTTTCACTTCACTCCTCATAGGGAGTGGTTCTGCGAGTATGAGAAATATGATGGTGGTGATGTCTTCCTAGGGGATGATAGGAAGGCCAAAATCATTGGACGTGGAAAGGTCAAGCTGAAGCTGCAAGGTGGAAGGATTAGAACACTTCCTGGTGTTCTGCATATTCCTGCATTGGCCAGAAATCTGATTTCTGTAAGCAAGATGGATGATGCAGGTGTAAAAATAGTGTTTGAGAAAGATGCCTGCAAGATGGTTCGGGGAGCACTGGTATTAATGCGGGGAGTTCGAACTGGAACTCTGTACAAGCTACAAGGTAGCACTGTTATTGATGGGTGTAATAGTTCTATGGTTCCTGAAAGTGGAGCGGAAAGCCTAGCTGTCTCTGGAGAAAAGACCATGCTATGGCATCAAAGGCTTGGACATATTGGAGAAAAGGGCCTTCGGATACTGCATAGAGATGGTATGGTAGAAGGTATGTCTAATTGTTCTCTGGATTTCGATTTCTGTGAACATTGTGTATATGGGAAGCAGAATCGGGTGAGTTTTCCTTCTGGTGCTAAGAGGGAAAACAAGATATTAGAGCTTGTGCACAGTGATGTGTTTGGACCTGTGTCAGTTCCATCACTGGGTAATTCTGTGTACTATGTTTCATTCATAGATGACTTCTCAAGGAATACATGGATATATTTCTTGAGGAAGAAATCTGAAGTCTTTGACAAATTTAAAGAATTTAAGGCTCTGGTGGAAAACCAGAAAGAGAAGAAGATAAAGGCATTGAGGACAGATAATGGTGGGGAGTTCTGCAAGAAGGAATTTGAAGAGTTCTGTAAGAAGTGTGGTATAGCACGGCAGAAGACTACTCCATACACACCTAAGCAAAATGGAGTTGCAGAAAGAATGAACAGAACACTGATGGAAAAGGCAAGAAGCATGCTCAGTGGTACCGGGTTAGGACAAGAATTCTGGGCAGAGGCAGTGGAGACTGCATGTTACTTAGTTAACAGATCACCTTCATCAGCGTTGGAGGATAAGACTCCACATGAGGTATGGACTGGCAAGAAACCCTCTCTTTCACATCTGAGGGCATTTGGATGTGATGCATATGTACATGTTCCAAAGGAGAAAAGGAGAAAGTTGGATAATAAATCTGAAAGGTGCATCTTTATTGGGTATAAGGATGGTTTAAAGGGTTACAAGCTTTGGAACCCGGAAATAAGGAAGGTTGTGTATAGTCGAGATGTGGTGTTTAGAGAGGTGAAAGATATTGTTAAACATGAAGTCCTACCAAAGGAACCTGAGAAGATAGAGTTTGAGCTAAAGGAGGATGAATCATAATCTACAACAGGAGAAGACTCAGGAGAGGAAGAGCCACAAACTCTAGCTATGAGAGGATCAGTTCGAAAAAGAAGACAACCAGAAAGGTATAGTCCATCTGCATTCTGTTCAAATTTTGCTTTAACTATAACTGATGATGATCCCAAAGCCGTCAGGGAGGCAGTAGATTCAGAGGATGGAAAACTCTAGAAGGAGGCATGGGATCTAGTGGAGTTGTTGGCTGGAAGGAAGCCCATCGGGAGAAAATGGGTGTTTAAGAAGAAGATGAATGTAGATGGCAAGGTGGAGAAATAAAAAGCTCAGTTGGTAGCAAAAGGTTATTCCTAGGTGCTGGGAATTGATTTCGGTGATATTTTTTCTTCTGTTGCCAAATTTACTTCTATTAGATTACTTTTATCTGTTCTGCTGCATTTGATTTTGAGGAGAACAGATGGATGTGAAGACAACATTTCTTCATGGGGATCTACAAGAGGAGATATACATGAAACAACCTGAAGGCTTTATGGTGAAGGGGAAGAAAGAGCTAGTATGTAGGTTAAAGAAGTCTCTGTATGGGTTAAAATAGTCACCAAGGATGTGGTATCAGAAATTTGATACCTATATACGGGGACTTGGCTTCACCAGAAGCAAGGAGGATCACTGTGTTTATTTTAAATTAATTGGTGATTGTGTTATTTATTTGGTCTTGTATGTGGATGATATGTTGTTGATTGGAAATGACAAAGAAATTATCCAAGATTTGAAGACCCAACTGTTCTCCAAATTCGACATGAAGGATCTTGGTGCTGCAAACTATATTTTGGGCATGGAAATTAAGGGAGATCAGGCAAAGAGGAAGCTCTAGTTAAACCAAAGGAAGTATGTCGAGACTATATTGCAGAGGTTCAATATGCAGGATAGTAAACTGGTGAATGTTCCAATTCATGTAGGTACAAATCTATCTTCTGAATAGTGTCCCAAGACACAAGAAGAAGAGGAGGATATGTCTCGTGTTCCATATGCAAGTGCAGTGGGTAGCTTGATGTATGCAATAGTATATACTAGACCAAACATTACACATGCAGTGGTAGTATTGAGCAGGTTTATGTCAAACCCAGGGAAGGAGCATTAAACAACAATGAAGCGGGTTTTCAAATATTTGCGTGGCACTAGTGATTATGGCTTGTGCTACCAGGTAAGACCAGGATTGGAAAGAGTGTTGTACATTTGTGGTTTTGTTGATGTATACTGGGCTGGAGATCTGGACCAAAGAAGATCTACAAGTGGGTATGTGTTTAGCCTATTTGGAGGTGCAGTCAGTTGGATGAGTAAAATATAGTCTGTAGTGGCTCTTTCAACTACAGAGGCAGAATACACATGTACCACTCATGCAAGCAAGGAAGCAATTTGGTTGCAGAGATTGTGTTCAAGTATGGGGTTGGTGCAACAAGCTATAAGGATAGATCGTGATAGCCAAAGTGCAATTTTCTTGGCTAAGAACCCTGCTTATCATTCAAAGACAAAGCACATTGATGTTCAATATCACTTTGTTAGAGATATGGTTGAGGCTAAAAGGGTGTTGCTCGTAAAGGTGGACACTTTGAAGAATGTTGCAGATGCATTGACGAAGTCTGTGAGCACTCAGAAGTTCTCTTGGTGTAGAGAAACAATGGGTGTTGAAGAATTGGCCCAATGACTAAGCTCTCCTGTGGCCCCCTATGGAAAGAAAACAACAAGTGGGAGAATGTTGGGTATGTGTTATATTCTTTCCACGACTATCGTTACGCGGGGTGTATTGTGTGAGTATGATATCTCTCGCACGTTGCGTTGGATGCAACATACAGGAGGGTCACATGGGGGGTGGTAGCTCCCCTTGCTGGTGTCTGAGGCAGCACCCCAGGAAATTTTTTTTGGTCCTTATTTTCTGGTGGGCGGACCCGCCCATGGTTTTGTGCATGTGTTTGCATGTGGCTGTGGGGCATAATGGTTTTCGGCCCTTGGTATTTTGTAAATCCAATCAAGGGAACTATGATTATGTTCTAATCCAGGGTTTATGTATGCTTCGGCATGTATATATATGTGTTGTAACACTAAAAGGAATATAATGAAAAATCAAGCTAGTCGTCCCGATTTGGGATCCAGGGGAAATATCTGTGTTTATCTGTCTTATGTTTTATGCTCTTGCCATTGTTTATTTTCTATTTTAAGATTCATTTGCAGCTAATTTATGTACAAGGTTAAAACCTACACTCCTCCTCCTTTATGGGGTTTTTGATTGGAGAGGGAACAAATGTATCCATATCAAGTGAAACAGAGGTTATGACAATGTTAGGATCTTTTTCCAATGGGAAAATGTCTCCTGACTGGTTTTTTGATTCAAGATTTCTTTCTACATGAGTTTCTCCCTCATGATATTCATCCATAAAGGGAATTGGTTCCTCTTGGTTCTGCAAATCTTCCATTTCTTTAGTATGGGTTAAGATTTCTGTGTGGCTGTAACTACCTGTAGAGGTAGACTGGTCTTGAAATTGAAAATTGAAAATTAGCCTCCTTCCTCAAGGAGTTTACCTAAATTCTCTAACACTCGGGCCACCTCCTGTTCATCATCTAATAAATTTTTTTTTTGAAGGTTTGCATGGGTTGCATGAGACGACCCTTCCTCATCCATTGGGTTTTTGGTATGCTGTTGTGAGATTAGCCTCAAATAACGTCTCCATTTTTTTTAGCCAAAGGCTAAGGAAAAAGTCCTCCTTTTTCATTCTCTCTTTGGAATTTATGCCCCTTCATATTTTTGCTCTAAGTTCTCCATATTCTTATCATCTACTCTTGCCTGTGCATCTCATTTTTCCTTTGATAGTGGTAAGGTAGGATTTACAAAGTTATCCTATGTCAATTGCTGCTAGGCAAGTTCATGAATAATGGTAAGCTTAATCAAGCCATGATTATTGATGGTAGAATGTGGGTTTTTGGCTCTGTTAAACCGACTAGAAACATCATGCAATAAGGAATTTATAAATAATGGCAGGTTAACTGTGATTTTTTGTCTAAGAATTGCTAACAATTTAAGTTGTCTAGACTTTAACACATCTTGACGACCATCGCAAGTGATAGATATTTGAACGGTGGTTGCTAGTGCTCACCATGGTTCCTTTAGCGATGTTGGGTGACCTCCTTTTCCTTTGTGTATTAGTTCCTCCTATGGATCCTTAAATACTGCTACTGCTTCATGCAATAGAGCATGCTTATCGGTCCATTTTTTTCCTTCTGCTGGAAGTCCCAAGACTTCAACTATAATTGCTTTAAAGACTATTATATTTCTGCCTTTTACAGTTTTGCACCCATTCTGAAAATTTTGCAGAAATTCAAGCGCTATTCTATTATGTAATCCCCGTAATTTGACGAGATATTGAAGCCAACCAACACACTCAAGAATCTCATGAGCTTGCTCTGTTAGTCGTAATATTGTAGGTTCACTGCGGACAATTTTTCCCCCCATAGTTGCTATGCTATTTCAACCTAATTCGCACATTTTCATGCACTGTATCACAATTAGACAGTTTGGGAGAGCAAAAAATACTACATACAAAGCTTTTGAATTTTGGAATTGTTATTTTGATATAAAGGCAACAATAATAGTATTTATCGCATCAGCAAGGTTTGGAGGAGTTTGGTAATATTTCGCACACTATTCCATGATGTATACCTTCCCCCTCCAATTAGAAAAGGGCATCTACATCCGTTGAGCACAGGAAAAGAGAAAAGGACGAAGTGGCTTCATAAATGCGGTAGAAAAATAGTTAGAGCAGTATAAATACGGCAAGAAACAGTAAGAGAAATGCTAACTATAAATCATGGAAATGGTTTAGAAAATGACCGAAAAAGGAATAAAGTAGAGAAATAATCACTATGGAAATAAGTTTCCTTTGGTGACCAAGTATGAAGAAATTGAAAAAAATATTAGTGATAATGACTGTTGGCATCAATTGATCAGACAACATTAATGTAGTTCACATAAAAATATATTTTACCATGCATATTGGTTAATAAAAATGTAAGCATTGTTCAAATGGTAAATTCACCTTTGGAAATGAATCAAATGGAAATAGTATGATGTAAAACTATTGGCAATGTAAAATAGAACTTCAATACCACAAGCAGAGCCATTGCTACCAGCAGGCATCTATAGCCTTGATAGGGTTTATTTTTAACCCAAAAATGAGCTAGGATCCTCCATTTATGATATAGATGATATGAAATATTTATACAAAGGGGTCATTGTGTTGGCTTGGTAACTAGATAATCACAGTGCCATTCACCAGGGCATAAAAAAATGATCAGGCCAGCTCATGGTGAGTACTCATGTCCTTCTGACAATTAGACTGTCTTGAAGGCCATTACCCTGGTGTGGTGGCCATTATGGGAATGTCAATTTTTAAGTTTCTTATGATCATGGTAGGATGGTTCGTGATGAGACCCCTTATCCCCTTTGAGAAAGCTTATATTATATCTTTCAAATGCATGCTATAAGTGGGGGAGGCTCACAAACTCCTTAAGAGTTAGGGATGGTGTGAGAAGTAAAAGAATGCCAATAAAATTTATGCTTATATTTATATATCATCATACCAAAGGGACTTATCGATTGAGAGTGTAAAAGAGAAACCATCATGGTATTAAGGTAGTGAATCGTTTTATGATACATCCAAAGAAGAGATATTCAACAAGTCATTAGAATGGATGAACCATGTCAATTTTAGAATAAAGATAATCATCAAACATGTAAAAATCATAATGTTGTTAATATAACTGATTTTTCTTAACTTTGGTATAAATTCCAACCAAAAAGGTGGTTTTCATAGCAGAGCATGTGAAATAAAAGATGGTTGCTCGCTATAGAATTGAACGATAGTTGTGCGGATATTGGAACGCTAGTTGTTCGTTTAACTGAACAACATCTGTTCATTTTATTCAACAGTAGTTGTTCACTCTATTGAACAGTAATAGTATGTGAAATTCATCAAAAAAGAAACTGTATATGTTCGTTCTACTTAACAATAGCTGTCCGTTTGACTGAACAACAGTTGTTCATTATATTGAACAATTATGGTATGTGAAAGACGTTAAAAAAATAAACCTTAGTTGTTCATTCTACTGAACAACAGCCATTCGTTTGACTAAACGTTAGCTTTTCATTTTATTGAACAACAATTGTTCATTCTTTTGAACAGAAACTGTTCATTTTTATTGAACAACAACTGTTTGTTTAATAGGACACCAGTTGTTCATTTTATTGAACAACAACTATTCAATTTATTGAACAAAATTTGTTCATATATTTTGAAAAATAGCAACAATAGTGGAAAACTAAAGCCAAAGAAAAAGAAACAGTAGTTGTTCATTTGGAAGGAAACAATAGTTGTCCAAAGAGTTGAACAACAACTGCTAAAAAATTGCATGACTCAATGAAAGACAAATGGTAGTTACTATGTGTGTAAACAAATGTCTCAAAGCAAAAATCTATGCATTTATACAACAATGTTTTATTCTAAAAAAAGCACATAAACGACAAATTATAAACTAGTTATGTAAGAAAATATATACATTATTTACAGCTGAAAAAAGAATGTTTTTTTTACGAAAGTAAAGCTACTAGGTCATTACTCCTTGTAGCTAAAATTTGCATACTGGGATTATTGCGTACCTATTGGTAAAAAGACTCTTTGGTGAGTGGTTTTTGATAAAGATGTACTCAGTGTCCATTCATCTGGAAAAAGGAGTTAGACCCATCGATGGTAGTCAAGGTTAGAGTGCCATTGTTGTGCACTTCTTGAATTTCCTACGGGCCAAGCCATGTTGTCTACAACTTACCTAGGAAGTCTTGGAATTTGTAATCATAGAGGAGTGCCCAATCTCATTCCTGAAACGTTTCCTTTTTTATGAGACTCTCATGCCACTTAGCCCATTGCTGGTGAAGAATTTTTGTGCACTGAAGGGCAAGTAATCGTGCTTCATATAATTCATTTATTTGTTGAATTCATTTAGTTTGGATTCCATCAGGTCCAGTCCCACTTCCTAGGCTGTTCTGAGAGTCTTTATTTCAATTTCGATAGGAAAAATAGGTTCTTCGCCAAATACAAGTTGGTACGGGGAATAACCAATAGTATTTCGCCAAGTCGTACGATAGGCCCACAAATCCTCTGGAAGTCTAGTAGCCCAGTCTCATCGATGTGTTAAAATTGTTTTGGTCAAAATTTCTTCGATGACCTTATTGGTGCTCTCAACTTGCCCATTCGCCTCCGAGTGATATGGAGAATTGACTCTATCTATGATATGGTAGTTCCGTAGAGTGGATCTAATCGTGTGTCCTACAAACCTTGGCCCCCCATTTGTTATCACTTCCCTGGGTAAACCATACTGCACAAATAACTCAAAAAGGAAATTAATTACAGTTTCTTCTGTAGCTCTTAGCAAATCTACTGTTTCTACCCACTTTGTTACATAGTTTATAGAAACCAATATATAGGCCTTTTGGTTTGATGGCAGATTGAAAGGGCCAACAAAATCTAATTCCCACCGTTATAAAGGTTCTATTACCAATTGTGATTGCAACAACATTTCATCGGATTGAAGAGGACGACCCATCCTCTGGTAGCTATCACAAGACTGGACATACTTCTTGGCGTATTTAAAGATGGTGGGTCAGTAATAGCCCATATGTAGTATTTTATGTCCATTTTTACAATCTGCAAAGTGTTTTCCACAAGGCTTGTCATGGAAATCCTTCAGGATGTCATAAGTTTCATCTACACGAATGCACCTACGTATTTTCATATCAAATCCTATGTGAAAAAGGTATCCACCAATCCAATTAGATCGAGCACTATGTTGGACAATCAACTTCCTCTCTTTAGCTGTTAAATTATTTGGTAGTTTTCCTACTACCAAATAATTTTCCACATTTGCATACCACGGTACCTTAACCATTATGGAAAACAAATGTTCGTATAGGAACTGATCATCCATGACCAACGGATCGTTCATCTTCGGACCCATGACAAGAAATATGTGACTAGGTTTTCCTTTCCTGGACGGTCTTAAATGGTAATATCAAACTCCTGCAAAAGTAATAGCCAACAAGTCACCCGCTCATTAGTAATTGGTTTATTGGCTAATTATCTAATGGAGGAATGATCTCTGTACATAAAATTTTTGTAGCCTGTTATATAATGTCTAAATTTATTTAAGGCATAAATGAAAGCTAAAAATTCCTTTTCTATTACATATAATTGAGTTCAGAATAAGTGAGATTTTTGTTGATATAATAAATAGCATAGGGATTTTTGTCCTCCTCTTGCCTGAGGATAGTGCCTATTGCTGTGTCTGAAGCATTTGTAGAGATATGAAAAGGAAACTCCCAATTGGGTTCACGTAATATTGAAGCAATCGAGACTAATTTCTTGAAATCTGTAAAAGCAATGTAACATTTATCAGACCATCTAAATTCAAAATTTCCTGTTAAAACATACAAAGGTGCAACAATTCATGAAAATTTCTTTATCAATATATGATAGTATCATGCATATCCAAGGAAGCTACATACCTCAGTCTAAGTGCAAGGTGTAGGTAGTAGAAGAATTACCTCTATTTTTTTTGTCTCCCTGTATTCCAGCTACAGAGATGTAGTGTCTTAGGATTACGTCTTCTACCATCATCATGTGACATTTCTCGTTGCTTAAACACAGCCTGGTAGCGACACATCATTCCAAAAAAATTTCTAAGTTTTGTAGCGCTTGGTCGAAATCGTTACCATACTAGGTGAAGTCATCCATCTAAACTTCAATTCCGTCATTTATCAGATCAGGATAAATGTTAAGTATGGCCCTCTAAAATGTACCTAGGGCGTTGCATAAACCAAAATTTAACACTCTATAGGAAAACATACCCCAGGGGAAGGTAAAGGTAGTTATGTCTTGGTCTTCAGGGGAAATTTGGATCTAGTTGTAGCCATTGAAGTCATCAAGAAATGAAAATATCGCTTCCCTACCAGTGTATCAAGGACTTGATCAATGAACTGAAGAGGGGAGTGGTATTTTTATGTGGCCGTGTTCAATTCCCTGTAGTCAACACAAATCCACCATTTCCCATTATTTTTGGGAACAAATACCAATGGAGACAAAAAAATTACTATCTGAAATAGGTTAAATAAAATTCACATCCAACAACTTCTGCAATTCTTCCTTTACGATATCCTTGAGATGCAGATTTAATCTTCGTTTAGGTTGTGGGATAGGATGGGCATATTTTTCGGTGTAGATGTGGTGTGTACATAGTTGAGGGTCTACGCCCTTCATGTCTGGATAGTCCCAGGAAAAAGCCCCTTTATGTTTTTGTAGAACCTGCATAATTTTTTTTTGTTGACCACTATCCAGATTATCATTAATATTCAGAATATTTCTTGGTTCAATCTCAACAGGACTGTTGTTATGAACAATAGTAATTGGTATATGTTGATCATCGATATCTTCTGAAGGATCTTCTTGGGCTTCATTTTCAAGAATCACTTTCATCATTGATATTTCACATTATTCACAGTAGTTGATTCATTAATAAAATTATTAATTATCATCTTTAGTCTGATTCTTAAACTCAAGCGCTTCTGCTACTGTAAGAGGTGAACGGATGTTTTCTTCCAAGTATGTAGGTGGATATTTATGAGTTTTAAAGATGGGCAGACTTGACTTAGAAAGGGGATATAAAACAAGGTTTTTTGCAACATTTCCTTTTGTAATGGTCATGCTACCAACATGACATCCTATATAAGCATCGACTGTTGCTAACCAAGGCCGACCCAGAATTAAATTGTGCCCATATAATCGACTTCTGGGGTTGATAACTAGAAAATCCACTGGGTATTATCATCAATCAACAGAAACAATAATGTCCTGTAGAGTTCCCTTGGGTTTAACAACCGAGCGATCAACAAGTTCTAGCAAAGTATTGATGTCGAGTGCCTTACAATTTTCTACCGTTAGAATGTTAATGGATGCACCTAAATCAACTAGTGTGTTTGGAAAAGAGCGACCATATATTTGAACGGTAACTATGGGGTTCCCTGGATCTTCATATTTTACTCGTGTTTCCCTTCCTAGAAGCGGACCAGATAATGTCCCTACAACCTGGATGATTGGTGAAGTTTTTGGTTTCCTTGCAAGATTTTTCACACATATTTCTTTAATCATTTTAGCATAAATAGGAATGTATTGAATAGCCTAGAGGATAGGAATTTTAATACATAAATTTTTGAGTTTCCCTAAGAGATCAAAGTCTAGATAAAAAATGGGTTTAGGTATCATTAATCTTTCAGGGAACGGAGGAGAAGTGATTATAATTTTTTCACAATCTTGTTGCTCGACTGTGTCTCCTCCTTGTTTGATTTATGTGTCAATCACAGTAGAGGGTTTAGTTATGGCAGGTATTTCTAACACATCTTGTTGTTTGTTTTTATTTTCCTCGGGGTTAATGATGCATCCTAATCTCAGCCAAAGTTCACTGCATTCCATTTGTTTTATTTCAGGATCTGAATTTTCATCAATCTGTATCAGTTGAACTAGTCTATTTTTTTGGATTTGGGTTTGGCTGAGATGGCATTTAGGGACGAATAAGAGGTTAAGGATTTTTTTTGTAATGGATACAGAGTTGGTAATGTCATTTGAGGTTGAGAACTCATCCCCATAGGTGGATTATTTATCCCCTGAGGTCGCTGCCAATTTGAGGACCAGTTTGGATTTTGTGACATGGAGGCAGGCCACTAGGATCAGTATGGATTTTTTTAGCAGAAAAAGGAGAATTTGGTCAACCAGTGCTTGGAAACATTTGGTTTGGCCAAGGTGACATAGGAAATTATTGAGACTTTCAAGTAGAGAAAGGTGATTTTCCTTGCCATGTCGTTCCAGAATTTTGTTGCTGATTAAATGGTGGAGAAGAAAATAACAGAGAAGGGTCTTGTGACATACCTGTGCATTGGGCTTGCCACTGTCGACGTTGGCTCATTAAGTATACTGTTTTTTTTTCTTCCTCTGCCTCTTTAAAAACTTCCTTTAATCCTGGAAGTGATGGGCACTGCTCGGTGGCATGGTCTTTAGTGAAAATGGCACATGTTTGGACATGTCCAACTGACATTCCCTCTGATTGTGCTTCTTTCAACATCATGGGCAGAAAATAACTAAAATTTGTTCTACTATAGCTTCTTTCTCTTTGGCTTGCAGGATGTCCAACTATGTTGTGTGGGTGCCTAGGATATCGGTTTTAAAATCTTCTAAGAGATTGTCGATTTCCATCCGAGTCACGCTGCCACCAACATCTTTATTATTTATGGTGATAGTATCTCGTCAAGTTGGCCTAATGCACACATTTCCTCGAGAGAACCTAATACACAGCTGAATAATATCATCATAATTTTCTTGATAAATATCTCCATTTCCCATTAAATTTAATGTTTCTATCCATTCATCCTTCATCCCTTTTATCATAGTTAATTTTAAAACATATTTAGATAATGCAGCATAAGGAGACCTTTGTAAATTGTATTGAAAATGTTCATCATATTTTTCTAGAGTGTCATTATATTTTGCAGTCATATTAAATATTTCATCCTTCAAATCTCTAGTCCTACAGTAATCTTGATATTTAGTGAGAAAAGAAGTTTTCATTTGATCCCCACCAAGCCCCATAAACCATCACAAAGTTTCTCCCTTTAATGTATAGGGAAACAATTTTAGCTTTTGGGGATCAATAGTATAATCATATCCCCTACATAAAATGTCAAATTCAAACAGGAAAGCATCAGGATCTTCCAACGTTAAACCATCGAAAGTAGGAATGCTCTACAAAGGAATGAATTTCATGGGGGCATTAGCAACTGGGTCGATGATAGGATACTCCAACATCAATGTTTGTCCCTGAGGCTGATTATGCACCATTTGGTCAAATATGTGCCAATAACCTTCAAGAATCTTTTGGTTTGGGAAGTTTATTTGGGTAGGAATGGTAGACAGAATTTGAATGGTTCTTACAACACTACCTTGATCTAGGATATCAGATATCTTTTCTTCAACCAAGATCTTAGGAGATCTAGGTTCTGGTGACTATAGATTTTCTCCTACATCACCACTAGTCTGTCCCTCTCCTTCTTGTAGATTACACGAATTTCCCTCTTGTGAAGGGTCAAAGTGAAACTTTTATGTAGCCTGAAAACTCTGTTCAGACCCTTTGATTTTGCTATGGATATTAGCGTGAGCTTCAGATGGTGAGCCTACTGCTTGAGGGATTATGGTAGAGCTCTTTTCAGATATGGTCCAAGGTCCTACTGACGCCTGAGATTATGCTTTTCTTATGATTTAGTCTATAAGGGTCGATATTCCAAGGGTCACCAACCCCTTGGGTTTGGTAGATTTAGTTGGTGGATTTGGATCTATTTCTAATTTTTTATTCCCAGTTATTGATAAAAAAACATATATTCCTATCTATTCTATATGCATTTTTTGGAAAGAGGGCTTTGAGCAAGCATTTTACTTACTGGTACGTAGGTTCTTACCTCTCGTTTTCAATACCCAATTCCTTCACATCAATCAAATCCAATCCAAAAAAATAAATCAATCTTTAACACTCTCCCCGGCAATGGCACCAAATTGTTGGTGCACTAGGATGACTATGAAAATCAATATTAATACCTATATTAATTGTTAACCAATGATTTGTCTATTTATTTCAAGAGTGTTGGCACTGTTTATGCAAAGTGAAATCAAAATCTATTTAGGAATGAATGATTCTAAATCGTTGCAATAATTAATCTTTAATTCTCGAAGTTCAATATGAAATAATTCAAAAGCAAACCTTAAAGCATTTACGAACCATAAATATTGATCTACTCTCAATCGATCTGTAAATAAACTAAATCCAACTTATGAATTGCAAGAATCACACTTAAAGAATCAATACATAACAATTACCTATCTAAAAGAGAAATTACAGTAAATGAACAACAATCAACTATTCAAACCTCTAATGAAAAATAACAGTAATCAAGCATCAGATATCTATGATAACATTACTCAAAAGGAACAATAATCAATTGTAATTCTAATCCAAGAAATTCATTAAATAATGATATGTAACTATAAGAGTAAAAACATCTAGTATTTATCTCAACGGTAAAGGTAAACTACGCAAACAAATTCTAACATCACACAACAATCAAAATAATGAGATACAACAATTAACAATCATAGAAAGGACATAAATTATTATGGCACAAAATAAGTAGCAAGTCTCATAGCGACGAGCCCAAAGCCTCCAGAAGCTACTGTTGGGAATACTCAGAACAATATTATAAAGAAAGCACACTTTTTCTCATTAATCGTAGTAGCAAAGATATAACATCGCCGTAGTGAAAATACTCTAACTTAGTACAAATAATGATGTCCAAATGAAAGTTACAACTCAGAAATTAAACCCTATTCTATTTCACCTATCATCCTTATATAACCAAATGGCATACTAATATATGAGAGTGAATCATCAAGATCAGGAGATCCTAAGGATTTCGCAGCTAATAATCATATTTCACTATAGAGTTTTCTTGATTCTCCTTTTCTTCCGCTAGCCTGTACGCTTGAGAAATGATATTTTTTCTTTATTTGGTTGATGTTGTCCCATCATTTGAATAACAATTGTCCAATTCTGATTTCTGCACATAAAGACAAGTAAAATTTAATTTTTATGCTAAAATAATACAATTTGTTGTCAATTGATTTTATTCATATTTCACAATTTTTTCTTCTAGATTATTCCCAAGAAAAAATATAAATACATGAAAGTAAATGATTAATTAAGTTAATATGAAGATAAAAACGTACATTTTCCATGACCCATCACCTTTCTCTTAAAAGCAATGCAAAAGCATCCTCAAATGTAACCAAAAAAAATTGAACTTAGATGTTGTTTGAGGAGGCTTAATATCAGTTGGAATTCTATTGTATAACTTATTGAATATTTTGATGAAATCAAGCCTACTATTTATCCAACTTTTCTCTGTATATCCCAAATCTCTATTAAATAATAAACACGGTCTTTCTACTCACCCTATTTACTGAAAAATAATTTTAATATCTCTCCAAGTATGAATTGAATCTTCCACTAATTATCTGAACGAACTTCTGATTTCCCCTTTTAATGACTTCACAAAAAGTCTCATATATACATCATTGTGTTCAAAATTTAAATTATCAGCAAAATCTAGGAAATCGGACAAGTACTTTACTACATTAACTTCACCTTCACTATTATATTTGGTAAAATACTTCAAATATCATTGTAGTAGATCATGCAATTGAGCAAGTGATCTTAATGGAGCATACCTAGTTGTCACGAGTGGGCCCACTCTAGCCATTTTTTGTTCTGAATTCTATGATAACTTTTGTTGTGGAGACTGTTGAGACTAAAAAATTTGAGTTTCTAATTCCTTCTATACTTCAGGAAAACCAATATTAATATGTAGCATTATATTCCCTTATAGTTGAGTTCAAGGAATAGGGACTAAATGAGAAAACAATGAAAAAGGTTCGTTTATTTTAATTTCAGACTATTATGGTTCAGTAGAAAGAGGAAATTTAAGTGATTCAAGATGTTAAATAAGAAAAGTTGTTTGAAATGAAACTCCTTTTTCAATAAGAGATAAATATTTTGGGGATAATTTAGGAAATTAGATATTGTATTTCTCTTCAGGGATCTCAGGATTATCTTTAGAATATCTAGGATGAGAATTAGATTCATGGGTAATGGTTGAATATGAGGCTTTAAGCCTACACCTCAAAATAGGTTGTCTAATTAAACTTTTGGGATAAGAAAGTGGTCAAAGCTGTTTAGGATTAGGAATAGATCTGATAAAAATTTTAGATGCAAGGTTTTAAATAATGAAATAATCTAGGTGAATAATATTAGCCTACCAATTTATTATTCACCGTCAAGAAAAAGGCTCAATCAATGTCCCAGGGAAAAATAATTTATTTCTTCACTCCCTGACAACAACGGAAATTTGATGTTGTTCCTTTAAGATAGTTTATGTATAAGAAGCTATGTCAAGGAAAAAGGATGTGTGGATTTTTTTGAAAGAAGCATTGCTATGGAACAAATTATTTTCTTAGATATAAGGGACAATCCCCTCCATATTTTTAATCAAAAGGGTTGATTTCAACTATGAAAAGTATAGAGTAAGGTGAAAGTGATGAAAGAAGAATAAATAAATATAACAGATTACTTTAACATTTTCCTTAATATATTGGCTATCTGGTACAATAGAAAGTGAATAGAATAACATTCCAATGCCTTAAAAATATAATATATCTTAATCACATGAAATCAAGGAAGCAATAAATGGTTGCAGAGGTATAATACAAACAAGATGTTCATATGATAAATCTCAGTATTAAACAACGCTAATGCATATCTTCACCTCTCAGGTGTTTCAAATAATTTTAAAAGGTTCATATGAAATAGATCATGAAAATTACAGGAAATAAACACTCATACGAATGATATACTACCATATGATGAAGGAAGAATATTTTTATTAAAATATTCTAAAAGTAAAGTATTTGAATACAAAGTACAAGTCTATTTTCTCCAAAATCCAACCCTTCCTATGAGTTGTTTTTCATTTTTATACAAAAAGAAACTTGTTGCTTTGTTTTTCATTTTTATACGAAAATTACAAAAAGAAACTACTTGTTGTAAAAACAAAAATTTAAGATCTAAAAATAAAAATATACAATGACTTCATGTTCATATGATAAAGGAAAATATGTGCTCCTTTGTAGGATTATGTTGCGAAGAATAATAAATTAATGGATCTAACTTAGTCAACTACTCCCACTCAGATTTGGTTGGATAATTATATGAAACCATCTTTTTTTAAGTTGCATCCAAATCAATGTATTTCTGGTATGTTTGTATAATAGAAAATAACATTTTGGCCAAGCAGTGAATATAAAAATCATCCTTAATTTTGTTAACTAATATTCCTTCTTTTAATGCTCTACTCATATCAGAAAACTTATTATCATATGATCCAAAATTTGGTAATAAAATCATCCATAATTTTTTCAACTAATATTCCTTCTTTTAATGCTCTACTCATATCAGAAAACTTATTATCATATGATCCAAAATTTGGTAATGATTATTTGTACACATCAATAGGAAACAATGTTCCATTTTCATCCCAACATGAATACATTCCCAATATACCCTTTAAAATATTAAACTTAGCATTGAATTAGTCTACCTCCTTTTGGACTAATTTGCACTTATCTTGTACTTGTTGTAGAAAAATCATCCTAGTGATAACTCTGTTAGTTTCCATTATCATATTAATTTTTTCATTAATACCTATTTTTATAACTGGTTCGTTGCTTCTGGAACTAATAAATTTAATTATTTTGGGTGCAACTGTTGGCTTATTTCCTAGTTCACATCGAATTTGATCAATAACTTCTTTAGCATTTCTCAGCAGTTCTAGTACTTCTCCGATCACTACAACTAATTCCCATAAATCTGAAATAAAATAAACTATTTCCTTTCATAAAATCCTTCTTTACATCCAATTAATTATTTCTTATATCATTCTACTTGACTTTGTAAAGTAGCTTGAAGCTTCTACTCAGTGCTAATGATTGTATCTCTATCAGCCAATTCCTCTTGGACCTCCCTTAATTCATTATTTTTCATTTGAAGTGTATTTTTTATAATTTCAAGAACCTAATCCTTAAGAATAAGTGTTGACATTGTCTCAGCTAATTTTTCTAAAGGATATACCTATGTAACTATTGCTTCAAATGTAGTTGCTACAAATATATGTTCAACCATTTTTTTAAAAAAAAAAAATTTAATCTATTGCTCATGTTTTTCAATTTGTTTATTCCACTCTATAATTAAGGAAAGAAACTACTCCTCCTTCTGCATAGTTTCTAACTCTAAAGTTTGAACATGTTCAAGATATGGCATTTTGATATTTCTTCTTAGCACTTGAATATCTATGTCTCTTGATTTTATTAAGGCTTGTATCAAAGAAGAATAATTTGGATCTGCACCTAATTTAATTATAATATGCTCTAGATTATATATTTTCATTTTCTTTGTTTTGGTGGAAATATTCTCATGTTTCAAATGATTAATCACTTCATTTGACATATTCTCCAAATTAGAAACATTAATGGTTGTATTTTCTAAGGTCTTGTATAACTTCTCCCTTATCTTCCTATGGAGATCCATTTGATAAACCAAATGGATCTGCTTCAAATCAATGGTGAGCTTGGATACTTTATAATCTTCTATAGTCTTAATGGCCAAATACTGAGGTTATGAAAATGTCATTTGCAGCTACCCTTTTTCATAGTTGGGTTTTAATTAATATTGTCTATGATGTTGTGCCCTGCTGCCATAGTTCATTGTAGGAATATGATGGAATTATTGTCATTGATGGAAAAAGAGCAGGAAATAAAATAGAACAACAAAGGAGTAACAACAAGGTAAAGAAGGAAAAATAGAAACAAAGTAAAAGGAAAAACATGAGCAAAAAATGCAAAGGAACAACAAAAAGGCAAAGGAGCAACAACAACAGCAAAGGAAAAGGAGAAGAAACAAGGAACAATGAAGGAGCAACAATAAGAATGTATGTTTCTGATCAAGGAAAAGAAACAATTAAAGAACAAAAAAGGTGTGATCACAAGACAACAGATGGAAAAGGAGATGTTGGCTTGAGGGATCTTGGCCCAGGTTCAGATTTATTGTGCAACCAACAAACCCTCCAACTACTGGCCCTTTCAACAATGACCTACTTGCGTAGATCAAACTCTCACCCAAACAAATATGGGGGGGTGCTGAAACCAGGTTTCCGCACCCTGAGGAAGAATTTGATGTGGTGGCCCTAAACATACTTATAACAGAACTATCATAGATAATATAAAGATGTGATCAACAACAAAGCAACAGAAAAATAGATCAAATTTGTCACATATTATCTCAGAATACTTCAGTATATATGTTCACGCAGAGTAAACAGATAGACTTTAAGTAGATCTATTTATCAACAATGTACTTTACACATAGTATACTTCATTCATTAATGCATATGAAATTAATCATAAACAGAAGTAAAGATGAAATCATAGAAAATATTTTGATCTCAAGTAAACAACAGATACATAACACATCAATAACATAATAGAATCAAGTTCGCCAAAACAATCTTCTATATTAAGAGATCCAACAGTTCAATACATTCAGTTCTTCAATACCATTACACTTTCCACGCACACAGCCATCGAAGTCCGCACATATCCAGCAGAAGCATTTATACCCAAAATCCCATACTTATATCAAAATTTTACAAAACATCCACCAGTGATCATTCAATTCCACCTCTACTTGACTCGATCTATCTATAATTATACTAATATTAGCGTACAGATACCATAGTCTCAAACCATGGTTTGAGACTCGTATTTTTCCCCTAAAACCAATTTACATTGAATAGGGACTTTGACCTGCCCCAAATCCCCTTTGCTCTCTCCTGCAACTCGCACAACAAAATATTTACAAAACTTTATCAAAATTGACCCCAAGCACTACAAGGAAAAGACCCTCTAGCAGAGGTTATAAAGGAGGTTTTTAGTGTTATAAAATTGGCCAAAATTGTCAAAAAAACATTTGCTACAACATTTTTTTTTGGTAACGGAGGTTTTGGTGGAGCTTCTAATGAAACTTCAACACAACTAAAAAAAATTGGGCGGCCAGAGTTTTTTACAGATGTTTTTCTCATTGGTGCATACAGCATGTGTGAACGCACCGGTGTGTTTTACCATGTACACACCGATACTATAAACATACCAAGTATTGGGATGGAAAACAAATTTCGGATGCCCTGGGGCATTTAGCAACGTCTCGGTGCATGTAACCTAGTAGGACGCACCGGGTTGATGGAAGGTGCATGCACCAGGATATTAAAGTGTAAAAACACACCGGGCCATTTAAGTATTAAAATGCATTGGGTCGTTAAGTTATAAAAATACACTAGCGTGTTAAAGGAAAACCGTCTGGTGCATGTAACGCCTATCGGATTGCCTAGATGGTAGTCATCGATAAAGCATGTATTGGTATTTTTGCGGTGCCCATAGGTCGTAGAAATGCACTAGTGCACAGTATCATACAAATGCACCGGTGCGCAGTATCATACAAATGCACCAGTCCGCAGTAATTAGCTTGCATCAACGTTCATTTTGTATTTTTTAGAAACATCAACCTATGACAATGCAATTATTATGATTTTTTCAAATATTTTATTCATCAAAATTCGACACATATCTTATAACAGTATTCATATCAATTAAATTTTTATTAGTGCATTTGAATGTAATGTTTGGATTAATTTTTCATATCATATCATCAGATTTTGCATCTCTTCATTATAATATTTAATCATCCATATATTTAATTAGTGGTGTAACATTTCACAGTGACAATGGAGAAGGCAATAGAATAAATTAAAACATATTTTATTATATATATGTGAATAAGACACTCTTTGTCATAAAAAATGGGACAGTTAGTGGTATCCCTTTGTATTTCAATTTGGACACTATGTCCATTACATTAAACAAAATTTCTGATTTCACAGACAAATATTTCAAAAAATACAACGCCTTGCTTTGACATCCAAACATATTGATCTGCATTCTTCACTGGAACTACGGTCACTACTCTAGCTACTTCTATGACTTAGGTTATTTGGAGAAATTTTTTGTTCATTGTGTTGATTGTTTTCTTCTTCTTCAATTTTCATCTACAAACATAACAATAAAGTGTAATGAGTGTATATACATTGGTGAGAATAATGAAATTTGAAATATTAAATAATATACATCAATGTAAATCGAAAGGAAATGTACCATAGAAAGAATTGACTCGTGAACTATACACGTTATTTCAAAACCAAATTTCATGCCATCTCTCAACAATTCGTTTGTTGGTACAGTTACATACTTTGTTTCCTACAAGTTTTATACCCCATAACAAATCATAAATTTAATATAAAAGAATTTTTTTTTTTCTATTAATTATAGACGAAGCTAAGTAAAACAAGATAGATGCTTACAAACTCCACAATTAATTTTTGATATGCCAACATATACTGACAACCCATATTTAACCCAATGCAAAATAATTCTTCTGATGGCTCTTCTTTGTATATTAGCACCTATTTGAAGACATTCAATGATGATTGTTGTAAGACAACTTAAAATATACAAAAATGAAATCTAGTTAAGTTGTTATAAGTAAGTAACAATTACTCACAAACATAGATATCAACCCTTTTCTTCCTTGTTGTCTTGTTTTATGTGTTGATTAGGTTCCATTTTCTTTTCTTTTCTGCAAGAAAATACTTGAAAATTAATATTTAATGCTAAATTGTTTATTTATTGTACTTAATCCAAAAATTCAATGATTACATATTACATTTGAAGCATGATGTTGTTGATATGACTCCTCGTGCGATGCAATTGTCTCCATTTCCTTGACCATCTCCTTGTACAGATTTTTGGAGATTCCTACTGGCATATTTTTGATATCAGCTTGTTCATCCTTTGAGATTTTCATAATCTTCCTGAAAATGTAACATGACAATAAACTATTTAATTTTTATATTGATATATGAAAATTAAATATAACAAAAGTGATATTTACAAATGATTGCTTTGTAGTAACATATACAATTCTAGAAAACATTTAAAGGAATATTACTTTTTCATTCCTTATTTTTTGTTGTTGTACGTTTTTGCTATTAAAAGTCTGACATGTCTCATTGACCAATTCTCTGAAAACTCATCCTGTAGTTTAAATAAAATATGTTTCTTGGAATCATTGGATTGCTTTTGTATTGTAAGTGGAAATAATTTCTATACATTTGTTCCACTAGATCCCTCAAATTTTAGTAAAAATTTTCCCCCTTTCGTTAACTTCCAACACCACTCCAGATGAGTTAAGGAACAATTCATTTTCATTTGCATGTTCTATTTTTTTAATTTTCTTAGAATAAAATTCTTTTTCTTTGTTGTTGGTCCTCGTAGAACATTAAACATATATGAATTAATAGAATGTTTGAAACATGTTATCTAATGTTTTCAAGTATATTATTAATCAAAATTAAAAAAGGGTACTCATATTGGATTGATAGTATTTTTTTTCATTCACCTGATTCATCCTTCTGCAATTTTTCCATCAAGATTTTACTCTCTTCTGGTCTTAGATCAGAAATAATCTTATCAAGCTTCATTATTTTGTGGCTTTGCATGATACACGCTAAACAATACATATCAGTTAAACTTACATATAGTTCAAAAATAATATCTTTTGTAAAGAATTTACAAAGAGCTTGCATTTTTTTCTTTTCTCGATGTGTTATTAGTATTTTTGTTACTTGAACTCTTATTAGTCATTTCTTTATAAATATGAAACTTGTACCAAACCATTCATTAATATATTTTATAAATAAATCACATACTTTTCAAGTAAACAAAAAAAAAATTCAAGAAAACGATGCACCTTTCCCAAAGTACGCACTGAAAGCAATTCAGTAGGTTCTTATAAACACACCACCAATATAGTAGAAATATCGTACAATGCTTGTTGTCAACAAGGAGACCTGGTGCGTTATATGTAAACTAGTGCACCAATTAACACAAACATAAATTAATAAAAAACTATTTTTATCAAACAATGTTTTTTTGTTAGTACGCGCCCGATGCACTATAATACAATAGAGCACTAGTGTGCTATTTTAAACAGTGCACAATGATTAAAAAAATATGTTTTTTAAAAAATCATGCAAGGGCCGACATGGATTGGGATCTGACTTTGCAAGTGATCCCTCGAGTTAGATGTAATATGCCTATATATATAGTTATACAAACCCTATAAATTTAAATTGAAAATACCTAATTACGAAGTCACATAAACAAGAAGAAGCAAGGGTTTAAAGTAAGAATGGATTTTTTTTGTTTTGTTTTGTTTTTTTTTTTTTTTGGTTTTTATTGTTTTTCCTAAAAATGCACAGTAAAATTTAAAAATTTTACTATGCATGTATTAAATCCAACAAAAATTGTAAAAAAAATAATTATTACAATAAAATTTAACAATTTTACTATACTACAGGGTTTTTGTGCAAAACACCAGATGTTTCAAATTCTGATTCTCTGAATAGTGTTGTTGTTCGAAATTATTTTGTCGATTCACAGTGCTCTCGTGGTCTCTTGCTCCGGGTATGTCTCTCATGCAAATCCCTACCTGAATTTTTTTTCAAAAATAATGAAATTTTGAATAGATTTTACTATTTAAAGAACTTTTTTATGAAATTATATTTCCGAAAATAATTTGACACCCATTTTTCAATTTACAGCTCTTTTTCACTTGAAAAAAATAATTTTTCTCTTTTTACTATGTATATTCAATGCGTTTGTAAACTAACAGCACCGGTGCGTTAGTTAATGAAACAACACTGGTGCACAGTAACTAAAACGTAGCACTGATAACAATAAGTCCATTTTAAGGCACCGAAATTACTTTTAGGTATGTACAACAAAATTTATTATTGATTTTTCTAAATGGAAGGATAAAATATCATAATTATATCAAATGAACAATTCTTCAAAATCCAACTCGTTCCATAATATTTCTCAAGGTCCATCGCGGAGTTCTCCCTATCCATCTCTAGACGTAATTACTTCAGATTTTATTTATATTTTCATTATATAATTGAATTTATTTATTTTATCCTCGTCAATCAGCTGAATAAAATTAATGCATACAAATTTGCAGGTTCATGCATATTTAGAATCAAGTTCAAATGCACAAAATATTCAAACATCTCCAAAACATCAAAAGCTCTTATCAGGAGCAGCATACCGCAAGGTGTAGTTGGTAGATGAAAATGAAAAATCGCTTTACCCTACCAATTGTAGCATGCCATCTTCTAGCCACAATCCTGGGATAATGATGGTAATAATAATTGTTTGGTATATTAATGTAATAATTTCAACGTCATACCAATTAATCGTGCATTGTCAACATCCTTACTAATTAATATCATCGATTTTGTACTAATCATGTTCAAATATATTTTTTGAAATTATTAGGATTCTAGTGTGGATGAGCGACCTACCTACCATTACAATTACAATCACAATTTTACAATTTTACATGCAATTACAATTACAATCACGATGCATACAATTACAATTACAATTTTACAAATTTACAAATTTACAAATTTTACAATTTTAATAAAATTTAACCATGACGATACATACAATTACAGTTATAATTTTATAAATTCACAATACAATTACATACAATTACAATTACAATTTTACAAATCTTTACATACAATTACAATTACAATTTTACAAATCTTTACATACAATTACAATTACAATTTTACATACAATTAAAATTTCAATTACAATTACAATTTTACAATTTTAATAAAATTGAATCATGACAATACATACTATTACAGTTAAAATATTACAATTTCACAATAAAATTACATACAATTACAATTACAATTTTACAATTTCACAATAAAATTACGTACAATTACAATTACAATTACAATTTTACAATTTTACATACAATTAAAATTAAAATTTCATTTACAATTACAATTACAATCACGACATAATATTTAATGAATATCATGATTTACGATTAAAAATAAACATCATGAAAACCATCGTACAAACATCATATTCTAAGATACACATTCAAATTTGCTAAAATCAACTAATCATCGTGATCATGATCATCTAACAAAACACAAGAATTGTATAACATCATCACGACACAAACATAAATTATACATCTCATGTCAAATAACTGCTATCACATACATCTATCTGCAAGCACCTTAAATGAACATATCTAACATGACCTAACAATATACACATCATGATGAACAACAACATGTTAAGTACAACAACACGAACATAAAATTCATGGACTATATATATATATATATATATATATATATATATATATATATATATATATATATATATATATATATATACGTTTGTAAATATACAACCGTAATATACCGCATATAAATGTTGGCATGACTGGTAGTAGTTATATGACTCAACATTAGGTACTAGTCGAGGCATGCTCAATCAATGGCAACCTTCATGCTCGATGGGTGATGTGTCCGGCTCCGTAGGTGTTCCATTTAGACAGTGACCCATCGAAGATGCCTGCTAATTAGGACTAGATGTTGGTTTTCTCATGATCTCTGGTGCGAGGTGAAGGAGGAGGAGGTGGAGTACTAGAATTAATATCACTCCCCTCGTGATCATGATCATCAGATGAGTTGCTCTATCGTGCATCTCCACGATGCCTAACCCTCCTAGCCTCCAGTACACTAGAAGCTCGAACTACGTGATGCATGACGTTCAACATGTCTCTCCATATCTCTGTGAGCCTATGATCACCTTGGATCTCTCTAATAGTAGCAAGGCGAACTCCCTCTTCAAGCACGAGTTGACATCGTCGGTTTCCCAACTCCATCCTAAATAGGGTGTCCACCCTACGCCGCACCCCAATGGGTATCTACACCTGAGGATCAAGTTTGTCACCCTGATCCTCCACCTCTGCCATCTCCTCATGAACATATACATCCCAATCATTCGGTGGGGGTGGAATCGTGTCCCCAAAAAATGTCCCAATATCTACAAAATATATAGTACACAACAATAATTAGACAATTTCATTAAAAAATTTAATAAAACAAGTTAAATAATGTGTTAGAATAAAGTTGATAATTATAATTAATTAATTAAGACAATAAAATGAAACTATATTAATTTAAATAAAACACTAATATTACCTCTCGCGACAGGTGGCTCATCATGTGTGAAGAGGATGTTGGTACACCCTCGCCAATCCAAACCGGCATACGAACACGACACCATCACGAATGAGTGATCATCAAAACTAGCTAGAAACTCCAGTGCATCAATAGATATCCTGGCTGGAAAGTCATTCATGCCCCTCTTGGGCATCATTTGGCCCCACAGCTACATCCATACATGAAACATCGTCCTAGGAGGCTACCGAAAAAAGAAGGCCTCGTCTCCAGAAACCTCTCAAAAAATAAACAAAATAACTCTTAATAAAAAGGGAAGGTAAACCTCCCACGTGCCTGAGAACTTCATCTACCTAATGTTGTAAAAAACTGCAAAAAAAATTGTAGACCATCTCATAAGTCGTGGCACCTCAAATAAAGAATCAACATAAAATAAAAACAAGCAACTAATGTGTTTCTCGTAAATGGTATAATGTGCAATTGTCATCGGTAGTAGTGAGAGGCACCTCACCTCCTCTAGACCAAACGAAGCAATGCGCAACTGACCACTTGACACCTGAAAATCTGCAGGAGAAACTATATCGTCCTTAATGTATCTCTAGGAGTACGCCAACTGACTCCCTGTTGCATAGTCGGTGGGGACATCTGGGAACTGGGGAAAATCATGTGCTCTCCTAGATACGCTAGTAATAAAATATATGTCCTCCTCAGTGGGCTCGTACAACTGGTAAGGAATAACCCGGAAAGCCTGTCGGTGGGCATCCCACCTGTAGATCAGTTGTCCCTATAACCCACTATGGCCCTTTAGGTATGTATCCTTCTCGTAGAACTTGAGGAGGCCTACCTCCCTTAGGAGAAACTTGGTGGTTGTCGTAATAGGGCGAGGGTACAAAAGTCTCTACCTCTCTCATGCCTCCCACAGCTGAATCACATTATAATGGTCCTCCATCTATTCTTGTTGTTATCTTTGCTCTTTCTATTGACATCGTTGAATGATTCACATATTAAATACATTTTTTATTATTAAATGAGAAATATATATATATATATATATATATAATTTTTATTGAACAAAAAAACATAAAACAGTAACGCATTATTACCAGCACGTACTTCTTTATCGCGCATTGCGCTCAGTGCGCATGGAAAATGATCACGCACTACCCAGCCTGGGAATATTTTTGTGTAGTGCACTCAACGCACCGCCAAAAAACAGCACATGGTCAATGGTGTGGTCCTGTAAACGATGCATCATTGACTATGTAATAATATCGGGCAGGCGGTCCTTTGACCTAACTATCCGCCCAGGGAATTTAGTTTGGTCAGCACACTACCCTCCCGACAGTATTACATAGCCAATGGTTTGGTCATTTAACCAACTGCACTGCCATGTAATTTTTTAAATTCTATAGATCCATGTTTCCTCGGTACTGCACCAGAACCTAATGCGGTTTCCGTTAACACCATTCGTGGTGCGACCTGTAAATTTATAGGAAGCACTACAAACGGTGTGAGCTGAACTGCTCAACCGCACCACGCAGCAAAAAAAAAAAAAATATTTTAAGTTAATTTCAAATTTTAATCCACTAAAAGGTTTAGTTATTGACAAACAAGTAGATTACCTGTACATTTGCACGTCAAGGAGGCATATTTTCTGAGAAATTGTAGAAATGCCCACCATTTTCGAAAATACAAACTACACACAATACACAATGGACAACAAAAATGGGAGCACCGATAGCAGGGTGCCTCACAGAAAACAAACTCACACCCATGCTTGAGAGGTCTAGATCACTAAACAAGTAAAAAAAAGGTTTTTACGGCTGGTAATTTTTTTTAATTAACCCTTTTTCGGTGCACGGGATTTTGCGATGCAGCAGGCAGATTTATCAATGGCACGTCGCACATCATTCCAGTGCGCTAGATTACGGAGATGCATCGGGTCAGTTTATACGTAGATCACTAGTGCACTAGAGTGCTTAGATGCAATGGCATGTTTGTACGAAGAGCACAGTATCTCGGTGTGCTTATTTTTAGTACGCACCGGTGAATTTTGCATAAAACGCACTGGTGCATTTTGCATAAAATGCACTGATGCATTTTATGATGAGAAATGCACCACAAAAACCTCCACCCTCCAACCTCCTCTAAAGACCTATGCTACAAAAAGATATCTGGGCTATTTTTATAAGGGCTCCCTCAAAAACATCCGCTAGAGGTTTTTTCCTTGTAGTGAGGGGACACCGCTCCAACAGTCCCCAAACACAAACTTGTGACTCGTCCTGAGTCACTGGGTGGCTTCCTTCATCTTCGCTTTGAGCGCTTCGATAGAGCTCTTCAGTGGAAATACCACTTTGACACTCTGCGCAGCAGATTCCTGTGCTTCGTTCACTAATTTTGTAGTTGTGGGTCCCTCAGTGGCCAGATCAATGCTACATTGTGTTTGCTGAATGCTCTTTAGTGCACCATACAAATTTTGTGACAACTACAGGTCTTCCTCGTCCCATGGCTTTCTTTTTTCTTCCAAAAGCTACTCGTGGCAATGTAGTTCTTCTATCTTTGTTTGAATAGATTGACCCTCGTGAAGGCAGGCAAGTCGTTGTGCTATCACTAATGTGGGCAGCGTCATTTGGATGTCTACAAACTATTACTCTTTCACGCACAATTCATTATGAATTTGTTGCACCATTGGGTCATTTTGAACTGAAGTCCAAACACCCATGGCTTCATATAAAAATTGGCTGCACTCTGTTACTGCAGCTGATATACCATCTGTCATTTCCTTAACCTTTGTAGCACGTTGTGTTGTGACTTTCGGTGGCGTTTCAGTCAGCTGTTGATTCATTTGCAAGTCTGTAATTTTTTGTTCAAATTATGCTACTCGGACAGTCTGCACTTCATTGCACAATGCCTTCAGCACAACGGCCAAAATTTCCAATTTTTTTGCAGGTGTGGCTGAGGCAGGGACCACTGGAAAATCACTACATACTTGATCAATTTTGGCTTTTAAGGAGATGCACCGAGCCTCATCTACGCGACATGCTTCCTCTGTTGTTTGTTGTTTCTGTTGAATTTCCACTGCTTGCTGTTGTGACTCATTTGCAGCGCGGTAGGCTCGGTCTTCTCGGTATTTCATCTCGTCCACAATCATGTTGTGGATCATGTGGAGCTTCCTTGTTGTCAGCACAACCAGATCAACATTGATCTCTCTAGAGGCTCAGAGTCACGCGTAGAGTGGGAAACTCGACTTGGATGGCAGGTGCAAGGATCTGAATGAGGTGGCTATCTCGAGTTGATGGTATTACTGTATTAATAGGCTGCGCGCTAGAAGCAGGAACCTTTTCTTGAAGTTGGCTCACTTGGACTAGGCTCGCTTGGACTTTCAACTCTTGAATTCTGGTCTGGACACCATTGAGTGAAGATTTGATTTGTGCCTCCATATTTTTCCACATATCCTCAGTTGCAGACATCATGGTATTTTAAATATCATTAAGGTCATTCTCTGTTAAATTTGGGTCTTCTTCACCAGCTGCCTTGGACCCTTTTCACTTTTTCCACGTACCTCTCACGGCCTGAGAGCCATGCTTAGTCCCCTTGGTGGTCTGTGTTGTTGTCTCCTTGGCAGTCTGAGCCTTAGTCTCCTTAGCACCTGCACCGTTCTTTTTCAAGAATTTTCTCTATCTCTAAGTCGATGGTTTCACCAGTTGTGGTCGGCATGGCCTCTACTCTAGTATCTTTACCCATTTGCTGCGTACTTGTTTTGGGATTTGTTGGAGTCTTCAGAATTGACAAGGATGCACCTCCCATGGTGCACATCTCCCACCAAGCTAGTAGCCATTTTGTCATGATGAACACTAAGTCATATTCTATAACCAAGTATGGAAAATCATACCATATACCCTCAACAATGCCTTTCACACGGATGTGTACATTATGGAATGTTTCCTTGAAATATGCAATAAGTTTGTATTATTTGTACAAGGTTGGGGACAACCTTGTCTTTGACTGAATTTCTTGGAACATCACAGAGTCAAAAAGGATTTAAAAGATTTTATTTTCTGACTCGTGTGGGAATCGTTGAGTTCCAAAGTGTGGCATAGTGCACAACTTGGCACATGTCAAGCTCAATATAGGGAAACTGTGTTTCTTTCAGCATCTTCAGGCCGATGAGTGCTATTAGGCATAATAAAAGTGCTTCCTGTCTCCGTGTGCCTCGCGCACATTCTCTAGGACTTCTTTACAGAGGTATTTGGCCCAATTGTATCAAACGCCCTTCTCACACTGCCCAGTGAGCGCAATAAATCTAGCTAGGACTTCCTTCGGTCTGCACTTCCTCATCATTTTATTGGATATGATGAGAGTTCAAAATTAAACAATAGGGTCATTAATCTCACTTACAACAAACCCACGACTATGGCGCATGACCTAATAATCATTCTTAATTTTCTCAGGCATGGTCCGCTCCTTTGTCAGGCAAGCCGATGATCCAATGGATCAGTGTGACATCGATTGGTGTATGCTCCCTGAGCCATAAATAATCATCATGAATTAGTGAGAGAAATTGTCGCACACATATATCATTGATTAGGTTGCGCCTGAAGTGTGGAATCTGTAACAATTTTAGTAGCCCTGCTTTGCTCAAGCCCAACACCCAGCGCTTCATCTCAAAGCACGTTATTCCTCCCTCATAAGGAACCTTGTCTAAGTACCTCTAGGGTGCGAGCTTGGGAAACTTTTCCTAATATGTGAGGTTTGAGTCCATTTTCAGCATCAGAACTTTGGAAAAAATATCATCCTTCCATAGGGACATTTTCTAGGATCAACGACATATTGATATAAGAGCACACTTTGTCAAGGTCCTTCAAGACCTTCACCGAAGCTTTCCGCGGTGCAACATATGAAAGAAACCACAAGATAGGAGAAATTTCTATGACATCCTCTTCCTCCACTATTGTCTCAGGAAACTCTGCCATGGGCTTATTTGGGTGCTCAGTCACAGTAGATAGCGACTTAGGGGTTTTCTCTCGGGATGACTTTTAGGGCCCCGAGCCCTTCTTAAGCTGATCTGGCACAGGGGTCTTAGCAGCCTATGCAGTGGGTTCCTCTCCTGGTCTAGTGTCTATCATACTAGGTGGGATTAGGTTACCTAGACCTCTACAGTGCAACTCCTCCTCAAACAACAAGTCGATACCAGACATATAATTCAAACAAATGCTAGAAATTAGAGATCTTAAGTCATAAAAATCACATAGAATGCAAAGGGAACTAATGTGACCCCTTTAGTCATATTTATATTTTAGGCACGTATTAAACGGTACTTTGTGTATTAATGTAGCTCCATAAATGATAAAATGGCTCCAAATATGGCATAATATCCTCATTAAATGGAACTTAGATGCTCCTCCAAACAGTATGAATCTTGTCTTGTCTAGATTTACTATTCCAACGGTTATATTCTGGCACCTCTGCAACCCAATCAAACATTGTGCACAGCTACCTCATGCGCGTCATACCTATTTGTGCATCCACCATCCCTTCTGTGCAGATCCAATTCTCTGTCCATATATTCATTTGGTGTGCGCACGGGGAGGTTCATCCCTATAAGGCTTCAAGCGGCTTCTATTGAAATACCCAGGAAGGTTTTCTATGCTCAATGTGGCTAGGCGCACTGCACCTTTGTCAGTGATTTCCTTAATAATATATGGTCCTATCCAATGCATCTTGAACTTCCCATGGTGGCCCGCAAACTTGCTATCATACAATAAGACCAAATCTTCTTCCTTAAAGACCTTATGTCTAATATGCCGATCATGCCATGCCTTTTCGCGCACCTTCTATACTTATTGTTGGAAATTTGTAATAAAGTGATCCTCTTCGAGCGTGACAAACCGCGACAACTGTTCTTCCATAATATCTTGTTTTTCCATATTTGTGAATGCGGAAATGTGCAGACTTGGAACAATGTACTCCTTTGGAATCACGGATTCCTGCCCATATACCTCACGGAACTGTGTCTTTCATGTCAACTTCTTGCATGTGGTTTGATATTCCCAAAAAATTGAAGGTATACGCACATCCCAATCATTCTAGTTAGCATTGCAAACCTTAGTGAGTGTAGTCTCCAATATCTTATTGAAATCTTCTACCATACCATTTGCTCGCAGGTGATATGGAGTTCTCTTCTGATGATGAATTTGGAATTTTTCTGTCATAGCTTCAATGGCTTCATTCAGGAAGTGCGTACCTGGATTTCTCATCAGAATCTTATGGCATCCAAACTAAGTCAGTATGTTCTAAAAAATGAAGTGTGTAGCTGTGTCCACACTGCAATCCTTCACTTTCTTAGCTTCAACCCATCTGTTCACATAATTTTTTGCACTGATTATGTAACGGGCACCTGTCTTCTTCCTTAGAGGTTCAATAGGTCTAACAAAATCAATGGTCCATTTATCAAATGCTTGCAATGCCATATGTGCTTGCAAGGGCATCTCATCTCTGGGAGATGGCTTTCTTGTCCTTTGGCATACATCACATGCACGACAATGCGCATATGCATCATTGTGCAACGTGGGTCACTATAATACATCTTGCAGAATATTGTGCGTGGTTTCTTTTCCTGCACAATGACCTCCGAAAACCCCTCCATGAGCTTCAACTAATATATCTCATCTCTCAAATTATAACACATACCTTTGCAAGATGTCATCTGCACCCATCTTGTACAACTGACCGAAAATTAGATTGAATCCAGCTGCACACACAACCAACTCTTTTTTCTGCTACAATGTATACTCCTTGGGTGCATGTCCAATAGCCAAGAAATGAATGATATCAAGGAAATGATCATCAACAACCTTGATAGCAAATAATTGCACATCTGGTAACCCATCTTCCAAAATAGTAGGTTCTTCTCCATTCTCAATGCACGACAGATGGTCCAACCCAACATTCAGTATCCTAGGCTTCATAATAACTTCAAAATCATACTCCTAAAATAGCAGCAACCACATGCAGATCTTCCCCCCCAACATAGGCTTATTGACTAGGTACTTCAAAGCAGAGTGATCAGTAAACATCTTGAAGTGGCCTCCTAATAGATAATGACAGAATTTCTGCAGCGCATAAACCATAACCAATCCTTCTCTCTCTGTAGTTGAATAATTATGCTCTATGCTTGATAGCTTCCTACTTGCTAATGCAATAGGGTGATCGATTTCCCCAGCTCATGGTTGTGCTAAAATAGCTTCGAGCACGATGCATGAGGCATCAACATGCACATGAAATACCTTCGACCATTCTGGAAAGACCAATATGGGCGCAGTGACCATATTTTCCTTCAGTAATTCAAAACTCTTCTGACATTCTTCATCCCAATAGAATGACGCATCCTTCTTGAGAAATTTCTCCATAGGCACAGTGATTAGCGCGTAACCTTGGATGAACTTTAGATAGTATCCTATATGCTCAAAAATTGAGCGTAGTTGTTTGACATTAGTAGGAACTTACAAATTAACAATCACTGCGATCTTCATGGGATCTACCATCAACCCTTACTCGCAGACAATATGACCTTGAAATATCCTGAATGACACACAAAATATGCACTTCTTCAAATTAAGTGAGATCTGATACTTCATACAAGTATCCAACATTAGGCACAGAATTGATACATGTTTTTTCAACAAACCAAAGATAGTAAAATCATCAAAGTTGACCTCTAAGAACTTGTGGATATATTCCTTGAATGTAGCTACTACTACGCGCGAGAGATAATATGCGCATTATTCAACCTAAATGGGATGACTGTATATTGAAAATATAACCATTATGTTGCAAATTTTTTCTTGTGATCTTCTAGTGCAATTCTGATATTATGATATCCTAAGAACCCATATGTAAAATAATAATCCTCCTATCCTCCTACAATGTCCAGGATCTGATCAGAAAATTGGGTTGGGAGCGGATCATGACTGCAGGCATCATTCAATTTGCACAAGTCCACACAAATCTGTATTTCTCCTTTAGTCTTCTTATCTTGCACCACCATAGGAATCACCCAATATGACTCCTCCACTGGTTCTATAATTCCTACAGCAACCATTTTATCTAATTCTTCCTTAACTTCCTGCTTATATTTTGGATTCAATCTGTATGAGCGTTTCTTCACAGGTTGCGCATCCAGTTTCGATGTGATATTCATGACCCCAAGCTCTCCATTTATCCCTTTCAACTTAGAGATTTTTTTATGAAATAGGTCCTAGTACTCTGTCAACAACTCAACGACCTTTCCCACCATATCATCGTCACAGTAATCCTCGATCTTCTCCAATTTCGGCTGCTCTTATGTACCAATGTTCACTCATCGAATCTTTAGAGGCATCGTGACATCGAATAATGCAATTGAAGGCCCAACAACTGCGTGTTGTCCCTCAAATTCAGGGATTGTGATATGCCTTGGATCTTGTTCAGTTTCCTCAACTGTTAGATTTATGCAATTGACAATATCTCTCATCTGCGCATCCCATGTTGGCGAAGCACGCTCTATCTTCAGATTTTTCATATCAAATATAACCTCTTGAATACCTTGTAGTACTTTTCCCAAGAAATCAAATCCACTCTCAAAGCTGAATATTAAAGTGAAACTTTCAGTCACCATAGACCATTCATTGGTTCCTCAGTGCAACCCCGTTTCCAGGTACCAATTAGTAGGCACCTTCCCCAATGTGTGGATGAACATGTGCACCCATTTTGGTCTCGGCTCTATGCCCCATACTTCACTCCATTTGGCCAAATGTTTGCGCAAATCACCCTTTCCAAAATAAATTTCTTCCATTCTCGTAGTTAGATATTCAAAGCGCAATCTCATCATTCGAGTGCTTTCTTCCTAGTTTCCCAAGTTTCCTTTGTGAGTCTCCCACCATTGTGTTGGGGTAGATCACAGTGCTATCTCCAATGCATGGAATCTTTGTGCCTCTAAAACAGTCCTTTCAAGTTCTCCTAGAAACATTTTCACATTACTTAAAACATCATAATATGACAATTCTCGTACCTCTTATGATATGCAGTGAAGGGATCTAGTTACTCAGTTGCAGAGCAATGCAGATACTTCTTGTAACCGGTTCTACCAGTTCTCTAGTTCTTCATCTAAATCTGAGAAGAATGAATTTTCTTTTCCCCAATTAATTCTGTCATTAGCTATTGTATTGATCCAATCATCGCCTCACACAGTCAACTTATAGATATGGTCAACATCATCATCCGCACACACCGGATCTATATATATATTGCACCTTATGTGGGATATAGAGGAACTACAACTTTGGTTACATTTTTCTACAATACCATACTTCTCCTCTTGAGATTAATGATTCCATCCATATCAATAGCCCAATCCAAGCCCAACAATGTTGGGTAAGGAACAGTATCATCCTTAATTTGTACGACTTCAAATCTGCAAGCACCTTAACTCCTTCAATATCTACTACCACCTGCAAGAGTCTTCCTAATGGAATGATTTTTTGTTGATTTTCCATGCACAATTGAATAGTATACCACTCCAACTTAGGCTCTCCCATGCGCTACCAAGTTTTCATAGGTAAGACATTTGCATCAGATCTTAGATCCAAAATGACCTGATCCATCTCATAGGCACTGATCTGGGCAGTCAAGCACATCTCTTGTCCCGTTCTTGTTTTTTCTTATAGATATTATTGGAAAATTTATGTTCCATCAGAGTTTGTTCCTTTTCTGCACAGTTATCTATCAATGCTTGAATATTTTCCACTGCCTTTTTGTTGTGCAAAAGCTTTGGATACAAGCCTGTAAAAAATGGCTTTATTTCTTCATCTTCTCTAGCCACATCCATATATCTACCTGATGTTGATGCACTTGCTTCTACAAACCCATTATTTTCTTCTACAAAATTTCCTTTTTCATGTTGTAAATAAAATCCATATTTTTTCTCACGCACCTTACAGATCTAGAGATCATCATATGGCTTCTTTCCTTTGTCCTCACTAGTGGTTGCACCACTTCTAGTGACATTCACGCTAGGATCCTCTTTGCACATATCTGACCTTACCATCTAAATATTCTTTGTCAGAGTCTATTTCTTCTTCTCCTGCATCCTAGAAATCAAAATAGGACAATCTTCAATTACATGATCAAACTTCCTACAATAATTTCAAGATTGTCGAGATGGATTTGGAAAGTCACACATATAATGGCCAACATCTCCCTAATTGTAGCAGATGAGTTGTCCCCTTCCTCGACCAGCGAATCCTCCCCCCCTTCCTTGTCCTCTAGTCTAGAATCCACCACGCCCAAACATGGATGCTAGTGAGGTAGGTTAGCCTGCATTCTGTATAGCTCAACTTTGTCAATCATCAAATCAAAGCTTCACCATTGTTGTTCATCATGTCCCAGTGATGAGAAGAAACTACAAAAAAAAATGTTTTAGATCAGGCATATATTTTCCAATCCTTGGACAATAATTTGTCACATGTAGACCTGTAGAATAAAAAATTGTGCACCATACTGTTGGTGTCCCACTCGGTCCAACCATGCTCTTCAGTGAGCTTGGTCATCCAGGATGCAAATAATCACTAAACAAAAGGCATTGATCCTTATGGTGCCCTACAACTTTTCATCATATGCACCATACATCTATGCATACCTCCTTTCCCTTATCTTTGCGCAAATTTTGAATATCCAAATGCATTACTTCTAACTGACTCTGAATCTACTGAGTCCTAATCACAGCGAGCACCGGCACAACTTCTAGTTTCATTGCAATTTCTACGGCCTCAGCCTCCATGGAATATTCTTTTGAGTCAAGGGCTGGCGCAGATGTGGGAGAAACATAGCAATAAACCATTCCTTATGTTGGGTATCATTGATATTGAATCCACCGTCTCTGATAATGCAGTTCAACCTCTGATCTGCATCCCATACAGATTCATTTAACTCCTGGTGAATGTCTTTCAACTCTGTTACACATTGCACGTATAATTTTGGCTTCTTGAATTGTTCTTTTGGGGCATCCTTCAGATCATTCATAGTTGCATTAGGGTTCACTGATACATATCTTATATACCAATCCAGCGTGTGGTCTTGAAAAGTAGTGGCTAATTGTGCTTTCTTAACATCGTCACTATTAACCTGCAGTGCTCTCCATACAACATCAGTGAAAAACCAAAATTGCTCTGTATATTCATTCCCAATACCTCTGAAAGTAGGCAACTTCATAGACACGACCATATTTGTGCCTAGGGGGGTGGAGGTGGAGTGGATGACTTGTGAGATGAGCTCAGAAGTGGAGTGGATGGAATCTGAAATATGGTCAACACTCTCTAATTATTCTAATCTTGTGAGATTCATCTTCTTCAGTGTGCACAGATTCACTGAAGCTACTAGTCTTTGATTCTTCGTTACTATCAGATCTACCTTTAAGAGGACAGTAAATAAACCCTTCTTCTAGATCTACGCAGTAAGTTCTTCCATTGCGCATAGTCGTGCCTCTTCGGGACATTCATGCGATATGCTCACATAGGCTAACCTGTTCACACAATAGCATCTTAATCCAAAACTTCAAAGAGCGCAAGAAGTTACCTCTAGTACCTTTGAAAAATCTTCTTTCCACTTTAGAATAAGACAAACTTATCAATAGAAAAAGCAGTCACGAATCCTCCCAAAATACGATCGATCCAATGATCTATCATGCGGGTAATCATATTGCTAGTATTTTCTAACTTTTGTACCAATTTTGGATTCCACTGAGTGACTGCATTGTCCTTTGTGAAATTATTAAATTAATTCAATCGAGACAACCATTCATGTATCTCAGTCGCAAAGGAAGAAAATAATATCTCGTGGACTTCTATATAAATGTACTTTTGAACCTAGTCTTCAGAAGATACTTTAAAACTTTGATTATTTTGGATAGTGAATTCATGGATCTTTCTATCCTGCCAATCTTGTAATTTGTTCTACGTAGGATTCCAATACATCAATTCTCCTTCAAAATGATCCTGGTCCCAGCAACAAAAGCATTTTTTGGCTTGATGGGTCCTGACCTAGGTTTGGATTTATTGCGCAACCAACAAACCCTCCAACTACTGGACCTTTCAGTAATGACCTGCTTGTGCAGATCAAAGTCTCGCCTGAAGCAGTATGGGGGGGGGTGCTGGAACCAGGTTTCTGCACTGAGAGGAATAATTTGATGTGGTGGGCCTAAAAATACTTATAACAGAAATTTCACGATCATATAAAAATGTGTGCAACAATAGAACAACAAAACAATAGATCAAATTTATCGCATATTATCTCAGAATACTTCAGTATATATGTTCATGCACAGTAAACAGATACACTTTAAGCAGATCTATTTATCAACAATTTACTTTACACATAGTATACTTAATTCATTCGTGCATACACAATTAATCATAAACAAGAATTAAAGAAGAAATCACATAATACATTCTGATCTCAGGTAAACAATAGGTACATAACACATCAATCGCATAATAGAGTCAAGTTCGCAAAAAAAATCTTCTATTTTAAGAGATCCAACAGTTCAATACATTTAGTGCACACACAACTAGCAAGGTCCGCACACATCTAGGCTTAGGTCTATGCGCACACATCCAACAAGAGCCTTTCTACCCAAAAACCCAGACTTAGATCAAAATCTTACAAAAAATCCATCAATGATCATTCAATTATATCTCTACTTGACTCGGTCTATCTATATTTATACTAATCTTAGCATGCAGATACCATGGCCTCAACCATGGTTTGAGACTCATAGTTTTCTCCTAAAACCCATTTACATTGAATAGAGACTTTGACCCATGCCAAATCCCCTTTGACTCTCTTGAGCACCGCACACAACAAAACATATACAAAACTTTATCAAAATTGACCCCGGGGGACCCCGCTCCAACAGGAGCAAAAAAAGAAAAAGAGAAATTAAGACAAAGGAACAATATAGGAGAAATAACAATGTATGTACATGGAATTGAAATGTAGTTTATTGACATATGATTTATTGTTGTGTTTGATGGCTTGGGCACATTTGATAAGACATATGAGTGTTGAGGAGGTATATGGCAAGGCATTGATGCTTGATAATGTGTGAGGCTAACTTGAAGGCTAATGTGTCTTTTCATATGGCATTGGAGATATGTTTTGAAGGTTGATTTGAAGGCTGAGGTAATGAAATACACATAATTAATGTATACACAGTTGAACATATATTGATGTTGGAATTGTCATGTGAGAACAAATTTTTAAATCTTTCTTTCATATGTTTGTTATGTTGCAAAGAGTGTAGGTGAAAGGTTGCTTGTGTATTCATATGATGATTGAAATGTTGTGATGCAAGAATATTGTTTTGATTCAAGGAAAAGGAAAATAAATGAAGAATCTTGTGGTGCGAGGCTATTTGAATATGAATGCAAGGATATATTAATGCATATTTGGATATGAAGAAATTCCTAGTTTAATATTCAAGAGTTTAAGTAGTTTTGAAATTGAAGAGACACCTTTTGAGTGAAAAGAGACAAGATTTGTCATTTCAGATTCATGTGAGTGGAATACTAACAATTATCAAAGCTCATTTATAATTTTTTTTAAGTGTAACAACCTGGGTGAAAACTCCATGTAAATAAAAGTTAATAAAGGAAAATTAATAACCACAATTATGGGATACTTATTCCAAGATGAATGTTGGGAAAAGCATCCTAGTGTGGGTGTTCATTTGGTTTATTATGGCTAAGAGGAAATTGGCAAACACAATGGCAAAGGCTTTGGAAAGGCAAAATGGATCTTTTGGCAATTGATTTATGAAAATAATGGAAATTAGGAGAAAAGGAAGGTGAAAATTCACAAGTTGCATGTGAGCAAGAAAATGAAGGAAAAATAAATGGAAAAATAAGAAAATAGAGGCCTCATTAATAAAAAGGTTTCTAAGGATCACTTGGTACCTGTTGTCAGTGTGACCTTTTTGTCTTTTTCAGTTTTGGAGCTCTCTCTCTATTCTATCTCTCTCACACTCTTAGACACTTAGAGTTTTCTTGGAGCACTTCAACATTGGATCAAGAAAGGGAAATAAGGACAAGAGGAAGAAAAGATAAATCAAGGAAGAGAAGGATCAAGCAACTACAATAGGTTTACTTAAAGGTATCGATTTGCATGTGTGATTTCCTTGCTAGATTTGGAATTCATCATTATGCACACCTGTTATTGGTTCTCTTACTGCCACTGGCATGGGTTTTTTCAGGTGTGACGATGTTCTTCAGCCTTGCCTTTCCATTTTCGGATAGCCATGGTGTGATGGGGTTATAATGTTTTGGTTGATCTGGATTTCCAGATGGATTCAAAACTAAGTGAGGTGGATCTTTGAATGAAATAACACATGGCCAAGTTATCCCTGGGCTAGACTATGTATTGCAGTAAATCAAATCGCCTATTAACCCCTGAACCAGACTATGATTGCGATAAATCCATGTATTATGTGCCTCGGTGGACCTAGGAAACCTCAACCAGTTAATGTCGAGATATATTGTAAATCCTAGAGGTGGTTACCCTTGATCAAGCCTAGGAATCCTTGCTAGTGAATGGCATGATATACGGTAAAGCCTAGAGGGTGGTGTCTCGATCATGGCCTAGTGATCCCTAGATCATACTCTGGTTTGCAGTAAAGCCTAGAGACTAGAAGACATGAAAATTTCTCATGGTGTAGGTGGAGAAATCCAGTGGAATCCATGCTTGTTTATGGCCTAGTGATCTGGTGTGGATTACAGTCTGGTTCTATTGATGAGAGTGAGCTAGTTTAGCCTCAAGAATCCCTGGTTGATTTTTTTAGTTTTGAGTCCCACATTCGTGCTTGAAATATGGCACGGGGGTGATTGGCTGAAGAGATATTTTTCTCAACCAATATATGGTCGAGTGGAACATGGTAGTTCCATATTGGGTTGGATTTTTCATTCATTAATAAGAGTTCCTTTCCTTGGTATTTTATGTGTATGTACTAGTTCATATGTGGCATTTATGGTTGTATTATCCTCATTATTTATGTTGTTTATATGCTTGTTATGAATATGTTTTATTTCTTTTGTTTATATGCTTGTTATGAGTATGTGAAAATTTATGGGTATCATCATGTTTTGACTTGTAAATGAATGATCAATGAACATATGACCTAATAGATGATCATGCAGCTAATGTGATAAGGCATTAATGCTTCTTAGCGATTCTTAGATAAGTATAAGACCCATATGCCGAGATCTATTGTTATAACTTGTAGAATGCATATTTTTTACATGTTTGATGACATGCCTGTCATGGATAGTATGGGTCATGTCAATTATTTGTTCAAGTATTTGCATTGGTATCATTATCTCTATGTTACTTTTCATTTTTGTAACTTCCACAAATTTCTGGGCAGTGGTTGGGTCTTATCCGTAGTATTATTTAGTATTAAATATCATAGTCACTTGCATGGCTTTGACAGAAAAGGTTAGATTCACACTGAGGAAGGCTCATGAGAGTGACTAGAGCTCTCAGTCACATGGAGGCCTTGGAAATGGGGCGACTGGGAGTTTAATTCCTTGAAATGTTAAGTTCCCTCGGGAGTTGGTCACCTTGAAGTGTGGATTAGCTCCTGGAGGTTCTGTAGGATATGTAGAAGGTCATAGTGGTTGTTATGTTTTCTTTACACTTCCTTAACTATACATGGGGTGTTGAATCAGATCATAGTATCCTCTCGTTACATGTTTACCTCGGTTGGTCGGTTACTTGGGTAGATGCAGGAGGAGGGTGTTATAGAGTGGTATCAGAGCATGTTTTTCCCCTTGGACTAGATGGGAGGTGTGTTGGTCATGCTTTCATGTCAGTTTCATATTTTTTCTTATTTTTATGGTCTATGTATTGGTTGTGTATGCATGGTGTTGGTTATGGTTTTAGTGGTGTTTCCATGTACAATTTATTGGCATTGTTGTTTGACGTGTTTATCATGAGTTTATGTCGGTTATGCATTGGATACATATGCTAGTTTTTGTATGTAATGTGTATGTGTGCATGTCATACATATGTTTTTATGCATGCATTATGTCTACCTTTTTTTATGGTTGTCGAATCATGCATGGTAACTGGATAATGGTTGAAATTATTATTAGATGTTGACTTGATTTATATATATATATATATAATTGTTTGTGTGTGTGTGTTGTGCTAATCTAGTGAGTCTTGTTGATGAGATATCCTCCTCGAATTATACTGAGGTACATTGGTTCATTTATGATTTGGTTTAGCTAACATAGTATTCCGTGCAGGAAGAGATCAAGATGACTAGCAAGATGGTAGAATATAGAGATTATCCCTATGAATCAAATGAGTCGCATGGTGTTGGGCACTCTTCTGACTTACTAGACACATTTGTTAGGAAATTATATATTAAAAAGAAATGAACACATAAAATATGCGGAAACACAAACATAGAAAAATATAAAACAAGAGAGACACAGATATACATGTTTCACCCAATTTGGGCTACGCCCACCCCGAACAACCAGTCCTTCCTTTATATAATCCAGCAAGATGAGGAGACACAACCTACAATAGATCCACTTTAATATCCTCTACTCTCTCTCACAGTCCCCCTTTCTTTTTCTAGCTCATAATACACATACCATACACAGTTGAAATACAATACCCTCATACAAAATGAGGGGTTGCCTTATAGGGAAAAAACCCTAAATTAAACTTAACTTCTACCGTCAGATCATCTGCCTAATGAATGGCATAGATTGACTACGAAATTACAATATTTTACAAGCAAATTTTACACATGCTTTTAGTTTCAAGGGTGCTTCCCCTGATAACCCCCCGCTAAGAAGGGGATCCAAAAGGTTTTCATCGCCCCCCCCCTAGACCGCCCTAGTAGCAATTAAGTGACGGGAGGAATTTCCACCGTGTTAAAAATAGGGGTCCAATGTGATGATACATCTGAATAAAGAAGATAATAAAGCTCCACACCCAAAAATCTCCCACTTGGATACTGATTATAGCAACTCCACTGATGCTTCATTTGTTGGACAACTCCACTTTGGACCTTGATGTTTCTCATCTTCATCATCATACTTGAAGACCAATTGAAACTGAGAAAAATATTAGTTTCTCCCTGGTTACAACTTGATGCAGGAGCATTAGCTCGGAAAATTACTTTGCATTTTATTAAAACTTAGGGGTTTTTAAGTTTTAGAGGAGCTAGATTTTTATAAATGGTTTGAGTGGGTTTTATGTATTTTTAATTAAATATTGTAAATAATTCTCAAATTTTTGAGAATATGAGAGAATTTATTTAGTTGAGGATGTAAAGGGATGAGAGATTTTTCTAAATATTAATTTAGAAATTAATTTCATTAATTATGGGTGAGAGAGGATCCTTAGGGGTTGAAGAGTGATTTTAGGATTTTTTTGAGAATTTGAAGGGATTGAGCATTAAATTAGATCATTTTAAAATTGTATAAATTATCAAGCCTCAAAGGCATTGAAAATCAGAGAGAGTGTGCATAGAGGAATAGAGGAGAGAGCAGGGGTTTCTATTAGAAGCCTTCAGCAAATTGTAAAGGGCCAATGATTTGGAAATCAGGCCAAGGAAGGAGATTGGTATGTAAGTATTGTGTGTATTAATACAACATTTGATTTCTAAAGTTTATGCCTTCTTCCTAAATTATGTTGTAATTATAATTCAATTTCGATTGAATTGGTATATGTTGCTGGTTTATAAGAGAAGAACTGTAATGAATGCTCTTCCAATGATAGTAACAAATTGTTGCGTGTTTATGAGAAAAATTCTATAATCAAAGTGCATTTTTAGTCTTGGACAAGAAGAGCGATTTCTGTATTAAGAGATTGCAAGTATCGATTTTAAATGAATATCAATTTATACTTTGAATCGAATTTAATCTACATATGCTAAAGAGGATGAAAAAGGGGATCGATAATCTTGAAAAAGGATCAAATCGAATTTCAAATTTCGGTTTGGTATTGGCATATTGGTTTTGTTAAATCGACTTAGAGGATGGCATTGAATTTTTTGAAACTGGGTTGAATTCCATGGAATTGGGCGAAGACATTATAAATTAAATGAAAGTGTTTGCAGGGGATTAAATGATCTGTTTGGTGAGTCGATTTCTGGCAATCGATTCACAACATTTCAGACGGAGAAGACAAGATTTAATGGCTTCGATTTCTATAGATAAGCAGTAAATGGACATCTGAAATTGAACAGAAGAAACACAAATCAACTTCTTCTGAGTTGAGCCTGGCAAAGTCGATAAATTGTAGCGCTGGAAAATTAACGAAGTATAATCTGGCAAGTCGTTGAAATTGCAACTGGGGAAGCAGAAGAAATCTTGTTGAATCCATTGGGTTAAATCCAAATCTGTTTATGCAAGCGCTAGATGTCTGACATCGACTCCGATTGTTAATGCAGAGGAAGGCGTGGAAAGAGGTTTGTTGTAACCAACGTCAAGGCGTTCAGAAGTCGTGGGGTTTTTCGTGAAATGCTATATTTGCCGGATCACTAAAGTTTGAGCACGTTGAATATCCATCGTTGGATGGACAGGTATGCAATGTTGGGTTCGATTTCTAGTCAAAAGAATCTAACTTTGTTATAGAGTGCCATTGCATGAGCTGGTAAGTTATACAGTGAAGGGCGCACATATAATTGAAACCTGTGGTAATATTTCTTAACATTTGGTTTGAAAAAAATAATATATGGTCGATGTGAGGAAGCGTGGCGCATCCAATTTGAAGTCTTATAATCTCCAAATGTGGATTGAGCGCATTGAGGTGAGGATGAAGACAAGTCCTGGGTTGATTAGAGCATTCGAATCTAAATTTGACTGGAAGTGGGTTTTAATATATGAATTGTCATAAATGTTCAAAAGGAAAACTCCCATATACGGTGTTCAATTAATATTGGGTTCATAACCAATAAGTGATAAATGAAGGAGAAAGCTTGCGCTTATGTAATGTTTTATTAATCACAGTAAAATGATTTTACTAAGCAAGGGTTTTGAACCACATGTTTGAGGAGCTTCCATAAAGGATAGTGTGTGAAATTGCTCTCATTTGGAATTTTATTTGGGGAGTTGTTGAGATGCATTTTATATGCATGTTATTGTAGAAGTCCTGGGTATTGCAGGGTTAGCTCTGCATCACAACTTTTCTTAACATATCTGCAAGATTTTGGCTAGTGTGTATATTTTCCAGCTTCAATTGTCAATCTTCCAACACTGATCGTATGAAATGGTACTTGATTTGTATGTGTTTAGTCCTAGAATGAAATGTTGAGTTCTTTGCAAGATGAATGGAACTCTGGTTGTCACTGTATAACCTTCCCATCTCCTTCTTCTTACCCAATTCATCCATAAACCTTTATAACCAAATAATTTCTTTAGTAGCCTCTCAGTAGCAGTAACATACTCTACTTTTGTTGTTGAAAGTGCAACAACACTTTGCATTTTTGAAACCAACCTAACAGTTGTTCCACCTACAGTAAATACATACCTTGTAGGGCTCCTCTTATTATCTCTATCGTGTTCCATATTTGCATCAACATATCTCTGTAGAGAAATTTTTGAACCACCAAAGCATAATGATTGATTTGCGATACCTCTCAAATATCTAAGAATCCATTTCACTTCCATCGAATGTTCTTTTCCTGGATTGTTCATGTACCTTCTTAAAGCTCCCACTGCATGTGCAATATTATTAGGCCTTGTGCAGACCATTGCATACATTAAGCTTCCAACTGCTGATGCATATGGAACTTTAGACATGTAATCCATTTCTTCTTGGGTCTTGGGGCACATCTCCTTACTAAGTTTGAAATGGATAGCCAAAGGTGTACTAACTGGTTTTGCATTCTACATACTAAATCTTTCCAACACCTTTTGTATGTACTCATTCTCAGACAATGTGAATTTGGTATTTTTCCTATCTTTAGTTATTCTCATACCAAGGATTTGTTTTACAGCTCCCAAATCCTTCATTGCAAATGAATTTTCCAATTTTCTTTTGATTACATTTATTTCCTGCATGTAAGACCCTAAAACAAGCATGTCATCTACATACAATAAAAATATAATATATTTTTCATCATTAGATAAACACAATGATCAGAGTGACATCTAATATAACCATGTTTAGACATAAACCTGTCAAATTTTAGATACCATTGCCTTGGAGCCTGCTTTAAGCCATACAATATTTTCTTTAACTTTCACACTAATTTTTCCTTCCCTTTGACCTCATATCCTTGTGGTTGCTGCATATACATCTCTTCCTCCAAATCTCCATGGAGAAATGTTGTCTTTACATCTAACTGTTCAAGATGAAAATATTCTGCTGCTACAAGACTTAAACTAGTTCTAATTGAATTCATCTTAACAACAGGAGAAAATATTTCATCAAAGTCAATACCTTTATTTTGTGCAAACCCCTTCATCATAAGTCTAGCTTTGTAACTTTTTTTTCCTCCATCTTCTTCCTTTAGCCTGTAAACCCATGTATTCTGCAATGTTGTTTTACCTTCAGGAAACTTGACTAAGTCCCAAGTCTAGTTATGTATTAAGGAGTCCATCTCTTCTTTCATGGTTAGCTCCCACTTCTTCCTGGTTTTGACCTACATTTCTTCTTCATAACATTCGGTCTCACCAGACTCAGTCAACAATAAATAATATAATGAAGGAGAGTATCGTCTAGGGGTTCTACTTATCTTGCTATATATTCTGACACCACTTTCTGTTTGAGGTACCTGTTGTTGTTGTGGTGGTTGTTGTTGTTGTGACTGTTGATTATTATTATTTTCAATCACCTTTACTTTTTATTTGATCTCATTAAGAACTATATATTATTTTTTTTCTTTTTCCTGTTTCTTTTCCTGCAATTGTTTCTTATACAATAAATTTTCATTGAATATTACATCTTTGCACCTAATGATTTTGTGATTTTCATAATCATATAAGCGATATTCAAAATCATTAACACCATATCCAATAAAGCTACATTTCTTTGATTTTTCTTCAATTTTTGTTCAATTTTTTTTATTAATATGGAAAAAGGCCTCACAACCAAAAGGCTTTAAAAAGGAGTAGTTTACCTTTTTAGCTGTCCATGCCTCCTCTAGAATACCACCATCCAAGGAACTTGAAGGCCCTCTATTTATTATATAAACAAAAATATCTACAACATCTGCCCAAAATTGTAAATGCAATCCTACATGCAATCTCATGCACCTTGCACGCTCCATGATTGTTCTGTTCATCCTTATGGACACACCATTTTGTTGTGGTGATCTTGGAACTGTCATCTCTCTGCGAATTCCATGCTCTCAACAATATCTATCAAACTCTTTGTTGCAATATTCACCTCCATTGTCTGATCTCAAACACTTTAACTTTTTTCCTGTCTCAATCTCAACCAAATCTTTCCATTTCTTGAAAGTATCAAATACATCATATTTTTTCTGAATACAATAAATCCATGTTTTTCTAGTTGCATCATCAATAAAAGTAACTTAATAATGAGAGCCACCGAGAGATGATACCTGAGCAAATCCCCTTACATCTGTATGCATAAGCTCTAATTTTTCACTCTTATTTTCTTTCCCAACTCTAAGAAATTTGACTCTCTTCTATTTAACATAAACACAATTCTCACAGAAATCCAAATCAATGTTCTTCAAACCCGACAACAAATTTCTTGAGTGAAGAATCTTCATCCCCTTCTCACTCATTTGTTCGAGCCTATGATGCCATAATGTTGCATCTGCTCCTTTGGAAGATAAATAATTAACAAATTTATAAATACCATTGCATAAATACAATGTACTAACCTTTTCTCCTTTTTCTATTACTAGGGCTCCTTTAGTGACCTTCCAGGTTTTATCTATGAAAGTTGTCACACAACCTTCACCGCCTAACTTCCCTGTTGAAATCCAATTTTTCTTCAGATCTCAAATATTCCTTACCTCCTTTAATAAACATTGGTTTCCATTCTGATGTTTTACAAGAACTTTACCCATTCCAACCATTTTACAGGGTTTATCGTCACCCAGACGAACCTGTCCAAAATATCCTTGAAAATAGTTATGAAAATATTTCTTATCAGGTGTGGCATGGAATGAGGCCCATGAATCTACCACCCAGGAATCAGTAACTTATTCTAAAGAAAGATTCAAAGCATCTTGTAACACATCACCTATCACATTTTCTTCATGATTGTTTTCTTGATGTGCGTCTCCTTCTTTTCCCTTCCAATATTTACAGTCTTTCTTCAAGTGTCCTTTCTGTCCACATTTCCAGCACACTATCCTAGATCTGGACGTGGATCTTCCTTTCCTTGATTTACTGCGATATTTTGAGCTCTTTCCTCTTTCCATTTTTCTTCCCCTAGTCTTTGCACTCAAAGCATTACCCAATGTCTCACTGGAGCTTTTACGTCACATTTCCTCGCTAAGGATAGCATTGAAAACATCATCAAACTTTAAAGTAATAAATCCAGAGATAGAGTTACCAATGGCCATAACTAAACCATTCCAACTTTCTCGCAATGAGCACAAAAATAACAAAGCCCTAGCTTCATCGTCAAATTTTACCCCTACAGAACTTAACTGACTGGTAACCATATTAAATTCATTTAAATGGTCGGCAATAGATCCACCATCCGACATCTTCATATTAAATAAATGTTTCATAATAAATACCTTATTTGAGGCTGAGCGTTTTTCATGTAGTTTCACCAATGCCTTAATTAGACCCTCTGTTGTTGTTTCCTTCGAAATATTGAAAGCTAACGATGCTGCGAGGCACAGCCGTATTATTCCAAGTGCCTTTCTATCGAGAATCTCCCATTATACTTCTGTCATACTCGATGAATTTTTATTTTTTTTTCCGCTCAATGGTAGGTACAAATATTTCTGATACAGATAATCTTCCATCTGCATCTTCCACAGCGTGTAATTTTGGCCATTAAATTTATCGACCCTAAACCTACCATCTTCCTCTATTGCTCCCACACGAACCAGCAACCCTTCTTTCTTGCAAGTTTATAAGCCAAATAGACCTTCAGCTCTGATACCTATTGTTAGGAAATTATATATTACAAAGCAATGGAACACATAAAATATGTGGAAACACAAACACATAAAATATATAAAACAAGAGAGACACAGATATACATGGTTCACCCAATTTGGGCTATGTCCACCCCGAACAACCAGTCCTTCCTTTATATTTTCCAGCAAGATGAAGAGACACAACCTACAACAGATCTGTTGTAATATCCTCTACTCTCTCTCACAGTGCCCCTTTTTGTTTCTCGCTCATAATACACATATCATACACAGTCGTAATACAATACCCACATACAAAATGAGGGGTTGCCTTCTAAGGCAAAATACCCTAAATTAAACATAATTTCTACCATCAGATCATTTGCTTAATGAACAACCCAGATTGAATATGGAATTCCAATATTTTACAAGGTAATTTTACATTTGTTTTTAACTTTGCGGGCGTTGCCCCTGAAACCCCCCACCAGGGGGGGGGGATCCAAAATGTCACCTTCGCCCCTGCTAGAACCCCCTAAAAATGATTAAACGACGGGCGATGTTGCCCCACCATTAAGAATAGGGGTCCAATGCGGCGATACATATAAATAAATAATATAATTAGGCTCCACACCCAACAACATTGAGGAGTTTAAAGGAAGAAATAAATATTTGTGAAGCAAATAATGACATAATCATGCAAGCACATGGGAAACAAGCAGAACTCAATGAAGTAATTATTCAGAGTTTGTCAGAATTTTAGACACAGGGGCCACTCTGAATCAACTATGGAAAGGAGGATGGGACTAATGGGGCATATGGCAGTTGGTATCATGGTGGTTATAGGTCAGTTAGAGATGACACGATCAGAGATGGTAGATTCTTGGATACTCCAGATAGGAGATGTGATGGACACATGTACTTTTCTAGTTCTCATTGTGACAGGCACTATGATATTCATTTTTATCACCCTTACAAGAGGAGTGACACGAATTAATTTTTTAATGAGTTTAATAAAGAGAAGCCACCTAATTTTAATGGAGAGTTGAAGAAGCAAGAGGATGTAGAGGCTTATTTACTTGGCATGAATAATTTCTTTGAATTGCATGAGCACACAGAGAATATGAAGCTCGAAATAACTATTTTTAGCCTCGAAGGGAAAGTGGATATCTAGTGGGAAAATGTAAAATGGGTCAGAGACATCAGTACAAAGGAGTTGTGTTGGCATGAATTTAAAATACTCTTCAGAAATAAGTACTTGTCAGAAAGGTACTATGACAACAAAGCCAAGGAATTCTATGAGCCTAAAATCGGATCAAGGACATATGAGGAATATACGTCTAAGTTATTGGAGAGTTTGAGGTATGTACCATATATTAAAGATTAAAAGGCTAAATTTCAGAAAATTTTCATTGGATTTCCATTAGCATTTAGAGATCAGATTGAGTATGATGAACCTCGGTCACTTGAAGAAGTTATTAGAAAACTGAAGCACTAGTATGAACATTCAAAGCATAAAAATGAATCTCAACATGGATGGAAAGGGAAAGATAAGGGTAAAGGTAAATGACAGTTGAAAAGAAAAATGCCTCAAAATGTAGAAGAGAAAGAGAATGTTGCACCACATAAGAAGTTCAAGGCAACTAGGTAAGGACATGCATCACAACAATAGAATAGAGGTGATGGTACAGGACGATTGGAGTGTTGGACATGTGGTAAGGAACATATTAAATGGGATTGTTCGAAGAATCAGGGTTGTAGGCATCAAATATATAATTCACAGGAGGCATAGACTATTGGGGATGTTAGGGAGAGCATTCCTCATATCTATGCAATGTTGGATAATAGGAAGTAATATCGTTAGAAATCTATCATTGAGATGGATGGTAATTTTTGTGATCAAGTTTTTTCTATTTTGATTGAACTTGGATATAATAATAGTTATGTTAACCCTAACTTGGTGGATAAGTGTGGTTTGAATAGAGAAGTGCATGCAGAATATTGGTTAGTGTAGCTAGCTACAGGTACCAAGAAGAGAGTTCATCATTGGGTAAGAGCTTTTGCATTTGAGTTGAATGGTATGCCTACATAAATATATTTGAATGTATTACCATTAGGGTCATATATTATGCTTTTGGGTATGTATTTGTTATATCTTCATATGACCAAAGTGGATTGTTATGAAAAAGGCATTGAGTGCTTGGATGACAATGGCGAGAAGAGAATATTACAAGGTAAGAAGAAAGAAACATCATTTAGGATGGTGAAATCTATGCAGGAAAAGTGTAGTCACAGAAAAGGGTATGTGTTATTTGCAATGAACATCTATAGTGATAAATTTAAGGAGGATGAGGATGCAAAGTTATTGATCAGGTACCCAATATTACATAAGTATCAATATTTGTTTCCAACAGAGATATCAAAGTTGTCCCCTCATAGAAAAGTGTACATTTTGATTGAGTTGGTACCAGGGGTAACACTAGCATCAAAGAATCATATAGGATGAGAACTACAAAGTTAGTAGAGTTGAAGTCACAGTTGAAGGAAATGCTTGAAAATGGATACATTAGGCCAAGTGTATCACCATGGAGTGCACCAATATTGTTTGTGAATAATTGGTACTCTTAGGTTGTGCATTGATTACAGGAAGTTGAACAAGGTGACCATTAAGAAAAAGTATCCATTGTCAAGGATTGATGACTTATTTGATCAGTTGAAGGGAGAAGCAGTGTTCTCAAATATTGATATAATATCTGGATATCATCAAGTATGCATCAAGGAAGAGGACCTTCACAAGATGCATTTCCAGACTAGGAATAGACATTATGAGTTTTTTATAGTTCTATTTGGTTTGACTAATGCTCTAGATACTTTTATGTGATTAATGAATATTGTGTTGTGCACTTATTTGGAAAATTTTGTTATTGTATTCATTGATTACATCTTCATATATTCTAAGAAAGAGGAATATCATTTCGAGCATTTAGCAGCAATATTGAGATTGTTGAGAGAGAATCAGTTGTATGCCAAGCTTAGTAAATGTAGTTTCTTTCAAATAGAGATAAATTACTTGGGGCATGTGGTCACTAATGAAGTCATAACAATGGATCCAAAGAATATAAGAGCTATCATGCAGTGGGAAACTCCTAGAAACATGGATGAGGTAAGATCATTTATGGGGCTAGCGAGCTATTATAGGAGGTTCATTAGGAACACCTTTCGCGTTGCATATCATATTACATCAATGTAGAGGAAAGGTAAGAAATTTGAATGGACAGAGGAATGTGCAAAATTTTTTGAACAGTTGAAGCAATTTTTGAAAAATGCTCCAGTGTTAAATATTATGGATCTAGACAAAGAATTTTTAGTGTGTATAGATGCTTGCAAGAGAGGGCTTGGTGGATTTCTTATGTAGGAAGGACATGTAGTATGTTATGAGTCATAGAAACTAAATGAGCATGAGAAAAACTATCTGACACATGATATTGAGTTGGTAGCGATCATTCATGCATTGAAGATGTGGATGCACTATCTTCTTGGTATGAGGTTTGTACTGATGAGTGATCGCAGTGGGTTGAGATACTTGTTTGACCAGCCAAAGTTGAATGCTAAGCAAGCTATATGGTTGGTCATGATCAACGAGTTTGAGTTTGAGATTAAGGGTAAAGAGAATAAGGTTGTAGATGCTCTTAGAAAGTGGATACATGTGAATCATATAATAGCTATGAGCTCTTATGGGACAAACTTGCAAGATCAGATTTTATAGACAGGTTAGTAGGATGACCGGTATAGAGAGCTTAGGCACAGGTTACAATAGAGTACAAGTATAGATATATATACAGGTAGTGGTATATGTATAGATATAGGTATAGGTAGTGCTATAGGTGCAGGTACAGGTGCACAAGATGTGGACTATCATCTCTCAACATATGGCTTGATCAGATTTAGGGACAGGATATATGTGCCAAACAGTAATGAGGTCAAGATTATTATATTGAGGTAGTTTCATGTGAAACCATATCTAGGTCACCCAGGATACCAAAAGACATTGACAGCAGTAAATAAGTTCTACTATTGGTCGAATCTGAAGAAGGATGTGGTAGAGTTTGTGGCTATATGTTTGAATTGTCAGTAGGTAAAGGTAGAGTGTAAATATCCAAGTGTATTACTACAACCAATTATGATTGTAGAGTGGAAATGCAAGGTCATTTCCATGGATTTCATCATATTTTTTCAAAGAAAATCTAGACAACATGATTCTATCATGGTTGTGGTGAACATGTTGACTAAGGTATCACATTTCATTCCAGTAAAGATTATGTAGTCAATTAGTGATGTGGCACAGGTATTCATCAAAGATGTGGTTAGATTACATGGTTTTCCAAAGAATATTGTGTTAGACAAGGATGAAAAAATCACTTTAAAGTTTTGGAAGTAGATGTTTGCAGGTTTAGGTACATAGTTTCCCTTTAGTACAATTTATCATCTGCAAATATATGGATAGACAAAGAGGTTCAAAAATACATTGGAGGACATGTTGAGTCTGTATGTGATGGATCAACAAAGGATATGGGAGGAGTACCTTCCATTGGTTGAGTTTTCATACAACAATGGTTACCAGGAGTCACTGAGGTTGATTTTGTTTGAGGCATTGTATGGGTGGAGTTGTAATACTCCCATCAGTTGGAGTGATCTGGTGAACAAGGTATTTATTGGAATGGACATGTTTGCATAAATGGAACAAGAAATTTAGGTAATCAAGAAGAATCTAAAGGAAGCACAAGACAGGAAGAAAATCTATGTAGATCAAAACAGGTTGTTTAAGGAATTTCAAGATGGGGAACAAGTGTTCTTTCATGTCAAGCCCAAGAAGAGCTCTTTGCAGAATGGATTATGTGCCAAGCTAGAACCTCAGTTTTTTGGACCTTTCAGGATTCTTGAAAGGATTGGGCTAGTAGCCTATCAACTTGTACTCCCTCCGAGAGTGAAATTCCATCTTTTTTTCCAATTATCATTACTTAAGAAGTATTTCAAAGATTATAATCATGTGATTGATTGGTCTGTATTGTAGGTGAAGCCAGATGGAGAATTCCAGCTAGAGCCTTAGTGTATATTGTAGAGAAAGGTGCTCATGCTTTAGAAATGAGAAACTGAGAAGGTTAAAGTGCATTGGAAGCACTTTGGGCCCAAAGAAGCTACATGGGAGATGGCAGATGAGATGTGGGTGATGAAGCTACATGGGAGATGGCAGATGAGATGTGGGATATGTATCCTTTTCTTTTCACTAGTTGAGAGAATGTCCTTAGTATATGTTTTGTTATATTATTTGGTATGATTTTTTGGTATATGTACATATGTATATGGATGTAAATATCACCATGAGATTTGTTATAAAACTCCAATAAGTGGTATGGGTGTCATCTCATTATGGTTGTTATGTTTTCATGATGTTTTGCTTCTCAGTGGGTTAATCATTGTAAATACTACAATGAGCTAATTTATAAAGCTCCATGGGCAGTATATTTTTCTTTCAATAGTATTTTTGGTTATAGGTGTCATTCAACACCAAGGACGGTGTTCCCCCAAGGGGTATGGTTCTATAACAACCCTGGTGAAAACTCCATGTAAATAAAAGTTAATAAAGGAAAAATAATAACCACGGTTATGGGACACTTATTCCAAGTTGAATTTTGGGAAAAACATCGTAGTGTGGCTGTTCATTTCAATTATTATGGCTAAGAGGAAATTGGAAAAGGCTTTGAAAAGGCAAAAAGGAATTTTTTCACAATTTATTTATGAAAATAATGGAAATTAGGAGAAAAGGAATGTGAAAGGTCACATGTTTCATGTGAGGAGGAAAATGGAGGAAAAATAATGGAAGACAAAGAAAAAAAAGGTCTCATTAATAAAAATCCTTCTGAGGATCAATTGGTATTGTTTGTGAGTGTAACATTTTTTTTCCAGTTCAGTTTTGGATCTCTCTCTCTATTCTTCATCTCTCTCACTCTTGGGAACTTATATTTTTCTTGGATCACTTAAGCATTGGATCAATAAAGGTAAAGAAGTCAAAGAGGATGAAAATATCAAGCAAGGAAGAGCAGGATCAAGCAGCTACAACAGGTTTACTTGCAGGTATCAATTTGCATGTGTTATTTCATTACTAGATTTGGCATGCATGGTTAGGCATGTGTGTTCTTGGTTATCTTGATATCATTTACATTGGTTTTTCCAAGTGTGATAGTGTTATTCAACCTTGCCTTTCCAATTCCGAATAGCCATGGTGTCATGGGGTTCTCATGTTTTGGTTGAGCTGTATTACCGGATGGATTTGAAACTGAGTGAGGTGGATGTATGAATGAAAGAACACATGTCCTAGTGATCCATGAACTGGAATGTGGATTGTGCTAAATCCATGGGCCTAGTAAACCCTGAACCATATTGTAGGTTGTGGTAAAGCTAGGTATTATTTGCCTCATTAGGCCTAGGAATCCTCGAGCGGTGAATGGAGGGATATACGGTAAATCCTAGAGGTGGTTTCCCTTGATTAGGCCTAGGAATAATTGCTAGTGAATGGTGAGATATATGGTAAATCTGGGAGGGTATTGTCTCAATTATGGCCTAGTGACCCTTAGATCAGACTGTGGATTGCGGTAAAGCCTAGAGACTAGGAGATAGGAAAATTCCTCATGGTTTAGGTGGAGAAATCCAGTGGAAACCATGCTTGTTTATGGCCTAGTGATCTGATGAGGATTGTGGTAAAGCGTGGTTCTATTGATAAGGGTGACATGTTTTAGCCTCGGGAAGCCTTGGCTTATTTTATTTGTTTTGAGTCCCACATTCATGCTTGGAATATGACACACGGGTGATTGCTTGAAGAGATACTTGGATCATCCAATATATGGTTAGGCATAATGTTGTAGTCCCATACCAAGTTGGATTTTTCATTCATTAATAGGATTTCCTTTCCTTGGTATGTTATGTGTAAATGTACTACTTCATATGTGGCATTTATGGTTGTGGTATCCTCATTATTTCCATTTTTATATGCTCTTTATGGATGTGTTTTTATGACAGTGAAATTGTATGTTTCTCATAATGTTTTAATTTTTAAACGAATGATCAATGAACATATGACCTAATAGATCATAATATAGCTAATATGATAAGGAATCGGTGTTTTTTAGTGATTCTTAGATAAGTATAAGACCCCTATGCCCATATCTGTTGTTATAACTTGTAGAATGCATATTTGTGACATGTTTGAAAAAATTCCTATCATGGCTAGTAGGGGTCTAGTGAAGTCTTTGTTCAAGAGTTTGCATTGGTATCATTGTCTCTACACTACTTTTCATTTCTATAAATTACATGCAGTTTTGGGTAGTGACTTAGTCCTAGCCCTATAAATTAGCCTTAAATCTCATATTCGATGGCATAGAACTGGCATAAAAGGCTAAAATCGCACTCTGGTAGGCTCATGGGAGTGACTGGGGCTCTGAGTCACATGGAAGCCTTGGAAAGGGAGCTGTTGGGGGTTTAATTCCTTGAAATTTTAAGTTCCCTCAAGGGTTGGTCACCTGGAAGGGTGGGTTAGCCCCTGAAGGTTCTATAAGATGTGTAGAAGGTCGTATTGGTTGTGTTGTGTTAGTTCCACTTTGTTAATTGTACGTGGGGAGATGAACCAGATCATAACAGCCTCTCGTCACATGTTTACCCCAATTGGTCAGCTACTTGGGTAGATGTGGGAGGAGGGTGTTACAGTAAGGTTGAAGAGTATAATGGTTAGAGAGTTAGAGAATATGTGAGAACTCATTGAGATGTTCTTCATTAATTTCCTAGCACATAAAAGAGTTGATGTGAAGAAAATTTTAGGAAGAGGAGAAACAAAGAAAAAGATGGAGGTATACAGATTATAGAATAGGTAACCAACACATTTTTTTCTTTATGTATCAAGGGATTTTAGTCTACTTTCAAGTTTCAACTTGATAAATGATAGGTTGGATCCTGTTGAGGTAGGAGCCTCATGTGGGTTGTAGCATGTACAAAACTAATGGGAGTTGGAGCTTCCTTACATGTATTAACTTGTAAAACATTTGAGGTAGTAGCCTCCTGTAGGTTGGAGGCTATAGAAAATAAGATGTCATAAGGGAGTATGAATTTTCCTTTGTATCACAACAATAACAAAATCGTGCTTTTATCGCTTTATGAGTTTCCACTTATATCTTGTGTCCATATATGTTGCTATTATGTGTTGATGTGATGTGTTTGGCTTACTTATTACTTATTGTTTACATATTAATTATGGTTGTCATTATGTGTCAATATTCTCATTTAATGGTTCAGTTAATGAATTTGAAGAAAATAAAATTAATGTTCATGAATGTACTAAACATATTCAACCCCCTCCCTTAGTTTATTCAAGTTTTAATCAATTAGTACCATAGATAGTTCCTTCAGTGTAAGCCTAACAAATTGAAGGTAGACTTGGTTAATTCATGGACTATCAAAGTGTTCCCATGCTAATTGTTGCAAATATGAGTTGATATCTTAAGGATCCAGTGTATGGAAGCTAGTTTGTGAAGGATACTACAAAAACTCTCCCTTTGTGCAAGAACCACAATGGAATGCTAAGAAAAAATGTGTAATGTATAACAATATTCATAATAAGGATCTTGATACAATAATAGATTTAATATCTGCAAAGGAAATTTGGGATATATTGTAGATCATGCAATGAAGGAGAAACTAGTAGTAGCAGTGCATATAAAGAAAAGAGAAAGAGGAAGAAGAAAAAAACCTACCAAATAAAAAAATGTTCAGTCAAAATAAATTGTTGCATGTGTGAATTTAACTAACTTGAATTTTCCTGAATCTCATGAAGAGAGGAAAAATGAACATCAAGATAGGATGGACTTAGCATTGGAATAATTAGATAGTATGAAGAATGAAACTAAATACTTAAATAAACTTGTGCAAATATGTGATGAGAGAGAGCATCAGTACAAGGAAGAAATTGTTAATCTAGAGACACAACTTGAAGAGTCAAGGATAATAGAAGATATGATGAATAGGCATCTAAAAGAGAAAGTGGTACAATGTGCAATATTAGAGGTTGAGATTGTCTCAGCTAGAAGTGAGTTAGATGAAAAGAAAAACTGAATAAAATCTATAAGAGGAGATAGTCTCTATGATGAACTTAGAAAATCCACCCACTAATGAAGACACAACATCAAAAAACTTGTAGAAGAAGGTGCAAAAATAATGATTAGCAAGGAAACAAAAAAAAACAAGCAATGTGACTAGAAGCAGAAGAATTAAATAAACAAAGTCTATGTTGCAAGGACACAGTATTCTCATAAAGATGAGGTTGCAAAGTATGCAAGATTTCATAGGAGGAAGCATGTCTCATTTTTCCATTGTAATGAACCTAGACATGTATCAGAAAAATGTAAGAGAAAGAAAATCAAATTTATTTAGTAGAAGACACAACAAACAAGATTGTTTCCTCAAGCAAGCAAGTATAGAAGAGAATCATTCACCAGGTACACAAATAATTTACATATTTTATTTTTGTAATGAATTTGGACATAAACTTGTTGACTGTAAACTATATGCAAATAAGAGCACAAGAAGCCACACACCATTTCAGCCATACCTTGGTCAAATAAGGTATTATTTATGTTGCAACCTTGGACACAAAGACAATGACTCTAGGTTACCATATACCCTAAAGAACCTTAGAAATATGATGGAAGCCAATCAAAGCATACCAAAATTTGAATAAAAAATAAATGTATACATTAGAAGGCAACCCAATAAAGTGTGGAATAGGAAGAAAAATGAACAATCCATTACTTCAATGACATATAAAGGCATCATGGTTTCAGGGGGAGTTGCTCTAAGAAGTAAGGTAGTCATACAGTCGGTGTTAGAAGAGAAACAACATCCCAGGGGGAGATGAGCCCATAAAAATGTCCTGGTAGAGATAACGGATATGGTGAGACCAAAGTTAGATGTTCGCAGAGAGTCTTTACTTGTGGATTAGAAAAATAATGAAAAGAAGTTATTTTATTGTTTGGAGAGCTCAAAAGAAGTTAAGTACGACACTATATTAATATTAATACATGAATCCAAATTCAAAAAATATTTCATTGCTACTAAAACATTAAGGAAATATGATCTATGTTGTGGTTAGAGTTACATTTGTTGCCACTTTAGCCTTATTAGGTTTACATTTGAAAAGAGATGAAATTTTCTATTGCACTATACAAACTATTCAAAAAAATGAGAAAGAAAAGGAAGAGAAAATAAACATCGAAAGACTTATTTTCATGATCAAGATTTAGATTGGGATGGTCCACATGGAAAAGGGTAGAAACTAGAAGGAAGACCAACACAAGTAGAAAATGGAGGGATCACATGCACATGAAAATGAAATTGAGAATTAGGCATTCTTGTCCTCTCCTCATATTTTTCCATTATTTCCTGTGAAATATTATTCAGATCCTAAATTCTTAAAGAAAGTCAATCATACACCATGGTTATCAAACACCAACTTCAAATCCATCATTATTTCCACCAATACTACCAGTTCTGCAACCCTCCCTCTTATTTGTATGTCACACAATTAGAAGAAAATGAGGAAACTACTACAAAAGTGCCATTGGTGGAGCCTTCCTATTTGATTTTTATGCTCTCCCACCTTAGAAGGTATTGAAGAATTTCAAAAATAAAGTTTAATAAATATAAATAAAAATTGGAAAATAAGAAGAAGAAGGAGAGGGGAAAGGATGGAGAAAAAAGTTCAAAGGTTAGTGCAACGGATAATTCAAAAGGAAATTGGAAAAGGATTATTACTTCGACATGCATGGAGACAAGGAAATTTTGGAATTTGGTTCACTTTACAAATTGGATGTTGTTGGTTATATTCTAGGTCCCTATATTACTAGTTTAGTCCCTTATTATTGTTAGTTTAGCCCCCTTATTATTATTATTGTACCCCTGTAGTCCCCATATTGTTATTATTATTGTGCCTCATAATAGACCACTATTGTTATTTTTGTGCACTTACAGTATTATTGTTAGGTCGGCTAGGATTATATTGTGACCCCATGGACTCCTATATATAGAAAGGAGTTTTTTTCATTTTAATAATCCAAGAATTGTTCATTTATCTGGTTTCTCCCTCAAAGATTCTGATTTCTAAGTCATTTATCTCTCTTTTCTTCTATTTTGTGAGCTGGTTTCATAACATTTGGCATCAGAGCTTTTGATTCTAGGGTTTATCTATTTCAAACAGGTGATCGAGGAATTTTCCCTATAAATTTTTTTCTACTAAGGTTCAGATGCTAAAGAAAAAAACCATTTGAGCCGACATCCGGAGTAACTTCATATAAAAAATATAGATCTCATTTCAATACATTTTTAGAGATATGATCTGAGGAAGTTATGGTTTTTGCAGGCTCCCGAATTTCATCACAAATAGGTGACCCTAGGAAAATTGTCAAAAAATTATCTCTGAGCATTGCATTTGAATTCTATAAAAAGTGGCCGAAATTACATGGCCTATAGTATTGTGTGTATTGATTTTAGAATCCAAAGACAAAACAGTGATACATGGAATACCATATAAGTTCCCTCTACTAAACCTCATTGTGGGAGATTGGGAATAACTTTGTCTTGAAGAATCAAAATCAGTTCTGACCTGTGGAAATGGAAAGAAGACTCAAAGGGATACTTTAGGTCTGAAGTTCAAATCTTGGGGATTCGAAATCATAGAAATACAATAGGAATAATAGCGAGCTCCTCAAAAAGCAAGAAAAAGGTGTCTATCATTTTTTTAAATTTCATAATGTTTGTTTGAAAAATCAGTTTGAAGTGATTCCAAGGGCATATTTAAGCATATATATCAGTATTGGGTTCTAAAATTCCTCCCAAAAAATATTTCTACACCCATTGAATCCTCTGAAACTTCTTCTATGATGCATTAAGATGAAGAAGTGAAACATGATATATAAAAATTATGAGACCAAGTGCAACAAATATTGCTCTCGCAAAAAGTAACCAAAAATTAAATGGAAGCTAAAATGGATGGTTTGAAGAAAGGCATGGAAGCTAAGATGAATTTCATGGAAGCTAAGATGAATGGAGTGGAAGCTAAAATGGATGGTTTGAAGAAATACATGGAAGCTAAGATGAATGGTGTAGAAGCTAAGATGGATGGTTTGAAGAATGGCATGGAAGCTAAGATCGATGGTATAGAAGAAAAACTAAAAGCAGACATGGAAGGTTTGAGGGAATGTTTGACAAATTTGCTACAAGAAATGACTTTTAATGGAGAAAAGGTAGTAGAGGAAACTCATGATGAGAAAAAAATAATCGTTAATCAAGATTTCATAAACTCTAACATTGGATTGAATACCCACCATATTCCAAATATCGATATGAGGAAGTTTGATGGAAAGGATCCCGTAACATGGATACTACATATGGAGCAATATTTTGATCTCCATAAAGTGAAAAACACAAAAATGGTACGTATTGAAACTTTATATTTAGAACACAATACATTTTTATGGTATCGATGTCTTTTCTCTCGTAAAAAAAATCACATGGTCAATTTTTATGGAGGAATTGATAGCACATTATGAGGATACAAAGAGAAACACCTTCTTTAGCCAATTGATAAATCTCAAACAAAAGGGTTCAATGGTGGAGCACATTGAGAACTTCCAAAAATTGAATATAAGGGTAACTAATGTTGGGTTCAGGAATTGCACTTAAGAAAACTCCTCAACACTTAATTTTCAACCCAGGGGATTCATAAAATTAGAGACAAAGCACAAGAAATGCCAGAGATGGTATGAATTTTCCTGATAGAAATTCATACTTTAAAGTAAAGCTTGCAGAAAATATAACTGAATCATCAAAGTAATCTAGTGCTAGAACAAGAAAGAACGCATTTGCAAAGGAATAAAAAATTAAAAGGAAATCACTCCAACTGATCAATTTTTGATTACTAAGTATGTGCTACATTTTTTTCTTTAGCAGAGACACTTGGCAGTCTCGTAGAATGGGACCTTAAACTTGCTTCTTTAGAGATTTCCTTCTTGCACTAATCTGTCCTGCACTATCGCAATCTACTTGCACTAGTGCAGGAATAGAGCTTTATGCAGGAGGTATAAATGGTGTCTTTACCAAAGGATTTTTACTTAATGCAAGGGCTTGAGCTTTTCCAGGTTCAAAGAACTCAGTTCCCATGGCAAGAAACTAGTTCTTGCACCAGATCAGAGTTTCCTACACTTAGCTTTTAATCCTTAAAACGAGTGTTCAATTATTGCAAGTGCTAGTTTACTATTGAATCAAATTGCACACATAAAAGTGAATGTTTCTAATTTTAATAAAATTCAGAAGTAAAAAAACAATCATTTATCCTATCATAAGCGTTTAAAAAAGAAAGAAAATCGCGGAAAGTAGATTAAGAAAACTTGTTGCATCACACCAACGTGCACTGGTGCAGGTTCATTTCTCCTGCTTGTACCAGGTGGTGGAAATCCAAATAAATAGAACTGCAGGAAAAATAAATATCACACCTATTAGGAATCTGTAATTTTAGCATATTGGTGAGACTAAAATTGCAGAAGCAACATTATTTCAACCACTTTGGGATTCTAGGATCTAGCCCTTCTGAACCTGGAGAGGGATCTCTCCAATAAGTGCAAAGATGGATTTCTCTTTGAAGTTTGGGGTAATGATATTAGGCTAGTTATGAAGGCCAAGGGTTTGTTTTGCTTTTGGATGGTTGAGCATGATTACTGTTTGAGGTGGAAAGTCCTAAATGCAAAGAGTTTCAAAGGTGTGAAGTTGCAAGCAAATAGAACAAGCTTTGGCCAGGAAAAGATAGATAATTGCAGATTTTAGTCCATTGGGCTATGGAGTCATAATAGGGTTTAATTGGAACAGCGAGAGGCAAGAGTGGTCCATGGGGCAAGTCATCTATGTCTAAGGATCTCTCTGAAGATTGATTTATGGAATGAAATGATACAACAAGAAGGAAATTTAAACAGATGCAGAACAAAGGGCAGCCCAGGATCTGGTAAGTACTTTTAAACTAGCCAGCCTTTGACAAACACTTAAGAAGAACATAAAAGCAAACTAGGATCTAGTAGGTACTTTTAAACTAGCCAGCCTTTGATACACTTTCAATAGAAAACATTTTAAAACAAATGGAAACTTGAAGGTAACTATTGGAGTAGAAACTAGCGGGCCGGGCTCACCACAAATCCTCTCCTAGCTCTGCTTTACTTGGTTACTTTCAAGACAAACACAAATATAACACAGAATGGCCTAAGATCTGGTAAGTACTTCTAAACTAGCCAACTTTTAACACATTCCAAGGGAAACATTCAGACAGCCTTTGGGGATAAAACTAGGACCAGGGCACACCATATCTTCCATAGTTCATCTCTACTTAACTAATACTGAACATAACATTCAAGAATAATATTCAGCTAAGGCAATAAGATGAGGGAACGCCAGCATTCCTATGCTTAAACTGAATTAAATCATTCCTAAATAACACAGATTGGAAGAAAACATGTAAATAAAGATTTTCAGTCAGAGAAGGGTACTGATATACAGTAGGTCCTAACTCTATGCATGTTGTTCTTTATAAGAGAAGATGAAACACAGTGAAAACAAAAACAAAATGACAAGTTACAATGAGAAAAACATCACCGTCAACATAGACCAGGATCCCATAAATCAGCTTGTATTGATGCTCCAAACCAGTTACAGCTTTAAGTCCAATGCTTTAGTTTAGCAATCATCTACTCGTCTCAGCCTAACTTATCTATCACAAGCAGAGCTCCAAGGGCCAGTGAACACTATTTACAATCAGAAGTTTAAGCTCAAATGTATTTCAAAGTTCTGCAACCAACAATTTCTCATCTTCTACAGAAGTATTTATAGAAGAATGAGGAGGTGAGATCTGATAAAAGATCTCTCAGGACAATTAATACAGATTATTGACTTCTCAGCCTTTGAGCGGCTCGATGAAGAATTTTACAGGTGTGTTACTGTATTAATTTATTTACATTTATGAATTAAGCTCGGTGGGAGCTTTTGTTGACCTTTGAGGCTCTATTTCATGTTGGAGTAACTCTGCAGACATTTTTTGCATTAAGTTCCTTGCAGAAGTAACTCTCTGATTGCGTTGAGGGAAATATCTAATTTTGAACAATAACTTCGGCCTCTATTTGAATGCTTTGAGGCACAGGTGGCACTTATGGTAGCTGGGAGGAATCAATTCGCCTCAAATGTGGCGCTGGAGGTCTTTTTGTCTGTTAGACACTTATGATTTTCTTTTAATTTTGTTTTAATGTGGGGGATTAGGCTTTTGATAATCAATCTTAGCCGTAATTCCCGCAAATCGGTCTTCAATCTTCTGTTCTGTTGTGCTATTTCTTCAACACCGATACTCTTTTAATCGTGATTTAAGAACACAGTGTCTTGTCGATGTGTAGGGCCATGCAGGGCTCGTCTAGCATCACTGCCTCATGAAGCAATGACGAGACATGGAGTAGAGCCCCGTGAATGGTTCTCTTTGATAAATCAAAGGCATGAGAATCATCATTCCCGGCCCTTGGCCCTTTCTTTTAACATAATGAAAAACCATTAATCCTCCAAAAACACACAAAATATCAAGAAATCCTGCGTTGTGGGTTTAACTGCTACAGAGGATGTGGGGAGGAGCGTAGCCGTTGGATGGCAGCATCCAACGGTGGAGATCTGCGTAGAAGAGGTTAAAAAAGGAGAGCAGGGGGAAGAATAAGATGGGAATGATTTGGGACCATCTAATCTGGACACGTGGATGGTCCAGATCCAATCGGAGGATCGCAATCGGCGGAGGAATCATGTTAATGCGCTCGGCAAAAAACTTGCGATGCGATGTAGCGCGGGCCGTTGATCTAAGGATTAGATCAACGCTGGAGAATGAATCGGAGGGTTAGCCGATCTGAGGGAGAAAACAAAGGCATGAAATGAAAAATTCCGATGCGATGAGTGCTGGCCGTTGGATCGGATTACGATCAACGACGAAGATTGGTTTTAGAACAAACTGGCGGAAAAACCCTTATGATATATGAACAACCAAAAATAATCCAAAGTCTTAATACTTTCGGGGCGGGATATATATTTTATGGTATGGTATGGCGCCCGATTACGGGGCCTTCGGATGTATGGAACGCAAATAGACCCAGGGCTATATATATGGGGGCCAATCACATTGGAACCATCGTGCTCGGTCTTTCAATCAACCCATTGAACTTTTCTGATGTGATTATGCTTCGGGACTTAAACTATCGGTCCCAGGCATAGGTTATATGAATAGAAAGCAGCGGGGGGCGGGGTTTATATATATGGGACCCAATCACATCGAAACTTTTGATGCGGGTCTTTCAATCAACCCATTGTGAATTTCTTCGATGCGATTGCGCAATCGGGTCTTTTTAATCTAACCATTTTCATATAACACGTGACTTTGGCACATTACATCAAAACTTTGGAAAATAGGGTTTTTTGTATTTACAAAGGAAAAAATGGATCGGGCATGGATTTTTCAATGTTTTAAGTGCCGAAGGTGGGCCCACGGGTTATATGAAAAAATAATATGATCGAAGGTTGTGAAACAGAGGGCTAATCGCATCAGAACTTTCGAAACATGGCAAAAGACCTGCGCACTTGGATATTTGCGATGAGATTAAGTGCCTTGTGGGCCTAGCGCCTAGTTCCAGGGTGTGGGCATGTCGGGGAAATGGTTTAAAGACTTAGCCCAAGGGGGCTTAAGTCCTTAGTAATAAAAACTTGTTTTTTATGAATTTTTTCAGAGTTTTCAATGGATTTGGGGGTTTCGGTAAGGCTAAAAAGTGAGTTCTCAACCTTGTAAAAAATTATTTTCATGCAGGGAAGAAGAGGGATCATGAAAACAGAGGAGTTTTATGGAGAAAAAGGGGAGCAAAATGAAGGCTAGTTTTGAGTGGGGGAAGGGGGAAAAATGATGATTTTGCAGCAGTTTTTCACTCATGGAAACAACAGAAATTCTGAGTATAAAATAGGAATAGTAGCAAATGAAGATTTTGGACAGAGGCATGAGGCCTTCAAGATTCTTCAAGAGCCAACACTTTTTAGAAATAAAATTTGTTCCTTGAAGGCTCAAAAATTCTTAGCCACCTTTTGATATAACAAATTTTATAGGTGGCTAACAGTGGCTCCACTTGGGGATGGTGCCTTCTTGAAGGCATCAAGAACTTCAGACTGGAATTCTCTGGGAGGCTGACCTGTGCCACATCCATTGTGTTCTTTGGGAGGCTGACCTGTGCCTCATCCATTGGGCTGCCCTTCCTTTCCTGGGATGATCTTGCTTTGAAAACATATTAGCAACCAAAAAAAACAATGGTTCTTTCATCAACAAGTTTTCTACCTACCCAATCCTACTGATCTAACATTTTTTCTTCATAGAGTGCACTTGGATTGGAAAACTCTTTTACAACATTTTATTCTTTTGAAAGCAGGAAGACTAATCTATTTCTACTTCTTATTTCTCCATGGACTCAGAGTAAGCAGTTGAGCCCATATGATTCTCTACCTAATCTACTGTCTGTTGGGATTAAACTGTCCAACAGAATCTATTCTCTAAATTCTACAATAGAAATTAAAAAGCATACAAGTCAGGATTAAACAGTCTAACTTGATGCTGGTCTATGGCATAAAAAACAAGCTGCACATAGATCTTTTTTCGCAGAAAATTAAAACAAAATGGAAGGCTTAGGATCTAAAAATTCAAGCACTTCCTTCATCCTTACAGCTCTGACTTGACTCTTGTTTGAGCTGTTTAGAACCAGTTTATCTTTGTTTCTAACTCAAGAAAATAGAACATATTTGAGTCATCTCTCTTTGGAAACTTAGGTTCAGATTTTGAACATGTTTGAACCTTTAATTTCTGTCCTAATCTATCTACTGATAAGCCAAGATTAAATAGTTTGGCAAATCGAATTCACTATCCTATCAGCAGAAAATTTAAAACTAATTAGTCAAGATTAGGTTGTTTGACTAACTAGAAGTGTGTTTTGCAGGAGTGGCATTTAAGCTTGCACACTTTCAAATTTGTTTCTCTTTTTGGTATGGGGTTGTACCTTTATTGTTTTGAAAATCTGCCCTCTTTTCTTTCTTTCATTGTTTTTGTATTTTTGAATTTTTGATTTTTCTTCAAAGCAGAAAACAACAACTAACTGCATGCTCGGAACTAAGCTTTATTGACATTCCTATCTAACCTATTCTAAACATGGAGTATTTACATATTCATATGATACAAAAGTGCCAATGCAGCCAACTAAGTAATGTCAAGAAGAAGAAGAAACTCTGGCTGCTTATTAGAGGTATCCATAGTATATTTTGAACATTAATCTTCAAAACCAAGACTATCATAGAAGGTGACAGCTTTTCATGTCTCTGGCTCTTGCAAAGGATCACTGCTTGATAATTTGAGCCAGTTGGGATTTCCACACACTCTTCCATAGGATCAACAAAGAAAAGATGAAGACTCTCTTCCTTTTGGCCCTCCATGTCTGGTAGATTGTCTACTTCCAAGGTTTCATCTTTGAGGAGTATATCTTCAGAAATTTGCTTGGAAGCATCATCATTCTTAACAGAAAAAAAAGGTTCTTCTTGAGAAGATGGTATATCCTTAGTAGGACAGTCTTCTATCTGTTTCTCTCCCTCTTCTTCATCATCATCTGAACTGGAGGACTCTTCATATTTGGCAGTGTTGTCCTCTTGTAGCCCTGGTATGCTTGGTTTCAGTGGGTTGAACTCTGTGAAGAGGTTATTATATTCTTGAGTAGGGGTGTATTCAATGGTTTCCCCTTGCTCAAAAATTTCTTCATTACTCTTCTCTTCACCTTCTAAGTTGAAAGGCTGTTGATTCCCAATTAATTGAAAGCCATTTATGATGGATCGAAAAGGATGATTTCGGCTTTCAAGCTAATGATGGTGAAAATCATAACACCAATCAAATGCTGGTTGCCCTACATGATTAGTTTCTTCTTGGAAATCATCATCATCATAAGACTGATTGAAGTTTGAAAATTTATTAGAATAAGCATTTTCATCAATCAAACATATTGGGATATCAGTAGGTCCTTCTTCATTTTGATCCACAAAAGAACTTTCTAAATCTATACAACAAAGTTCTCTATGTGAATGGGCAAGAGCGTTTGTTTCACAGAAAGTTTCAGAGACTGACTGTTTATAAATAGTCTAACCTATCTCTTTTTCTGTCAAAGGGGAAGATGTTTCTATGTTCCTTTGAACAGGAGTACAACAGTTCTCTGTCTCTTGTGAAGACCGATTTCGAGGCTGGATGCCTTCTTGAGCCTTAGTTATAAGGGATGATGAATCAATATTAGAGTTTTCAGGGATATCTCGAGGAATGTCCAGTATTTCTTGGTTGTTTTCTTCCTCAAGTGATTCATCTATGTTCTTAAAATTTTTCAATAGGATATTAAACTCATGAATGGTTGTTAAAAGATATTCAGGATGCATCTCTTCCAAAGCTTCATCATTATCTATGATGTGTTGGGAGATGTTTTGTGATGGATCATAATATATTGCACCCCATGATAATGATGTCGTGTTTTCTTTATAGTTCTCATAGAACACATATTCAATATCTCTTAAAGAAAACAAACTACTAGATCTCAATCATTCATACCAATCCCTAGCGTTTCCTTCTAATGTTAACATGAACATTTTCATTAGGCAGTCTTCATGCCATTCAACTTTCAACCTCCATACATGTATGTGAAATTTGATAAGATGTAATAAAGGGTCATCAAACTTTTCACCTTGAAAAATAGGCAGGTTTTCATCCCAATTCACCTGGGGCATCTTACGTGGAAACCCAAGGATATGATCTCTAATCATTGGGGCATATCTTTGTTGTATTCTTGGAATCATGTTTGTAAATCAAGAAAGAGGTCACTGTGTCTGGTCAATCAGTTCAGGGTCTTCTATCAGTGGAGTCATTTGGTCTTCTGGGAGTTTCAGAGTGTGGAGTCGCCAGGTGGAAAAAAAAATTAGCTCGTAAGGAGGTAAAATGTTTTATGGTTCCACCACCATGTGTTTCTTGTAGAGCTGCAAGGTTTTCAGGAACTGAATTAGCTCTCAAGGGTGATCTGAAAACAGTTGATAATTTAATCTTAGGAGACTTCCTAAGGATACTTTCTGGATTATCTACTATCTCAGGTAGATTAGGGTTAGGATGGGCTCTAGTGTGAATCTTTCTAGGAGCCACTATGCTGTGTTTTTTAGACCCAAATAAACAGGAAAAGTTCAACCAGGTATGACAGTATTTGAGAGGTTAACTAATCTGTTTACACAAATTTTAATCCTACAGCCCTCGAACTGAGTTTGAATGATATTACAATTACAAAGGTTCTTCCTAGTGGAGTCTTAAGGTCTGTTAAGGATTGTGGAGCGCCAAGTGGAAGTTTTTAGCTCTTTTCATAGGTAAAAGGTTTTATGGTCCACCACCATGTTTATTGAATACCAATCTGAAATATTTTTAGGTTTTTTGAGTTATTTTTCAATTGAGTAGTTTCTAAGAATATCCTAACTCTGTTTCAAAACTTAGCTACGGTCATGAGACAAAGAAAGTCCACTCTTATGGCTAAGCCAGCTGATTTTTCAAGGTTAGATAAAGTCTTATGAGAATCCTAGGGTTTACCTAGTTTGTCACTGATTCAACAAGTTTTATCATGATTACCATTATTTGGTAGTGCTTGGAAAGGCTGCTTTTGACTCTCAAAGTTTTATTTATTTTAAGGGAAGTGTTCCCCAGTGGAGTTGCCAGAAATGTTAGGAATCTGTAATTTTAGTAGATTGGTGAGACTAAAACTGCAGAAGCAACATTATTTCAACCACTTTGGGATTCTAGGATCTAGCCCTCCTAAACTCGGAGAGGGATCTCTCCAATAAGTGCAAAGTTGGATTTGTCTTTGAAGTTTGGGGTAATGATATTAGGCTAGTTATGAAGGCCAATGTTTTTTTTTTTTTTAGATAGTTGAGCATGATTACTGTTTGAGGTGGAAAGTCCTAAATGCAAAGAGTTTCAAAGGTGTGAAGTTGCAAGCAAATAGAACAAGCTTTGGCCAGGAAAAGATAGATAATTGTAGGTTTTAGTCCATTGGGCTATGGAGTCATAATAGGGTTTAATTGGAACAGCGAGAGGCAAGAGTGGTCCATGGGGCAAGTCATCTATGTCTAAGGATCTCGCTGAAGATTGATTTATGGAATGAAATGATACAACAAGAAGGAAATTGAAATAGATGCAGAACAAAGGGTAGCCCAGGATTTGGTAAGTACTTTTAAACTAGCCAACCTTTGACAAACACTTAAGAAGAACATACAAGAAAACTAGGATCTGGTAAGTACTTTTAAACTAGCTAGCCTTTGATACACTTTCAATAGAAAACATTTTAAAACAAAGGGAAACTTGAAGGTAACTGTTGGAGTGGAAACTAGCAAGCCGGGCTCACCACAAATCCTCTCCTAGCTCTGCTTTACTTGGTTACTTTCAAGACCAGCACAAAGATAACACAGAATGGCCTAAGATCTGGTAAGTACTTCTAAACTATCCAGCTTTTAAAACATTCCAAGGGAAACATTCAGATAGCCTTTGGGGATAAAACTAGGACCAGGGCACACCATATCTTCCATAGTTCATCTCTACTTAACTAATAATGAACATAAAATTCAAGAATAATATTCAACTAAGGCAATAAGATGAGGGAACGCTAGCATTCCTATGCTTAAACTGAATTAAATCATTCCCAAATAACACAGATTGGAAGAAAACATTCAGATAAATATTTTCAGTCAGAGAAGGTTACTGATATACAGTAGGTCCTAACTCTATGCATGTTGTTCTTTATAAGAGAAGATGAGACACAGTGAAAACAGAAACAAAATGACAAGTTACAATGAGAAAAAACATCACCGTCAACATAGACCAGGATCCTGTGTAATCAATTTAGCGTCCTAAATTTCTAACATAAATTATCAACCAGGGCTAGTAAACTGATGAAGTGTGGTGCACTATATGTGCTTAAGTGACCTCTTCCTTACTTCGTTGTATGTGTTTTTCTTATTGTTTTGGGGAACATAACATTCTAATCTATGGATATCCTAGCTTGCAAATGAACATGAAATGTAACTCAAGACATTACAACTTAATCTGATTCATTTAGTTTGAGATTTGTTGGAAGAGCTTGTGAAAAAGATTAATTTTAATGCAATGAGGATCTTCTATCAAACTTAAAAATGAAATTAAATGAACTAAATGTAATCTACCTCCGGAGTGCTCTAACTAAATTAACATGCAACTAGTCTAAGGAATTCTACATCCCATCTTGTTCATGATGAATGATATTTTGGAAGAGTTTGTAAAACAGTCCTAGATGTATTATCCAATGCAATTGAACATAAACGTAAAACTGAAAGCAAATACAATTAAAATCTAAGACACCACAGCTATTTCTTACTCATTGTTATGATATTTTGGAAGAGCTTTGTAAGAGTAAGAATGCCTATGCCACTTAGTGTAAACAAGCAACTAAAACCTACAATACCACAGTTATGCCTTATTCATCATAATGATATTTTGGAAGAGTTTATTAGAGTAAGTCTAACTGTGATAATTAACGAAAGGAATTGCAATTAAAAATGCTAATTAAATCAACATAATACAACCAAATTTTTTTCATCTAATAATGATATGTTGGAAGAGCTTTTTAAGAAAAAGAATGGTTGTAAGATAATGAGGATTTTTTAATCTAATTGCAAAATAGAAAATGCTAATTAACTCAACATAATACAACCAAATCTTTTTCATCTAATAATGATATGTTGGAAAAGCTTTTTAAGAAAAAGAATGGTTGTAAGATAATGAGGATCTTTTAATCTAATTGCAAAATAGAAAATGCTAATTAACTCAACATAATACAACAAATCTTTTTCATCTAATATTGATATGTTGGAAGAGAGTTTAAGAAAAAGAATGGTTATAAGATAATGAGGATCTTCTAATCTAAAAACTAAAGTCCTGGTAACTCAAGATGTCACAATTAAATCCATTTCATGAATAAAGATATGTTGGAAGAGCTTTTAAGAAAGGATTAACTATAACATCATGAGGATCTGTTAGCTAAAAAAATAATGCAAGACATGAATTAAAAGCTAACAACACATAATTAAAAGCTACTTATCTAGAAAACATGTAGAAGCCTCCTTGGATAGCAGGAGCTCTCTGCTACCAATTTGGTGAAGTCCTTCAGCTCCTTAAAGTTGTAATCAAAACAGCATCAAAGAACTAAATTTCTCTATTGAAAAACTCACAAATCTACATCCCATTCCATCTTGAACTTTGTTACAAAAGACTCTCTATTCCTTTCTCTCCTTCTCCTAATTTTTCATTACCCATGATAGGAGAAAGCTTCTCCTATTTATACAAAATATGAGAAGTTATCTCATTAATGGGAGTCCATGAATCTCTCCCTCCAACTCTAGAGTTACAATCAAAATAGGAAATGATAAGACACATGTCTTTCTAGAGTTTCACCACAACTAAAAAATGAGACACATATCCTCTTAGAGTTTCAATACAACAAGGAAATGAGACACATGTTCTCATGATCCCATGATCTTCTCCAACCAAATTCGAATTTGGCCTTAGAGTGCCACATAAGGGTCTTCTAGAAGTCTCCTTTTGACTTACACATGTCACAAAACTCATAACACATGTATAGATATATGAAACTATGTTAATTTTCTAGTTTCTAATCATAAATTCACTTTAAATACATAAAATAAATAACTTTGGAAAACAAGGATCCTAACCCATATATTTATGAAAATGGTTACTTGATGTAGGGTTTTAGGTCAGATGGCTATGAAATAAGAGCTAAATGATTATGACATAATGGAAATATGTATGAATATGGAAAACACTTTTGAGACTCAACAGATCCCATAAATCAGCTTGTATTGATGCTCCAAACCAGTTACAGCTTTAAGTCCAATGCTTTAGTTTAACAATCATCTACACATCTCAACCTAACTTATCTATCACAAGCAGAGCTCCAAGGGCCAGTGAACACTATTTACAATCAAAATTTTAAGCTCAAATGTATTTCAAAGTTCTGCAACCAACAATTTCTCATCTTCTACAGAAGTATTTATAGAATAATGAGGAGGTGATATCTGATAAAAGATCTCTCATGACAATTAATACAGATTAATGACTTCTCGGCCTTTGAGGGGATCGATGGAGAAGTTTACAGGTGTGTTACTATATTAATTGATTTACATTTATGAATTAAGCTCGGTGGGAGCTTTTGTTGACCTTTGAGGCTCTGTTTCATGTAGGAGTAACTCTGCAGATATTTTGTCATTAAGTTTTATGTGCAGAATTAACTTCTCTGGCTGCACTGAGGCGAATATCTGATTTTGAATAATAACTTCAGCCTCTGTTTAAATGCTTTGAGGCACAGGTGGCACTTATGGTAGCTGGGAGGAATCAATTCGCCTCAGATGTGATGGTGGAGTCCTTTTTGTCTGTTGAACACTTATGTTTTTCTTTTAACTGTGTTTTAATTTGGGGGATTAGGCTTTTGATAATCATTCTTAGTCGTAATCCCCACAAATCTATCTTCAATCTTCTGTTCTGTCGCGTTCTGCCTTCAACACTGATACTCTTTTAATTGTGTTTTAAATAACACAGTGTCTTGTTGATGTGCAGGCTGCGCAAGGTTCTCAAGGCATCAATGCCCATGAAGCATTGAAGAAATGTGGAATTAGAACCCTGCGAATGGTCTCCTTTGATGAATTGGAAGGCGTTGAATTCCCACATATTCCCGCCCTTGACCTTTAACATAATGGAAGCCCATTAATTTGCAAAAACACACAAAATATAAAGAAATCCCGTTGTGGTTTAACGTTACAAAGGATGTGGGAGGAGCGTAGCTACTTGATGGCGCATCCAAATGCTGGAGATCTACATATAAGAGGTTAAAAAAGGAGAGCAGTGGGGAAGAATAAGAGTGCAAATGATTTAGACCGTCCGATCCGGACACGTGATGTGGGGCCTAGATCTAATTCCAGGATCGTAATCGACGGAGGAATCATGTTAATGCGCTCGGAAAAAAACTTGCGATGCGATGTAGCGCGGGCCGTTGATCTAAGGATTAGATCAACGGTGGAGAATGAATCGGAGGGTTAGCCGATCGGAGGGAGCAAACAAAGGCATGCAAAGAAAAACTCTGATGTGATGAGCGCTAGCCGTTGGATCAGCTTACGATCAATGACGAAGATTGGTTTTAGAAAAAAACGGCGAAAAAACCCTTATGATATATGAAAAACCAAAAATAATCCAAAGTCTTAATACTTTCGGGGTGGGATATATATTTTATGGTATGGTCTGGCGCCCGACTGCGGGGCCTTCGGATGTATGGAACGCAAATAGACCCAAGGCTATATATATGGGGGCCAATCGCATCGGAACCATCGAGCCCGGTCTTTCAATCAACCCATTGAACTTTTTCAATGCAATTATGCTTTGGGACTTAAACTATCGGTCCCAGGCGTAGGTTATATGAATAGAAAGCGGCGGCGGGCGGGGTTTATATATATGGGACCCAATCTCATCGAAACTTTTGATGCGGGTCTTTCAATCAACCCATTGTGAATTTCTCCGATGCGATTGCGCGATCGGGTCTTTTTAATCTAACCATTTTCATTTAACACGTGATTTTGGCACATTAGATCAAAACTTTGGAAAACAAGGTTTTTTGTATTTACAAATGAAAAAATGGATCGGGCATGGATTTTTTAATGTTTTAAGTGCCGAAGGTGGGCCCATGGGTTATATGAAAAAATAATATGATCGGAGGTTGTGAAACAGAGAGCTAATCGCATCGGAACTTTCGAAACATGGCAAAATACCTGCGCACTTGGATCTTTGCGATGCGATTAAGCGCCTTGTGGGCCTAGCACCTGGTTCTAGCATAGATTTGGGTGATACCAGCAAGACAAAGTTACAACAACACTGTTGTTTCATCGCTCCTCCACCCCCCCCCCCCCCTCGCCTTTCTTTTACATGCATCATTTCTCCTTTTATAATCTTTCATAATGATTAAAACAATTTGTTCCTTTGCAAGGAATATTGGGATTGAATCTTAAACAATTCTAATTGCATAGTATAACAGTACAATCGTTCCCCTATTAAAAGAATAGAGATTTAATATGAATTTTCCAATTTTGGGATTTTTCTAGAATTATGGAAAATTTGGTAATTTTAACAAACTGCCTCTAGAGCACCCTTTGTATCTCTTCAACCATTATGTATTTTGGAAAATGGCCCATGTCTTACTCAATTACCTATACTGGGAAAAAAACCCATGTTGTAGAATTTCTTTATTTGCCTTCATCTGCACAAAAACCAAGGAATAAGTTGGCAATTTGGAAACTTGTTGACTCTGTTTTCTTGAATTCTGGAATAAACAGTCTTTTTTATAAAAGGGCTTCAAAGACCTGTTCGTAAATTTTGGAATACTTTGAATCTGAGGAAACGATTTCGATTATGGGTAATTGGTTATATTTGTGAAAAACCCATTTGCTCGGATTTCCATAATTCACCTCCATTTGCATAAAAACCGAGGTCAAACTTGGCCATATAGAAGTTATGCGGATTTTGTGCAGACTTATTAATTTGCAATGCTGGTGCAGGAATGTGTTCTACAGGAACTCTACCGATACTAGTGCAAGAATGTGTGGTGCAGGAACTTCACCTCTATCAGAATAGGCATATAACCAACTTTGTAAACACACAAACACACAAACTATTATTAAATATGCCTTTAATGTTTAAATCTCATTAAAACAAAGGAATAGCAAATACTAACTTATTATCTCTGAGAATGCACAAAACCATGACAATGACTATTCAAGTTAAACAAAAGCATGAGTGATTTCGAGTAAAAGGTGATATAAAGCAAGGCAAAACAGAGGTTCAACATCCCCCCATGCTGACCTTCTTGCATGTCCTCATGCAAGGAAATCAATTGTCGTGTTGTTGCTCCCTTGCAAAAGGCAAGATTAAAAAAATTTATGGGCATTCGTAATGATGTTTCCTGCAATTCTATGTGATCACATTTCCTATGCTAGATAAAGCTTGTTTCAAGAATAGAGTATTTGTTGGACTCTTTGATTATTTATACTAATTTCAAGAAAATTTATCACAAGAACTACAATACCAAATTGCAAGGATGGTGTGTGCTTGCACTACTGTATATTACAACGTGATTGCACTGGTGCAAGCATAAAATCTGCAGAAATTATAGCCAAAAGAGTATGGTACATACCTGTTACCTTGTCCCAAATGAATTCGTTGTTTTGTTTCTGCCCAAAGTCTTATAATGCAAAACAAATTTTGTTGAAAAGGTGCAATCTCAAAATAACTACCACAAGTTCATGCACCTACTATAGCAATCTTGTACCTAGATTATGCAGCGCATATTTAGAGGTAACCACCATCAATACACATTGTTGCTAACCAGCATCTTGTGAGCAGTCATCATTGAGTAATTCATCACTGTAAATACCATGAAAGTCAAAATGAGTTATGATACCAATTAGCAACCTCTTTATTGAACACTCTAAATTCTGTTGTCATCTGGATTCAAAATAAATTTCCTCTTAATATAGCACAAAGAATAACCTTTACTAAGGGTACCACATCCTTAAATATTCTTGATTTTTGAAAGATATAACTCAAAGCATCATGTTCAAATTGTCTTTAAAACCACTTTCCAAGAACAAATTGGATAAGTTTAGGGGAAGAGAAAGATAGCCAAGCAAATCATAGTATGCAATTAATTTTAATACCACAGACATGGCCCTGCTGCCCACAGGTTTCCATAACCTCGACAGGGGTGTCTTTTGACCCATCGAAATTTCTATGTCCCACTTACTAGACATGGATTCAGAGTTATCTTATTTTAATTTTAGATGAAGAAAAATTCTCTGGCTTAGTAACCAACTAATGGTAGTGCCACTCACAAGAAGTAACATGGATGAACAGGTCGGCTCATGATGAGACCTCTTGTCTTCCAAATTTTCGGTTGAAATCCATTACTCTGGCTTGGTGACCAAAAGTAGTAATGTCATGCATGCTAGGTCTCATGATCGTGGTAGGTTGGCTCATCATGAGACCTCCTATCATCCCCTAAATATTTTGTATACTCTGATTATGATTAACCTAAAAGGTTACTTAATAAGTGGGGAGACAGATCTACTCCTTAAGAGTACAAGATGGCGTGAAAAGTTTTTAATGACTAATCATTACTTACTAGCTCCCCTTCCCCAAAGACTTATTAAATATATCCCAGATAATGACTAAAAGACTCCTTGAATTAAGAATGCTAGTGTCCTCATGAATAGCTTAATATGATCTTAACAAGAGTGGTCCTCCATAGGGGGTTTCCAAGAGTACCTTCTAAGGGAAACTGAAATTATATATATCAGATGACAACTTCTTAGAGTGATTAGTCATGGTTACTTTGAAAAATCATGAGGTATTAGAGTGAATCATACTCAACAAGATGTGTCACAAATGTGTGTGTTAACAACCAATGAGGATCAAAAGTAGTTTTAATGACTACACTTTAAAAATCAAAAACCCTAATAGCATTTTATTCACCTACCCTACTTTACCTAGAGGCGGAAGACTTCCTTTTATGTATAGGAGTACTTCCAATGAAGCCATGTGTGGATCAGGTGAAAATATCTATTCATGTTCAAATTTATCATACAAACTCAATGAAAGTGTACATGAGCATGAAGAACCAACCAATGTACTTGCTATGACAACAAGAGTTTAAAAGAGAAGAATAATCCCTTGCTTGAGTCATTGTTCTAACCAATTTTCATATGTTCATGATATTCTTGGTCCATTTCTGATTTGGCCCATGCCATCCTCTTCCATGTCATGTTGATTGTTCTTTCTTGGGGGTGAGTATCTTGATTACATTTCCTGGATATGTCGATAGACATATCAAGAACTCTCGTATCTCAAGTTCCAATGGATTTTCTCCATTGATTATAGTGCATGATCTTTTTGTCTCCTTAGATGACCGGTCAGGGAAATCAAAAGAGACTTCCAAATCCCTCGTGGTAGTGGAGAAATGGACAAGTTCTTGAATATTGTCAAAAATTTCTCTTCCCGAGAGGTAGAGGTCAAGATTCCAAAGAGGGTGCTAGGCTTGTGAGAGGTCCTTCATATTTATCATCTTCAAATCCATCCGGTTGATTGATAGTCCCTATCTCCACACACATATTAGTAACAGGGGTTCTTACAACACCCCAAAAATGATATGACATTAAATATTAGGATCTGAAGATAATTGATTTTAAAATTTATTGGCTGAAATAAAGCTCACCACACTTGCATAAAAAAATACAAAAAGATAAAGGCAGACGTACCCCTATTACATCAACAAAAAATTCTTACGAAATCAAATCGCCTCCCTAGCAACGGCGCCAAAATGTTGGGTGCAGGAATTGCACTTAAGCAAACTCCTCAAAACTTAATTGTCAACCCGGGGGATTCGTAAACTTAGGGACGAAGCACAGGAAATGCCAAAGATGGTATGAATTTTCCTGATAGAAATTCCTACTTTAAAGAAAATCTTGCAGAAAATATAATTGAATCATCAAAGTAATCTAGTGCTGGAACAAGAAAGAATGCATTTGTAAAGGAATCAAATTAAATAAAAAGGCAATCACTCCAACTAATCAATTTTTGATTACTAAGTATGTGTTATGTTTTTTTCTTTAGCAGAGACACTTGGCAGTCTCGTAGAATGGGCCCTTAAACCTGCTTCTTTAGATATTTCCTTCTTGCACTAATATGTCCTACACTATCGCAGTCTGCTTGCACTAGTGCAGGAACAGAAGTTTATGCAAGAGGTATAAATGGTGTCTTTACCAAAGGCTTTTTACTTCATGCAAGGGCTTGAGATTTTCTAGGTTCAAAGCACTCAGATCTCGTGGCAAGAAACTAGTTCTTGCACCAGATCAGAGTGTCCTGCACTTAGCTTTTAATCCTTAAAACAAGTGTTCAATTATTGCAAGTGCTAGTTTACTATTGAATCAAATTGCACACATAAAAGTGAACTTTTATGATTTTAATAAAATGCAGAAGTAAAGAAACAATCATTTATCTTGTCGTAAGCGTTTAAAGAAAGAAAGAAAATCGTGGAAAGTAGATTAAGAAAACTTGCTGCATCACACTAACGTGCACTGGTGCAGGTTCATTTCTCCTGCATGTACCAGGTGGTGGAAAGCCAAATAAACAGAACTGCTAGAAAAATAAATATCACACCAACGTCCACTGGTGTAGGTTTGCTTCTCCTGCTTGTATCAGGTGGTGGAAAACCAAATAAATAGAACTGCAGGAAAAGAAATATCACACCAACGTGCACTGGTTCAGGTTCGCTTCTCCTGCTTGTACCAGGAGGGGAAATCCAATCTGAAATTAAATGCAGGAAAGTAAATTTTAGGGAACGAAAATGTAACTACTTCACACGACAGATCCGTTTTCAATAAGACAGGAATACATGTGCTGAAAATTAAATAACACTTTAATAATTTAAACACACATTATAGAAAACAGAGAATAGGGTAAACATGTTGGGTTGGTTGAGCCCTAGCCAACCAATGTGTTTCCCTTTCCAGTAGAAACGCTGCTCAGTAACTCAAATCAGACTCATATGTTTAGAGGAACAAATAAGATTTGAAAAGCATGAGGTGGAGCTCCTTCTTCCTATTAATTCACAAAGGCAAAGTACATCATGAAATACAAAGTCCAGCCCATATTTGGGTGATAACAGCAAAAAAAAGTTACAACAACACTGTTGTAGCGTCGCTCCTCCACCCCCCCTTTCTTTTACGTGCATCATTCCTCCTTTTATAATCTTTCGTAATGATTAAAACAAGTTGTTCCTTTGCAAGGAATATAGGGATTGAATCCTAACCAATTCGAATTGCATAGTATAATAGTACAATTGTTCCCCTATTAAAATAATAGAGATTTAATATGAATTTTCCAATTCTGGGATTTTTCTAGAATTCTGGAAAATTTGGTAATTTTAACAAACTTCCTCAAGAGCACCCTTCGTATCTCTTCAACCATTATGTATTTTGGAAAATGGCCTGTGTCTTACTCAATTACCTATACTGGGAAAAAAACCCATGCCGTATAATTTCTTTATTTACCTTCATCTGCACAAAAACCGAGGCAGAAGTTGGCAGTCTGGAAACTTGTTGATTGTGTTTTCTAGAATTCTGGAATAAACAATCATTTTTATAAAAGGGCTTCAAATACCTGTTCGTAACTTTTGGAATACTTTGAATCTCAGGAAATGATTTCGATTATGAGTAATTGGTTATATTTGTGAAAAACCCATTTTCTTGGATTTCCATAATTCACCTCCATTTGCATAAAAATTGAGGTCAAACTTGGCCATTTAGAAATTATGTGGATTTTGAGTAGACTTATTAATTTGCAATGCTGGTGCAGGAATGTGTTCTACAGGAACTCTACCGGTACTAGTGCAAGAATGTGTGGTGTGGGAACTTCGCCTCTATCAGAATAGGCATATAACCAACTTTGTAAACCTGCAAACACACAAACTATTATTAAATATTCCTTTAATGTTTAAATCTCATTAAAAAAAAGGAATAGAAAATACTTACTTATTATCTCCGAGAATGCACAAAACCATGACAATGACTATTCAAGCTAAACAAAAGCATGAGTGATTTCGAGTAAAAGGTGATATAAAGCAAGGCAAAACAGAGGCCCAACAACTAATATTCCAAAGGAACATAGGATTGATGTCTTCATATGGACTTTAAAGGATAGAAACCAACATGAGGTTCACCTTTGGAAACCTGATTCATTGGAGAAGGAATTCAAATTAGAAAGAAAAATTATGGTGACAAGGAAGCCTACCATTCACAACTATAAAGATGGAAATGTTGCTACTCCTAGACTTCCACAACCTACAAGATTGACACCACAAAAATTGGAAGAAAAAATAGAAAAAGGGCTTTTCTACAGTTGTGATAGCAAATAAACTAAAGTTCATAAGTATGTTGAGAAGAAAATAGTTTACATAGATTATGAAGAGGAAGAAGAAAATGAACAAGAAACTTCAAAAGAAGAGGATATACACCAGGAACCAACCATAGAAAAATAATAAATGAATCTGACCATATCTTCTAGTGCATTGGCAGGAATTACCACTCCTCAAAATCCCAAGATAGAAGGACATATCAAGAAGAAAAATCTAATAATGTTGATTGATTCGGGTAGTACCCATAATTTTATTCATTGTAAGGTAGGAAAGGAATTGAATTACTTCCTATACCCAACACCAGAGTGTCAAGTGATGGTTTCAAATGGAGGAACTATAAATTTCTATGGAAAGTGTCATAATATAAAGCTAACCATGTGGGAATATGTATTGAATAGTCAAATTCTCTCCATTCCAATGGATGGTGCTGATGTTGTACTAAGAGTAAAATGGTTACAATATTTGGGGACGGTAGCTTTTAATTTTCAAGAACTTTTCTTGAAATTTCTTTTGGAAGGAAAGGAATTTGAATTATGAGGTATCACAAGGAAGTCGAGAAAGATAATAAGCTCTAATTTCATGAAAAATCTTATGAAGAAAGAAAAACGAGGAATAATTGCATAATTATGCTCACTAGAAGTTCCAACATCAAAATCATATATTTCTATAGATCTCCAAAAAGTATTGGACAATCATTCCAAGGTTTTTGAAACACCCAAAGGACTCCCACCTATTTGTGATCATGATCATGCTATTAATTTTATTCTAGTAAGTTTTCCTCCAAACATCAGGCCTTATAGATATCCTTATGTCCAAGCAAGCGTAATTGAACATATGATTGCATAAATGCTAGACGCTGGTATAACTCAACCTAGTCAAAGTTATTTCTCTGCTCCAATAGAATTGGTGCACAATAAGGATGGATCATGCTTCATGTGTTCGGATTATAGGGAGATCAATAAGCTCACTGTTAAAGATAAATTTCCCATTCCTGTGATTGATGAATTATTGGATGAATTACATGGAGCAATTTATTTCACCAAGTTGGATCTTTGTTTAGGATATCATCAAATTAGAATTAAGACTGAAGACATTCCGAAAACAACATTTAAAACTCATGAGGGTCATTATCAATTTCTGGTCATGCCTTTTGGCGTTACCAATGCACCTTCTACATTTCAAGGGTTGATGAATTCAATTTTCAAACCCTTCCTTAGAAAATTTGTGTTAGTATTTTTTGATGATATACTAATCTACAATAGGTTTTGGAAGGATCATGTTCAACATGTTGATAGGGTGCTCAAACTATTGGAGGAGAAATGATTATATGCAAAAACCTCCAAATGTTTCTTTGGAATACAAGATGTGGAATATCTGGCTCATATTGTATCTTAGGAGGGTGTTAAGGTAGAGCCTAACAAAATTAAAGCCATTAAGGAATGGAAAGTCCCCACAACCATAAAGTAGTTGCAAGGATTTCTAGGGTTAACAAGTTATTATCGCAAGTTTGTTAAGAATTATGGGAGAATAGTAGCACCTCTAAAAAAATTATTGAAGAAAGATGAATTTTCATGGACTCTTGAATCAACTAAGGCCTTTGAACATCTTAAAGAGGAAATGTGCCCAACACCAATCTTAGTTATGCCAGACTTCACAAAAACCTTTATTGTGGAATATGATGCCTAAATAAATGGAATTGGTGATGTTTTAATGCAAGAAGAGACCCATTTCTTTTGAAATTTGTCCAATCAAAGAAAAGTATTTAAGGAAATCTATTTATGAGAAGGAAATGTTAGAAATAATACATGCACTAAAGAAATGGTGACCTTACCTAATGGGAATACACTTCAAGGTAAAAAATGATCATGATAGTCTTAAATACTTTTTGGAACAAAGATTATCTTCAGAAGAGCAGAAAAAATGGGTCATAAAGATGTTGGGTTATGACTTTGAAATCATCTACAAAAAAGGGAAGCTAAATGTTGTTGCAGATGCACTCTCAATAAAGGATGAGGATGTGGAAGCATTGCTTTGTGTCATTTCTATTATCCAACCAGATTGGATAACCGAAGCAAGGTCGAAATGGAAGAATGACAAAGAAGTGTGGGCACTCATTCAAAAGTTGCAACAAGATCCCAGTCCATCTGATATATTTAGTTGGAAAAATGATTCCTTATGGTACAAATATTGCTTATATCTTTGTAATAATTCCAAACTAAAACAAAATATTCGTTTGGAATTGCACACCTCTGCCTTAGGAGGACACTCTGGATTTTTAAAAACTTACCACAGGGTGAAGAAAGAATTTTTTTGGGATAGCCTTAAATATGATATTCAAACGTTTGTGGTGGAATTTTCGGTTTGACAGCAAAATAAATTTGAGACAATTAAGACACTGGGTCTGCTACAGCCTTTATCCATTCCAAGTCAATGTTCAGAGGAGGTTCAATGGATTTTATCACAGGTTTACCTAAGTCTGAAGGAAAGAGTCTCGTCATGGTGGTAGTTGATAGACTTACAAAGTATGCACACTTTTGTGAATTATCTCATCCATTTAAAGTGAGTACAGTTGCTACTACATTTATGGAAACAATTCAAAAGCTATATGGAAACCCAAATATTATTGTAAGAGACAAAGATCCCATTTTTACTAGAAATTTTGCACGAAATTATTTTCTTGTCTAGGTACTCAAATAGCTCATAGCTCATCTTATCATCCTCAATCCGATGGGAAAATTGTGATAGTGAACAAATGTTTGGAAGGATATCTTAGTTGCTTTGTATCTTAAAAACAAACACAATGGTTCAAGTGGTTACCTCTGGCTGAATGGTGGTATAACACTTCCTTCCACACTGCAGCAAAAAAGACCCCATTTATGGCACTTTATGGATATCATCCACTGTCCATCACATCATCTTTAAGAGAAAATTCTAAGGTTCAAGAAGTGGAAGATAACATCGATCATCAACAACAAGTTCTCCAACTCTTATAGGATAACCTAAATTTGGCACAGAATCGAATGAAACAACATGCAGATCAACATCGTAGCGAGAGAATTTTTGATGTAGGTGACTGGGTATTTTTATGGCTACAACAATACAAACAAATTTCCCTCAAGCAAGCTAAGAAGGATAATAAACTATCGCCAAAGTATTATGGTCCTTACAAGGTGTTGCAAAATATTGGTACTATGGCATATAAATTGGAGCTTCCTGCATCTTCCCAAGTGCACCCATTTTTCCATGTTTCATGCTTAAAGAAGGTTTTAGGTGACAAAATTTTAGTTCAAACAATATTTCCAGAACTTGTTGAGGAAGGAAAAATCATATTGAAACCTGAAGCAGTAACGAAAACAAGAACTCGACAGCTTTGAAATCAAATAATTTGAGAGTATCTCATCAAGTGGAAGAACTTACCCATTGAAGATTCGACATGGGAAGATGAGAATTTTATACATAACCATCTAGAACTACTCAAGAATTGAGGAAAACACTTTTTTGAAGGAGAGGGGCATGCTAGGTCCCTATATTACTAGTGTAGTCGCTTAAAATTGTTAGTGTAGCCCCCTTATTGTTATTTTTGTACCCATGTAGTCCCCATATTGTTATTATTGTGCCTCATAAAATACCACTATTGTTATTTGTATATATTTGAATAAATGATATATTATTCACCGATATTCTCTTGATCACACACTATTTTAGCTTCATGCACAATACAGAATCTCTTCTACCATTGACCATTACATGCGGAAATAAAATCAAGTGCATGCTCACATTAAAACCATAAACAATCACACATATGAACACAGTATTTCATGGGAAAGATTAAAGCTAAAAACCCCAACTATCTATATATTATATGTCATAGAGATCATGTAACAATCATTGTACAAAGCTCCTCACAAGCTCTCATCACAACCTCCAATTTATACACACTAATCAAGCTAGATCTAGCAAAACACATGCTCCAATCTCTACCACCTGATAGCCAGCCTCTATTGCGTAATAAATGTTGTAGAATGGCTTATAAATAAATTTGAACCACCTGGATTGTACTGCGCAATCCTCATTAGCTTCTCCAATCACTGGTTGTTGCAAATATGCAACAGTATAGTCACAACTGATAGTTAACCTGCTCTTTCACCTATCTCTGCACTGGTCTCCACTGAAACTGTCCATGCACCGAAGTTAAATCGATGTATTCTTTAGTTGATTAATGAGTTTATAATTAGTGAATTAATTAATAATTAATTCACACCACTTTCACTAGTGTATTAATCAAGCTAGACTAAATACAACTAGCTCAACTATGTTTAGATTAGTTAAACCGAACACAACTCCATTAACTCCTCAATCAACTCCACCAAACTCTATCATGAGTTCTAACCGAAGTATCCATGTAATAACATCTACATAACCCCTCGTGAATAGCGTAATTCCTTCTATCGCCTCATGTGCCACATCCGTTCACTTAATCGAAGTGCTCCAAGAGAATAAGATAATGTTTATACCAAATATTATTAAGAGCTAATAATATTCAACATATCTATTGTAGACCGGCAATCTAAAAATTCCCGCCCAATATGTCTAAAAATAGAAGTCCATCTATTTTTTCCAACTTGACCAACCATACACAACAAGATCCCCCTGCAACTCATAGAACATGATCCATATGTCTAAAAATAGACATAGTCTAAAAATAGACTTTGCGCCAAAAATAGCCTGTGAGCCCACTTAGTGAAGGCGACTTCTTTCCACTAAGCTCATCATCTTGTTGCAATCTCAACATTATTGGTGTTCCCTTACATTATTATTGTTAGGTCGGCTAGGATTATATTGTGACCCCATGGACTCCTGTATATAGAAAGGAGGTTTTTTCATTTTAATCATCCAAGAATTGTTCATTTATGTAATGTAAAGGGGGTTTCCCCCTCAAAGAGGTTGATTTCTAAGTTGTTGATATCTCTTTTCTTCTATTTTGTGAGCTAGTTTCATAACACTCAGAGGCTACTCAACTAATGGAGAAGTTATATCTACTTTATTTTAGCTCTTGCTACAAGGCTTAAGAATATTTTATTCCTTTACAGCAGGAACCTGTCAAACACAAATTAGCAGAAAGAGTTGGAATCTACATTAAACATGGAATGTGAAAAAAAAGGCATATCTATACTAGATGAGGCCATTCTAAAATTGAGTAGCAAGGGATAAAGCTTATTGGTAGAAAAAAACAACAAATTTAACTGGAACTAGTTGTTTACCAAGATATGAATATATGTTTTCTTGAAGTTGTCCATGTAAATACTAGTTCTAAAATTTGTAAGGGACACTAAACAAGGATGTGAGGGAATAAAATTCAAAACAAGGAATAAAAAAGTGAAACCAACACTAGAGATGGAGGATATATCCAGTTTTGAATGAACTAACACACTGTCACATTAGAACCCTTTACCAACAATGCTACATGTAGAATCACATAGGGAACATGATTAACATGCACTACATACACCAGTCACAGACAAAAAGGTATGCTAGCAGATAGAGCTAGGTTGACAGACATGTATAGATTCACTAATCAACGAGCCTAGGTTAGATAGGGATGTTACAACATCTACGAAATACGGAATGTTATATACTCAACTATAAGAGAGTTAAATCATTATGGTCAGAGGACGATAGTGCAGCGGATGTTAGAGGAGGATGATAGACTATATGTTACATGATTAAAAAAAACTGGAACATTGTGTGCCAGTATATGTTAAAGCATAAAATATTCATGACTCAATCGATGGTTATCATAATAAATATTTATTTCCATCTCAGAAGATCTAGGTATTGTCGAGTGGTTCATTATAATTTTCATACACATGTGAGAAAGGTTTACTATTTTGGTACTAATCTGGAACGATATTGCAAGATAATTGGTTAGATTTTTGTTTGCGATTTTCAATTCCTGACATATCAATTTCATATGCTTCGGAGACACTTTAGCTATTGGAGGCAGGAAACTATTCAAATATTCCATGGAGTTATTTGGAGAATATATCGCTTTATGTAAAACATAGATTTATTTTCTTTGGCATTATATAAATAAATTAAAATCAAAATTTGGAATATAAATCGCTTCAAAGACAAAGCTCATAATTCCTCACCATTCTTTGAAATAAAAATACAAAGCCTTACAATGGGTTTTTTTTTGGAATTTGACATTCAAAAGTTATGTTTGATATTGGAGCATTTGCGAGACAAATTTTATGTTTAATTTCATTGTTGGAGATTTGCACATGTTTCTGTCAAGGGTTTCAGAGTTTAATAATGCACAAATTATTGTATGGTTCAATGAAGGAATATAGTGGGTCTAGGTTTATTTATCCAATTTCAAAGGAGTCACAACTATCTCCCTTTGTTATTGGATGATTCACGTTGTATACATTTTCAAATGTTAGCAGCAGCTAAGCTTGAAGGTTGAGTGAAGGAAGGCATAAATTATTCTACTCATGTCTTTATGTATGCTCCATACCTCGATGAGTGTGTTGATTGGTTGTAGACACAATGTTGATGTCTCTATACTTGTCGTGGTTACAATGTTAATGTTTCTATATAATCTTGATGAGTGTGTTGAGTGGACTTGGACACAATGATGATTGGTCTTTTCCACCATGATAATATTTGGCTTACACAAATATACAACTCTACTTGATAGCCATATTCAACATCGATAAGTGTTGGTTCCAAGATTGGATTGAGCATGGAACGAATTATCAGATGCCTTATCTAAATATTGGAGTTGATTTTTATATTATATGTTGGCATTGATTTTTATATTGGAAGAAATATCCATATTGGTGTTTATATTATGTATTTATTGTGCATTATATATGAGTGTTATATATTGACAACGATACATATCAAATTTATAGAGTAGCAATTATACATATCAATGTTATATAATGTGGAAGTTGATAATATATTGATAAAGTTGATATATTCACTTGTTGGTGTTTAATGCATATGAATTGTTGGAATTATATGGGACAACATTGTTATATATATCATAAGTGACGTTGGTATATATTGTTATATGATATGGAGTAATATTTAAAACACCTCCTTTCACTAATTTCACCAAAAGCATTAGGGGAATTTTGAGGTCTAAAATGGGCCTCCTAAGAAAAATATACAACCAAAATAAAATTTATAAGAACCAACAAGATTCAATATGATGATGTCAACCATGGGGGATGATTCGCCATTTTTGGAGTAAAAAAGTAAAAGATTAAAAAATAATAAAATAATAAAACTACTTTTCAACTCGTATTTTCAACTTATTTCCCTAATTTTTTACCCAAATTTTAGGCGGGAGTGCTCGTTGGATGTAAAATTTAATTCCTCATCTAAGGACTACCCATGTTACATACTTTCGATGGAACTTGCTACACAAAAAATGAGAAATACATGAAAAAATGTGATTGGAATCACGTTTTTCATGTATTTCTCATTTTTCGTGTAGTAGGGTCCATAGAAATTATTTACCATGGGCACTTCTTGGACAAGGAATCAAATTCTACATCCAACGAGTGTTCCCACTCGAAATTCGAGTAAACCCATAGGGAGATAAGTTGAAAATATAAGTTAAAAAAAAAAAAAAAAAACTTTTTTTACCTCTACAATTTGATGGTGTAATCTAACATTATTTTATTATTTCCACTATTATTTGATAATTTCCTTGGGAGGCTCATTTTAGACTTAAAAATTACCCTAATGGCATCATTTCCCGTCATGGAATTCAAGCATAGACTGCTTTAGGATCCTTAGCTCAAGATTCAAAGAAAGGAAGAACAAATCCAACATAGGAAGAATGGGTTTCCAGAACGACTTCATTCAATTAAAGATGACCATTCGGTTTGACCATTTTGAATTTAAAAATAAAAAATAAAATAGAAAACACTCTGTGGTACTTCCATGGTTGTTTTATAACATGATTGTAAAGCCGCCTAAAATCCAGTGGGACACCATTTCATTGGATCCCCCCTAATTCCAATCGACAAGGCAAAAGAGGGGCCATGGAATGCAATGCATTCATAATATTAATACGAACTACAATGACAACTACAACTGGTTATTTTTAGTATGACTCATTGAATACCTTTGCGACCAGTCTATAGTTGTTCTACCTTTGCCACATTTATACACTTGAATATTCTTACAAAGTTCTGACTCGCATGTGTATTGCCACCAGTTGTGCCTAGCCATGGTGGTCTACCCATCGCGGAGGTTCAGTGAATAAGGGCTCGTTGAGCTTGCCATGCTCCAAGTTTCAGTCAATTTTATATTATGGCACAATATATATATATATATATACTCATTGGGATTGTATATTTATTATGGATGAGATCTATATATATTTCTTAGATCCTTTTCGAAGGACTTCTATTTAAGGATGGAAAACATTAATGATTCAAGTAACTTGCCTCTCTATTATTCGAAAGTCCTGTTCATGGTGACGGACCGGCCAACATTCAAGGGATCTCGCCGATATGAAGTCCCAATTATACCTCGCACCGTTTGGTGTAGGAGTCACATATGGAACAAAGGACCAGTTACTTTATTCTTAAATATATGCATTGGCTCCTGCTATTAGCAATAGAGAATGATGAAAATGTACTTTTAGAAAGAAACATTACAAAACTTTTGAGGTCTAAAATGGGCCTCGTAAGAAAAATGTACAAGCAAAATAAACTTTATAAGAACCAAAGGATTCAAGATGATGATGTCAACCATGGGGGATGATTCACCATTTTTGGGGTAAAAAAGTATAAAGATTAAAAAAATATTAAAATAGTAAAACTACTTTTTCAACTTCTATTTCAACTTATATCCCTAATGTTTTACTCAAATTTTGAGTGGGAGTACTCGTTGGATGCAAAATTTAATTCCACATCCAAGGAGTACTCATGTTTCATACTTTTGATGGACCCTGCTACACGAAAAATGAGAAATAATTTTTGTGTAGCAGGGTCCATCAAAAGCATGAAACATGGGTACTCCTTGGATGTGGACTCAAATTCTACATCCAACAAATGGACACACTTGAAATTTGAGTAAACCCATAGGAAAATAAGTTGAAAATACGAGTTGAAAAAGTAGTTTTTTTATTTTTTCCCTCTAAATTCTGATTATGTAATCAAAATTTATTTTATTATTTTCAGTATTATTTTATAATTTCCTTAGGAGGCCCATTTTAGACGTCAAAATTCCCCTTATGTGGGGTATGCCTGGTGAGTGTCTGATTGCAAGTGTGCTAAGGTTCTTACATTGCAAAGGAGAGGGAAAGTTAAGTGAGGCTCTAAAAAAACGTTAATAGTACCACCCAAGAAGAGATACACCTGTGTTGGGTATGTTTTATATTCTTTCCACGATTAGTCGCACGCGCAGGGGGTGATAGTCCCCCCTGTACGTTGCACCGAGCGCAGCAGGGGAGCAGTAGCCCACTTTGTTCGGGGGTTTGAAGGGGGCGGGTAGGCCCTTGTGCAAGGTCCGGGGCAACACCCCGAGAAAAAAAATTTGGACCCTATTTTTCGGTGGGTTGACCTACCCATAGTTTTGTACATGGGTTTGCACATGGTTTTTGGGCATGATGGTTTTTGGCCCCTGATAATTTTTATATCTGAACAAAGGAACTACGGTTATGTTCTAATCCAGGGTTAATGGATTGGGGTTTATGAATGCTTCAACATGTATATATATGTGTTGTAACACTAAAAGGAATATAATGAAAAATCAAGATGGTATTCCCGATTTGGGATCTAGGGGGAAATCTTTGTGTATATTTATTTTATGTTTTATGCTCTCACTATTGTTTATTTTTTATTTTTAAGATTCATTTGCAGATAACTTTTGTACAGGGTTAAAACCTACATTTGGTATCAGAGTTATTTTGGCTTCAAGGGGACGCATTTTCTGCTGAGGGGTTTTTTTCTCGGGCCTATGGTAGACCTCGTTCAGTGGGAGATCTGCGGGGTCGATTCTTACAGTGAAAGAATATGGTGAGCAATGGAAAGATATAGATTGATAAATTTAATGGTCAGAGTTTTGAGTTGTGGAAGCTCAAGATGGAGGATCTACTAGTGGATAAATATCAATGCATCGCGGTCGATCTGGGTACTAAACCAATGACAATGTCATATGAAGACTAGAAGAAGTTGGATCGGAAGGAAAAGAGAAAAATATGGTTGTGTGTCTCAGATTCGATATTGTTGAATGTATATGGGGAAGTTATGGCGAAGAATTTGTGGGACAAGCTAGGGACTTTGTACCAATCTAAGTCTCTAGCGAATAAATTTTTCCTGCGGAAAAATTTGTATAACCTGAGGATGAAGGATGGAGACATTGTGACAGAGAATTTGAATGCCTTCAATACTGTGGTAAGTCAGTTTTCATATGTTGATTTTAAAATCTCAAATGAAGATAAGTGCATCAATTTGTTGCATTCTCTACAAGATTCGTGGGATATTATAGTTATTGCAATAGGTAGCAATACAACTACCTTGAACTTTCATGAAATTGTCTCAGCCTTGCTGTCGGAGGAAATGAGACGGAGAAATATGGAGGGCCAGAATGGAGATGCCTTATCTGTATGAGGAAGGTCCTGGAACAGAAAGAAAAATAATTTTTCAAGTGGGAGATCTAAATCTAGAGGGAGATCTAAATCTCTAGGAAAGTTTATAAAGGTGTGCTGGAAATGCAGAAAGGAAGGGCACTACAAAAAGGATTGCAGATCTAAAGCTCCTGAGAAAGTAAATGGATCTGATGATGCTCCTTCTGTAGAGGCAAAAAAAACCTCAAATGAAAGCGGGGATGTGTATTTTTCTTCTTCTTCAAATACACATGTAGATCATGAGGCATGGTTCATTGACTCAGGGACATCCTTTCACTTCACTCCCCATAGGGAGTGGTTCTGCGAGTATGATAAGTATGATTGTGGTGATGTCTTATTAGGGGATGATAGGAAGGAAAAAATCATCGGACGTGGAAAATTCAGGTTGAAGCTGCAAGGTGGAAGGATTAGAACACTTCTTGGTGTTCTGCATATTCCTACATTAGCGAGAAATCTGATTTATGTAAGCAAGATGGATGATGTAGTTGTAAAAACAGTGTTCGAGAAAGATACCTGCAAGATGGTTTGGGGAGAACTGGTATTAATGCGGGGAGTTTGGATTGGAACTCTGTAAAAGATTCAAGGTAGAGAGAAAACACCATGCTATGGCATCAAAGGCTTGGAAATATTAGAGAGAAGGGCCTTTAAATACTGCATGAAAATGGTATGGTAGAAGGTATGTCTATTTTCTCTCTGGATTTCAATTTCTATGAACATTGTGTATATGGGAAGCAAAATCAAGTGAGTTTTCCTTCTGGTGCTAAGAGGGCAAACAAGATATTAGAACTTATGCATAGTGATGTGTTTGGACCTATGTCGGTTCCATCACTGGGTAAGTTTGTGTACTATGTTTCATTCATAGATGACTTCTGAAGGAATACATGGATATATTTCTTGAGGAAGAAATCTGAAGTCTTTGACAGATTTAAATAATTTAAGGCTCTAGTGGTAAATGAGAAAAAGAAGAAAATAAAGGTGCTAAGGACAGGTAATGGTGGAGAGTTCTGCAAGAAGGAATTTTAAGAGTTCTGTAAGAAGTGTGGTATAACACGATAGAAGACTACTCCATACACACCTCAGCAAAACGGAGTTGCAGAAAGAATGAACAAAATGGTGATGGAAAAGGAAAGAAGCATGCTCAGTGGTATCGGGTTATGATAGGAATTATAGGCAGATGCAGTGGAGACTACATGTTACCTGGTTAACAGATCACCTTCAAAAGAATTGGAGGATAAGGCTCCACACGAGTTATGGACTGGTAAGAAACCCTCTCTTTCACATCTGAGGGTATTTGGATGTGATGCATATGTACATGTTCCAAAGGAGAAAAGGACTAGGTTGGATAATAAATCTGAAAGGTGCATCTTTATTGGGTATAAGGATGGTTTAAAAGGTTACAAGATTTTGAACCCATAAACAGTTGAGATGTGGTGTTTAAAGAGGTGAAATATTTTTTTAAATATGAATTCCTACCGAAGAAACCTAAGAAGATAGAGTTTGAGCTAAAGGAGGATGAATCAGACTCTACAACAGAAGAAGATTTAGAAGAGGAAGAGCCGCAAACTCCAACTATGAGAAGATCAGTTCAGGAAAGAAGACATCCAGAAAGGTATAGTCCATCTGCTTTATGTTCAAATTTTGATTTAACTATCACTGATGATGATCCCAAAACTGTCAGGGAGGCAGTGGATTCAAAGGATTGAAAACTCTGGAAGGAGGCCATGGTTGATGAAATGGCATCCTTGCAAAAAAATGAGGCATGGGATTTGGTGGATGCCAGCTAGAAGGAAGCCCATCAGAAGAAAATGGGTGTTTAAGAAGAATATGAATGTAGACGGCAAGGTGGAGAAATAAAAAGTTTAGTTGGTAGCAAAAGGATATTCCTAGGTGTTATTTTTTCTCTCGTTGCCATGGTTACTTCTATTAGATTACTTTTATCTTTTGTTGTTGCATTTGATTTTGGTGTAGAATAGATGGATGTGAAGACAACACATCTTCATGGGGATCTGGAAGAGGAGATATACATGAATCAACCTAAAGTATTTATGGTGAAGGGTAAGAAATAACTTGTATGCAGGTTAAAAAAGTCTTTGTGTGGGTTAAAATGGTCACCAAGGATGTGGTACCAGAAATTTGATACCTATATACGGGGACTTGACTTCACCAAAAGAAAAAAAAGATCATTGTGTTTATTTTAAATTAATTGGTGACAGTGTTATTTATTTGGTCTTGTATATGGATGATATGTTGCTGATTAGAAATGACAAAGAAATTATCCAAGATTTGAAGACCCAATTGTTCTCCAAATTCGACATGAAGGATCTTGGTGCTGCAAACTATATTTTGGGCATGGAAATTAAGAGAGATAAAGAAAAGAGGAAGATCTGGTTAAACTAGAGGAAGCATGTCGAGACAATATTGTAGAGGTTCAATATGCAAGATAGTAAACTAGTGAAGGTTCCTATTCTTGTAGGTGTAAAGCTATCTGCTGAACAGCGTCCCAAGACAAAAGAAGAAGAGGAGGATATGTCTCGTGTTCCATATGCAAGTGCAATGGGTAGCATGATGTATGAAATGGCTTGTACTAGACCATACATTGCACATGTAGTGGGAGTATTGAGTAGTTTTATGTCAAAACCAGTGAAGTATCATTGGACAGTAGTGAAGCGGGTTCTCATATATTTGCGTGGCACTAGTGATTATGGTTTGTGCTACTAAGGAAGACCAATATTGGATAGAGTTTTGGACATTCATGGTTTTGTTGATGCAGATTGGGCTGGATATCTGGACCAAAGAATATCTACAAGTGGGTATGTGCTTAGCCTATTTGGAGGTGCAGTTAGTTGAATGAGTAAAAGACAGTCTGTAGTGGCTCTTTCAACTACAGAGGTAGAATATATGGTAGCCACTCATGCAAGTAAGGGATAATTTTGGTTGTAGAGATTGTGTTCAAGTATGGGGTTGGTGCAGCGAGCTATAAGGACAGACTATGATAGCCAAAGTGCAATTTTATTGGCTAAGAACCCTGCTTATCATTCAAAGACAGAGCACATTTATGTTCAATATCACTTTGTGAGAGAAATGGTTGAGGATAAAAGGGTGTTGTTGGTAAATGTGGACACTTTGAAGAATGTTGCAAATTCATTGACGAAGTCTGTGAGCACTCATAATTTCTCTTGGTGTCGAGAAAAAATGGGTGTTGCAGAGATTGAATAATGACTAAGCTCTCATGTGGCCCCCTGCGGAAAGAAAACAACAAGTGGGAGAATGTTGGGTAAGTGTTATATTCTTTCCATGATTAGTCGCACGTGTGTGGGGGGGTCACAGGGAGCTGAAAGCCCCTCCCCCCCATGTGCATTGCACCAAGCGCAGTAGGGGGTCACATGGGGGGCAACAACCCCCCCCGCCGTGCACATTGCACCAAGCGCAGTAGGGGGTCACATGGGGGGCAACAACCCCCCCCTATCTTGGGGTTCGCAGGGAGCAGGTAGCCCCCTGTTTGCGGTCTAGGGTAGCGCCCCAGGAAAAGTTTTTTGGACCCTATTTTTCGGTGGGCAGACACGCCCATGGTTTTTTGCATGGGTTTACACATGGTTTTGGGGCATGATGGTTTTTGACCTCTGGTATTTTGTAGATCCGGTCAAGGGAACTACGGTTATTTTCTAATCCAAGGTTAATGGATTGGGGTTTATGAATGCTTCGGCATGTATATATATGTGTTGTAATAGTAAAAGGAATATAATGAAAAATCAAGCTGGTTGTCCCGATTTGGTATCTAGGGGAAAATATTTGTGTATATTTGTTTTATGTTTTATGCTCTCGTTATTGTTTATATTCTATTTTTAAGATTCTTTTGCAGATAATTTCTATACAGGGTTAAAACCTACAACATGAACCTAAGGATTACATCTAACATCCAGCGGAATAGTCCACAAGGTATGCGACAATCATTAAACACAAAAATTTGAGCAAGGTCTGTGTAATATCCTGTAGAATAGTCCTCAAGGATGGGTCAACAATTACGCACACAACAATATATAAAAGATATTTCTAATATCCTATGGAATAGTCCACAAGGATGTGACAAAAACTACAATCATTACAACACATTCTCAACAAGATAAGCACTAAAATAACCAAAATAGTTCAACTATCTTAGTACATGAGAAAAGAAAACATGAACTACAAAAATATACAAAATAGTCTTACAAACATTCATAATTCATGCATGAAGAACATGTTGGCCTTGATAGGCTTATGTTATTAATTAAAATTTCTAAGACACGTAGATACAATGAACATCACTAGCTCAAATAGTGGAGCATTGGAGCCACTCCTTGCTCCACAAAAGAACTAGATTTTCTCTCTATTGCTTTGTTGATGGAGCCAAGCTGAAAAGTCATTTGCTCATACAATGAGGGTGTATATATAACCAAGGATGACTCTTTGACTACACTCATGATTGTATGAATTCCCATGACTTTTCAACTTACATGACACTTTACATTCATGCATGTCCTTTGGAATTCCATTTTACAATACATTTGATCACAATGGACGTGATATACAATAGTGATGTGGAAATATGATAACTCATGACATGAAATGACATGACACTGCTAACATGAAAATTTCAAGTCATTTCAACTGTTGAGAGTTGATTTTATTCATGAAAGAGCTCTCCTTTACTCCTCTGCATGCCTTGGTGATGGGGAGTCTTCAATGACCTCAAGTCTTGGATAGTAGTCAGAAACTAGTGTCCTTTCACTTTCTCTTGATCAATCATATTGTGAGTTTAGATTCAAGAGTGTCTTTGAGCATGCTTACTTATTCTTCTTCTCCTTTATCATCTCACCATGACTTTATAGAGTACTTTTTCCTACAATTCACTTATGACGAGATGACGTCAATCTGAAAACCCCTAGCTTAAGATCATGCATTATGATCCATGAACTGAGTCTGGAACAAGTGACAAGCTGGGAAAGGATGCTCAGTGACTATGCATCTATGATTTTTAGGCAACTAGGGAGTAGCCTTGAGCCTTGAAGTTGCACAGTGTGCAGTTCAGGCTGGGCTGAGGGACATGACTGCGTTGTTTCTAGAGTCAGTGGGGACAAGTTGTAGGGATGAAAACTTGGAAAGGTTACTGCAGAGTTCAGGAGGTCAAGGAGGCCTGGGTGACTACGCAGTGCACATTTATAAGGCTCAAGGGATGAGCTTGTGTCTTGAAGTTGCGAAGTGCAAATTTCAAGCTAGGTTGGAGGCCATGACTACAAAATTCTGGAGCTCAAGGTTGGCTCTTGGTCACAAGAACTGTGGAATGGAGCAGTCTTGGGAGGCTAGTACTGCACACTACACAGTTCCAAACAACAAGGTCACAACCAGATGACTGATACTACGTAGTGCATAGCTCTAGGGAGGCCTAGTGAAGATAAGTTGTTCAATTGCGAAGTTTTCTGAAAAATGACTGTGGGACCAATGAGATTGATGTGAACAGTGATGGACTTAGATTGTGATCATGCACTTAGCATACTTGATGACTCAAGCAACATAGATCATGCAGGGTATACAAACAAAGCATTCTTCTCTGTGTGACAACTTTACGACTAGTTACAACAAGTGCACCACTAGAGAAACACTCTACGACGACCATAATGAAACTTGTGCAACAATGCTCTGAACTTTGAAAATGAGTGTGAAAAATACTTACAAGGTTAGAAAAACTAATTTACGCGGATATGACCTCTTGAAACCACTAGAACAAGCTCATACTTTCACTACAACAACCAACATGCCAAAATAAGACTCTTTTCTTATCTTGCGAAAGGGATCACAACACTTTAGGAAAATAAATGAAATGAGCTTAAAATTTTGTGAAAGCCATGAACAAGACCAAGGAAGGCTCTGAAATTTGATATAGGAAAAAATTTTGGAGGGGGTTATAGCAGCTACAACACTTGGCGACACACTGGTAGGATCCCAAATTCTCTATTTCAGTTATCTTCTTTTTTGTGGGGACTTGGTTCTTCAGGGAGTATTGATTCATCGTGCAGATCACTTTGGATTCCCCACTTACCCTATGAATAGACTAAGTCCCCATCATGCCACTTCGTTTTAATTCAAAAAAGTTACATCTTTATCATAAAGTTTAAAACAGGGGAGGGTAATGAAGCTCGTGAATTTAAGATTTTAAAAGTAAATTTTTTCATCTTCAATGTTGCTCTGCTAGTAGCAGGCCTAGAAAATACCCAAATGGAGTCACTTCATGAATACAAACATTTCTCCACTGCCAGCGAGCCTGAATAGTACCCCGATGATGTTGCTTGCTTTACCTCCTTGTATAGGAAGAATTTCTCTTCTTTCAATTTTTTTTTTTAAAGGGGATTGTGCATTGGAACTTATTTATTTTGGGCAAAAGAGGGATCCCAACTTATTTAGAGTAGGAGAGTTTGTTCCTTCAAAGAATTATATAGGTTCATTTGACTTAGTTTTGCTGGTTTATATTTTCCCCTTCTCCCTTTTACTGATTGGATAAGCATGAAAACACCAAAACAAAAGAACCAAATATGGGCACAAGTTTTCCCATATAGACAAGAGTTCATGGTTTTCCAAAAACTCTCCTTATAGACGGATCATATTTTCCGTCGGAACTTCATCAGCCAAAATACATAACTAATACGAGGAAGACATACGAAAGGCTAACAAAATGTTGAAGTGTCATAAGGATCCTTAGAATTTCAGCCACACACAATATAAGAAACCAACACATGGGCAAGGAAAACATTTATTCACATAACAACAAAAGAAAATAAGAAATCAGGTGAACAACAAGAAAAAAATGGCAGAAAACAAAGAAAACTATGTACATAGTGTAGGGCACAACCCCTGATTTTCATTGAAAATAGTGTTTTTGATTTTTTCCATTGTAGGGGAGAGATTCAGTCTTCTTTTCAAGTGATTGAAGGCAATAGGTGTGTTGGCCAAGTTTTTCATGTACTGTGAAAGGTCCAGTCCACATGGATTGAAATTTAGTGTTTTTTCCTTTGTCTTCATGGGCTTTATCCCACTTTAGGACTAAGTCACCCACACTAAAATTGTTCTTCTATTTAGACTTTTTCTCAAACCATCTCTTGATACAAATTTGGTGAAGAAGGAATTTTTCTTTAGCTTTCAACCTTTCTTCCTGGAGCTTATGAAGGGTATCCATCCCATGCTGCACTAACAAACATGGCTTGCCTTGGGATTCTTGGGAGAGTTGGAGAGAAAGAAAGTAAATGTTGGGAGGGAGGATGGCTTCTTTTCTGTATGTCGGGAAGTAGGGAGACGTTTTCATGGAAGGCTTAAGCATGACCTAGTCGACCCATAGAAAATTTACAAAAGAAGAGTTCTTGTTGAAATGACAACAAGAAATGGCACCCTAAGGGGGATTCTGATTTAATTTTACCTTAATTAAATTAGAAGTAAATTGTAATTCCACATCACATGTCAACTTGTAAGAGTTAACTGAGATAGGAAGATTTAGTTATCTCAATTAATTCGAATTGAGGGTCAAACTGGAGGCATGTAGATTCCACTCTAAGTTTTAGGGGGCCTAGTTGCAGTTTATTTTGAGTTCTAATTAGTTAACTCAATTATTTGAGTTAAAATCAGTTTAACTATTTCTAACTAAGAGATGAGCTAGTGATAGGTCTAGTGAATTAAATATGATTTAATTCACAAGAATTGATCAATCAGTTAACTGATAATTGGCTTTAAATATTTTTTTCATGTTAGTTCTAAGAAATACCCAATTGAGATTTGGGTTAAAGGGAAGATAATTATCAGTTGTTTAAATAGAAAATTATACTAGTCATGCATGAGTTCATCAAGAATCCTTGGGTTTATTGCGAAATATATTGATGGTATTTTCCTAATTAATAAGGAATAAATTAGCCCAGGAATGTGTGAGAAAGGTTGGTCAAGCAGAGGCAAGCAACTGGTTAAATATTGGACCAAACTTGCTTAGAACAGAGTGAGAGAGTCAACAAAGTACAAAGGTTTCTCAGGAAGTAATAGATTTGTATTGTTTCATGTTCTTTACTTTACACAATATACATATAGCGAGGTTTTTAGCTAACGCTTTCCCCAGATACATCTTGTGTTGTGCGATTGATAATTATTTCTCTTACTTGTTTATGTGATTGTGCGATAGTAATTGGTTTTCCTAATTTGTATAATTGATTCAGTATTTTGTTTTAGTACATTAAAATATCAATTGAATCTATTTAGATATTTCTACATGGTATCCTATCAGGAATCACTATGAAATAGAACAACCAGAGTTTCTTTTAAACAAGTACATCGAATTTCTAGATTTATTCTTTAGGACCAGTAGTAGATAAAAATGTCTTTCACTAACTTGAGACTAGAATATTCCCTTGAGGGAAATTCGAATTACATAGCATGGAAGGACAAGATGGAGGTAGTGCTAGAGGAAAACAGACTAAGGGAATTCATAGACAGTGATATTCCCCAACCCACAGCAGCAGATTCTCAACTTCTTGATTCATGGAAGAAGAATGTAGAAAAGGCGAGAAGGATATTTTTAAAAGGAATCGAGATCGTATTGTCTCAAACCTTCATGGAAAGGAAATTCCATATGCTCTGTGGAATAATTTAACGTATCTATTTCAAAATAGCATTGACCACAGAAATTTGGTGCAAAAGGACAAGCCTAGAAAGATAAAGATGGAGAAGGGCAACACGATCCCAAAATATTTGACAAAGTTCATTCAATGTTGAGATGAGTTTGGAAGCGTTGGGGTGACAGTTAACCAGGATGACTTGGTGATCCTAGAAATTCTAGGCCTTCCCAAGAGCTAGAATAGATACTAGGACTTGATGAATGGGAGGGAGAAGCTACCAGAGTGGGAGAAATTGTGGTCCGACTATGTACACGAATAAATTCGAAAAAACACCATAGATGGATCCTCATCAAAGACTAATGATGAGGAGAACTGTTCCATGGATGGAAAGGTGAAGAAAGGGAAATGGAAGGTGTCCCATTCCAAATTGGATTCCAGTCACGCGAGCAAGAAGTGACTCTTGTGAATGGTAAAATGTTTTCACTATCATGATCTTGGACACTATGCTACAAAGTTTCCATACAGGAATACCAACAAGAAGACCTCGGGAGGAGGAGAAGGTGAAGCACTTGATTCATAATTCGAGTTGGATTTCACCCTCATCACATGCATGGTCTCATCAATGATGGGTTTTGTCTAGTACTTAGATAGTGCAGCTTCTTTCCATATGACCGCCAACAAATAATTCTTCAGTAGCTTGGAGGAGAAGGATATCCAGATGCACATCGAGATGGGAGATGACAAGAGGTAGAACGTTACCAATGTAGGTACAGTTACTTTTCAGAGGGAGTCGGGTACTCCTCTAATATTAAAATATGTCATGTATGTTCTTGGTTTAAAGAATAATTTGGTTTCCATTATTATGGTTGAAGACCATTGCTATGATGTGATATTTAGTGAAGGAAAGGTGTTCCTTCGTCACAAATCCATGTGACAAGTGAATAGCTCGGAGTTCTAGTAAAGAAACTCTATAAATTGGATGTAGAATACTATGTTGCCTTAAGCATGAAAGCAAATAAGGTGGAGATCTGAGGCATCGGTAACTTATGGCACAAGAGATTGGTGTTGAAATAGCACCCCAAGGGGGCTTCTGATTTAATTTTCCCTTAATTAAATTAGAAGTAAAATTGTAATTCCATCACATAACAACTTGTAAGTGTTAACTGGGCCAAGAGTACTTAGTTATCTCAGTCAATTCAATTTGAATGTCAAACTAGAGGCATGTAGGGTGTCTCCTACTTTTTAGGAGCCCTGTTTGAGTTATTCATGAGTTGTAATCAGTTAACTCAAGTATTTGAGTCAAAATCGGTTTAACTAGTTCTAACCGAGAGATGAGCTAGTGATGGGTCTAGTGAATTAAATATGATTTAATTCGCATGAAGTGATCAATCAGTTAATTGATAATTCACTATAAATATTTGTTGCATGTCAGTTCTAAGGAAGACCCAGTTGAAATTGGGGTTAAAGGGAAGATAACTATTAGTTTTATAATTAGAAATTTTTACAGGTCATGCATGAGGTCATCAGAAAGCCTTGGATGTATTTCACAATCATTAATTGGAAATTTACTATTTAATAGGGGCTCAATTAGCCCATGAATTCATAATAAAGGTTGGTCAAGTAGAGGCAAGCAAGTGGTTAAATATTGGACCAAAATTACTTAGATCAGAGCAAGATCGGATTGAGACAGTTAGTAGAGTGCAAATATTTCTCAAGAAGGGAAATATCATTGGATTGTTTCATATTCTTGACTTTATGAAATATGCAAATAGCAAGGATTTTAGCTGAGCCTTTTCCTAGATACATCCTATGTTGTGCGATTGATAATTATTTCTCTAATTTTTTATGTGATTGTGCGATTGAAATTAGTTTCCACAATTTGTAGAATTGATTCAGTAATTTATTTTAGTGCATTACAAGATCAGTTGAATCTATTTAGATATTTCTACATGGTATCAAAGAAGAATGTTTTTGAGTGGCGAGTTTGCAAAGAATATATGAAAAAATTTGTGAAAAATATTCAAAAACAAATAGCAGTTTTGGATTCCTTGCGAAAAAATACCAAATTCAAAAAAACAATCGACCGAATCAAAGTTAAGATGAGGGAGATATCTCCAATTTAAAATCAACTCTTTTTTTAGAAAATTTTGTGATGGTGAGACATTTACAACGCGGATCTAAGATTCTAGAGTGGTCAGCTGATGTGATATTTAGCAAAGGGAATGTTTTTCTTAGACACATCGCCACGAGACATATGAAACAGATCGGTGTTCGATTCAAGAACGTATATGTTCTCGAGGTTGAAGATGCATGCACAGCTTTGAGAAGCAAGGCAAAGGTTAGAGACTTGGTGATTGAGACAAAGCATGAATTACCTCTCAAAATGCAACCTCAAGATAAGAAACTAAAGATGTGGAGCAGCCACAAGCAAAGGTACAAAGATAGGAATCACCCACTCATGCAGAGACATATCAAGACGGAAGAAAGCACATGAGAGATGTTGACAGGTTGTTGCTAGATGTGAGAGAGAATGTGGGAGCACCCACATCACACTATAGGCAGAGAAGGTTCTGAGAGTGGTACACCAGATACATGTCTCTTATGAGTGAAGGTGTAGATATAGAACCATATTGTTTTGAGAAAGCATTGCAAACAATGCATGGGAAGTTGTCCCAAGACCATATGGGAAGTCATTTGTAGGATCTAGGTGGATCTACAAGGTGAAGTAGGTAGCAGATGGGAGTGTGGAGAAGCACAAGACAAGGTTTGTGGCCATAGGCCTCTGTCAGGTGGAGGGGATTGATTATGATGAGACTTTTGCACCAGTCACAAGGTACTCATCAATAAGATCCATCATTTCACTCTCAACATAGATGGGATGGAAGATGCATCAAATGGATGTAAAGACAACCTTCCTCATTGGGGTGATTGAGGAAGATGTGTACATTGAGAAGCTATAATTTTTTGAGACTTTCGACAGGGAATTGAATGTGTGTAGACTCAAGAGGGCATTGTATGGGCTGAAGCAAGCATCTCGTGCTTGGTACACCAGGATAGACATCTATTTCACTGGGTGGGGCTTCACCAATAGTGTAGCAGATGAAAAAATTTATTATATTGTGGTATAAGGTAATATTTTGATTATTGTAATTTATGTCAATGATCTGATACTGACAAGTGATGAGAAAATCATCAAGCCTTGCAAAGAGGATATTGCAAGAAAACTTGAGATGAAGGACATGGGCTCTTGCATTATTTCCTGGATTGGAAATATGGAAAAGACATGGGGAGATATTTGTATCTCAAGGAAATTATGCCAACAAGATCCTCAAGAAGTTCCACATGTGGGGAAAAAAACTCATGGAGACTCCTCTAGTAGAAAATAGAAGGAAGGAGGATGCTACTTTAGGTGAAGTAGTAGATGTTATTGTCTACAAGAAACTGGTGGGTTCACTCATGTATTTAGTGAATACATGACCGTAAATATATTATGTGGTTAAGCAACTTATTCAAGCTATGGTTAATCCTACCAAGATATTCTGGAAGGAAGAAAAGTGTATAAATTATATACAAGATGCATGTATATATCCAAATTCTCCTTATATAACAATATTTTATCTTCTTGCTAAATACAGAATCCTTCCACTGTTAATATTTTGCGGAAATTAAACATTCAATTGCAAACACATAAAGAAATAAAAACAATCGCATATAACACAGTTGTTTAATGGGAAATCCTGAAGCTAAAAACCACAACTATCATATATTATGTATCATGGAGATCATGTAACAATCTCATACAAAGCTTAGTACCTCAAGCTCTCAGTACAATCAATCGTCGCACAATAATCAGAAGAAATCTGCAAATCCATGCATTGATTTCTTGCCACCTAATAGCCTGCCTCCACTGCGCAACCCCTACTAAAGAATAGCTCTGAATGAATTCTAATTACCCTTGCCTTGACTATGAAATCCTCATTGGAAACCCCAATGTGTGTGTGGTGCAATCAATGCATCACTATAGTCACAACAGATAGTTTGTCTTGCCCTTTCACCTATCTCTCCACTGGGTCTCCACTGGAACTGACATGCACTGTAGTTAATTGATGTATTGTTCAGTTAATTAATGATTTATTATTTTTGAATTAATTCACTCCACTCTCACTAATGTATCATTCAGTTAGACTAGATACAACTAGCTCAACTGATTTTAACTCCATTAACTGAGTTAAATTGAATAACAACTCCATGAACTACTCTTCCAAATTTGTCATAACTTTTCCACTTCAGTTCTAACTGAGTCCTCCATGCATGAACCACCAGTAAACCCTAGGAATTTTGTAATTCCTTCAGCCCACTGATTTTCCAAATTTGTGCACTGAAACTAAGTGCTCCAAGAGAATAAGTTGTTGTTTATTGTCGGATTATTATTAAGAGCTGAAAATAATCAACACTTCTAATTTTAGATCGACGATCTATAAATAGACTTTGCCCAATATTCTAAAAATATAATTTCATCTATTTTTCCAACTTGACCAACCATCCACAAATAGCATCCTTCAACTTCTGAAATATGATCACCATGTCTAAACAAATACATAGTCTAAAAATAGACTTGCGCCAAAAATAACATGCGGGCCCACTTAGTGAAGGCAACTCTTTTCACTAAGCTCATCATCTTGTTGAATCTCAAAACTCCCTCCCAACAAGATAGGGATTATCTTCCACCTCAATCCTACCTCTATGGTATTCGAATTTGCTCCTAGTGAGCGCTTTCGTCAGAATATCTACATCCTGATCTTCCGTAGGAATGTACTGAAGCAACATGATCTTTCACTACACAAAATCTCTGATATGATGATACCGGATATAAATATGTTTATATTTATCATGAAACACAGGATTAATTGAGATTTTAATGCAACTCTAATTATCACAATGTATCACTGTGGGATTTAAATGTGAACCGAACAAACCAACCAGGATCTTCCTCATCCAGATAGCCTCACATGTAGCTTGAATTGCTGCCATGTATTCTGCTTCCGCTGAATGGAGTGCCATGGATCTTTGTTTCCTTCTGCACCAAGAAATTTTCGTAGATCTGATACTGAAAAATCCCTCCTGATGTGTGCTTTCTTTCCGTTGGACTGCCTGCCCAATCTTCATCCGTGAATCCATGCAACTTCACCTCATCCATCTATATGTACCATAAACCATACTCAGATGTGCCCCTGAGATACCTCAGGACATGCTTGCCTACCTTCCAAAATAGCTTGGTAGGCTTAACCATCGCTTGTGAAAGTTGGTTCACCACATAGCATATGTCTGGTCTTGTATTAACTAAATACATGAGCGAACCCACCAACTGTCGATAAACAGTGGCATCCACAACCTCTACCAATGTAGCATCCCTTTCCTCCAATTTCTTGGAAGAGGAGTGTCAATAGGCTTGTAGCCTTGCATATGAAACTTCTCCAGTATCTCCCGGGAATACTTGCCTTGAGACACAAATAGTTCACCTTCCCGCTGCCATATTTCCAATCCAAGGAAATAATGAAGGAGGCCCAAATCCTTCATCTCAAACTCCTTTGCAAGATCTGCCTTGCATGAATGTATCAACTACTCATCACCTGTTAGTATTAAATCATCAACATAAAGAACAATGATTAAAAGCTTACCCTCCACCACAAATTGGTACAGGTTTTCATGCGCCTCACTCTTGGTGAAGCCAAGTCCAATGAAATATCTGTCGATCCGTGTGTACCAAGCACGTGGTGCTTGTTTTAGCCCATACAACACTCTTTTGAGCTTTCACACATGCGAATCGCTGCTGAAGATCTCAAATCCTTCAGGCTGCTCAATGTACACCTCTTCCTCAATGATCCCATTAAGGAACACAGTCTTCACATCCATCTGATGAATGTACCAACCCATTTGCGCTAAGAGAGCAAGGATGGTCGTTATGGAAGAATATCGTGCGACAAGTGTAAAGGTTTCTTCATAATCAATCCCCTCGATCTGTGAGAAGCCCCGGGCAACAAATATTGCCTTATACTTCTCAACACTCCCATCAACAGCTTGCTTTACCTTGTAGATCCATATTGATCCTACAATTAATTTTCCCACGAGCCTTGGAACAATCTCCCAAGCACTGTTTCTAACAATGGAGTCATACTCCTCCACCATGGCATCTACCCATGTGGGCTCCTGCATTGCTTCTTCAAAAGAAGATGGCTTTTTCACGATACACATGCTCATCAGAGCCATGTATCTAGTAAATCAGTCAGGTGACTGTCTCTGTCTGTGCTGTGATGTAGGAACTCCTACATTCTATGCTGCATCAAGCTTCAGTCTCTCAACTTCTGTGGTATGATTTCTTCCTTGTCTAATGTTTGGTTCTGCATGATTGGACTCCTCCACTCCATGAATCTCCTCATGTGGTTGATCCACATCTAAAGGCTCATCTTTGGGAACAAGAAGTTCCTCCTCTACATGCAAGTGCAGCTCCCTCTCGAGCGACAACTTCATGGCTTTCACCTCATTTAATTTTATATACCGTCGCACCACAATCATCTGACTATCTGGAAAATACACACGATAATTATGGAGTGTTTCTGTGTACCCCATAAATATCCCAACTTTTGCAGTTGGCTCCAGCTTCTTCCTAGCATCCTTTGTCACATGAATGTAAACAGATGAGCCAAAAATGTTCAAATGAGAAATATTAGGTTTCTTACTAGTAAAAGATCCTTTAGGTGTACTCATGCCAAGTACTCTATGAGGACAACAGTTTTGCACATAAACCGTAGTGTTGCATGCTTCCGCACACAAGTGCATCGGTAGGTCCTGGTCATGCAGCATTGCTTGTGTAACACCCACGATCGTTCTGTTCTTCCTCTCCGTGACCCCATTTTGTTGTGGGTTATGAGGTTCTATGAGTTCTCTTCGAATTCCTTTTTTACTACAGAAGTCTTTGAATTTTCCCGAGATGTATTCACCACCACTATCGCTCCGTAGAGCTTTCACTTGCTTCCCCGACTCCTTCTCCACCAATTCTTTGAACTCATATAACTTTAAGAACGTTTCACTCTTCTTCTGCATGAAGAAGATCCAGCATCTACGAGAATATTCATCAACAAATATAACATAATACCTGTGTTTTTTTGTTGAAGCAACTGAGAAAGGTCCACACACGTCTGTGTGAATTCTCTCCAGGATCACCAAAGCATGGTTATCCTTCTCATGAAAGGTGGTCTTCACAAAATTACCCATATTACATCCCTTGCACTAATCTGACTGTGCAAGAGTACCCTTGGTAAGTTCAGTATAAATCTGCTGCAAAATCTTCAAAGTGCCATGGTGAAGATGGCCCAATCTCCTGTGCCATAATTCGCCCTCATTCAAGCTCACCACTTATTCTACTTTGCCCACCATTGCAGCATAGCCATCTACCTCCAGCTTGTAGAGATTCTTAACTCGAATCCCTATCCTTTTGGTTTGACCCATTGTTTTATGTCGAAGGAAGGCTTTTCCCTCACTGAAAACAACATCATAACCTTTGTCTTCCAACATTGCGACCAAGACCAAGTTCTTCTTCAAACCTGGAACATGCATAACATCCTTCAACAAGAATGGATTACCGAACTCCCTCTCAAAGGTAATGGTCCCAATGTCGGTCGCATTGTATCGACCATCGTCGCCCATCTCTATATGCATCTGGAGGTCCTTCTCCTCCAAGTCACTAAACAACTCCTTGTCTCCCATCATATGGAAAGACACACCACTATCAACATACCACACCAATCCCAGATAGCTTGAAACCAAGCATGTGATCAAAGAGAAATCAATTTCAAATTGCGAGGCTAAGGCCTTTCCAGTTGCAGCTCCAGCGGCCTTCTTGTTCTTCTTCTTCTGTGGGCAATTAGTGGCGAAATGCCCATGTTCGTGACAATAAAAACACTTCACTTTGGAAAAATCTTGCTTCTTGCCTTTAGCATCAGATTTTGAAGGAAATTTCTTCCCCTTCCCTTTCCTTGCTTTGGTAGCCAAAGTGAAATTCTCTTCATCTTCATTCTTCGATGAAGAGCCATCCCTGGTACCCCGCCTTATCTCCTCCTGCACAAGATCCGACCAAAGTCGCTCCCATCCCGACAGTTTCTCCCGTCCATTAACAAAGTCTTTGTAGTTATGCCAAATCTTCGAAACCCCAAGGAGATCCAAGCTCACCAAGTATTCATCATCAAAATTAATCCCCACACTTCCCATTTCATCCCTATAGTGGAAAAACGTCTTGAGATATTTTGTAATATTGTCGCCCTTCTCCATTTTTATTTTTTTGAGCTTGTCCTTCAGCGCCAACTTCCTCTTGTCGCTGTTGCTTTGGAACAAATCTGTCCAAGCCTTCCACATTAAGAATGAAGTGGCTTTTCCATGAAGGTTGGACACAATATGGTCCTTCACACCTTCCAATAGAATTTTTCTTGTCTTTGTTATCTTCTTTTGCCATGCATCAAGTAATGCAATATCGCTAGATCCCGACTTAGGAACATCGCTATCGATGAACTCCTTCAGTCCATTATCCTTGAGCACCGCCTCCATCCTATCCTTCCAAGCTATGTAATTCGAGCTCCAATCAAGGGCATACTCCAATCGCAACCCATTGAGAGACATTTCAATGTAAACTCAACTTCTACACCAAGAATTTTCTGTAGAAAATTCGAATTTTCCACTAGCACAAACTCAGCAATTCTTCACAATTGCAACCTTCAATAATTAACAAAGCTCTGATACCATGTAGAAATTATATACAAGATGCATGTATATATTCAGATTCTCCTGATCTAAAAATATTTTATCTTCTTGCTAAATAAAGAATCCTTCCATTGTTAATCTTTTGCGGAAATTAAACATTCAATTGCAAACACATGAAGCAATAAAAACAATCGCACATAACACAGTTGTTTAACGAGAAAGCCTAAAGATAAAAACCCCAACTATCATATATTATGTATCATGGAGATAATGTAACAATATCATACAAATATTAGTACATAAAGCTCTCAGTACAATCAATCGTCGCACAACAATCAGAAGAAATCTGCAAATCCATGCACTGATTTCTTGCCACCTAATAGCCTGCCCCCACTGCACAATCCCTGCCAAATAATAGCTCTGAATGAATTTGATTTAACCTTTCCTTGATTGCACAATCCTCATTGGCAACTACAATGTGTGTGTGGTGCAATCAATGCAACACTATAGTCACAACAGATAGTCCATCTTTCCCTTTCACCTATCTCTCCACTGGGTCTCCACTGGAACTGACATGCACTGTAGTTAACTACTGTATTATTCAGTTGATTGATGAGTTATTATTTTTGAATTAATTAACTAATTAATTCACTCCACTCTCACTAGTGTATCATTCAGTTAGACTAGATACAACTAGCTCAACTAAGTTTAACTCCATTAACTGAGTTAAACTGAATAACAACTCCATGAACTACTCTTCCAAATCTGTCATAACTTTTCCACTTCAATTCTAACTGAGTCCTCCATGCATGAACCACCATTAAACCCTAGGAATTGTGTAATTCCTTCAGCCCACCGATTTTCCAAATATGTACACTAAAATTAAGTGCTCCAAGAGAATAAGTTGTTGTTTATTGTCGGATTATTATTAAGAGCTAATAATAATCGACACTTCTATTTTTAGATCGACAATCTATAAATAAACTTCGCCCAATATTCTAAAAATAGAATTTCATCTATTTTTCCAACTTGACCAACCATCCACAAATAGCATCCTGCAACTTCTGAAATATGATCACTATGTCTAAAAATAGACTTGCACCGAAAATAGCCTGCGGGCCCACTTAGTGAAGGCGACTCCTTTCACTAAGCTCATCATCTTTTTGAATCTCAACAACAAGCATGTGTCAAGATACCTCAGAGGCACTGCAAAGTATGGGCTATGGTACAGACAGATATAGGGAATGAAGCTTCAAGGCTTCACCGATATAGATTGGGAGGGGAGTCCATCCGACAGAAGAGCGTACTCTGGGTATCTTCAAAGATAGGATCTCAAGAAGGTTTGCATAGTAGGAAACATAAATCAGTTGTACTTAGCTTTAGTTAAAGGAAAAATACATGGATGTTCTACCAAGCAACATGTGAGGCCATTTGGATGAGGACGATATTTTTTGGTTTGTTTGGTCGATAGATGGATCCGATGGTGATTTATTGTGATAACCGGAGTTGCATCAAACTATCGATTAATCTAGTTTTTCATGACATGTCCAAGAATATTGATATATGGTATCACCATCTCAGAGATTGTGTGCAGAGGCAGCTTATGTCATTAGAGTACATTCCCATGGAGGAGTAGGATGCAAACATCTTAACGAAGAAACTATCAAGAAGATAATTCGAGTTCCACAGAGACAGGATCGAGGTGGAAGATAATCCCTTTCTTGTTGAGAGGGAGTGTTGAAATTTCACCCCAAGGGAGCTTTTGATTTAATTTTCCCTCAATTAAATTAGAATTAAAATTGTAATTCCACATCACATGATAGCTTTGTAAGTGTTATTTGAGTCAGCAAGACTTAGTTAGCTCATTCAATTCGAGTTGGAGGTCAAACTAGAGGCATGTAGGGTGTCTTCTAATTTTTAGGAGCCTGAATGAGTTATTTGCGAGTTGTAATTAGTTAACTCCATTATTTGAGTTAAATTCAATTTAACTAGTTCTAATTGGGAGATGAGCTAGTGATAGGCCCAGTGAATTAAATTTTATTTAATTCACATGCACTGATCAATCAGATAATTGATAATTCTCTATAAATAGTTGTTGCATGTCAGTTCTAAGGAAGGCCCAGTTGGGATTGGGGTTAAAGGGAACATAACCCTCATTGTACTCAGAAAACTATGTAGTTCATGCTGTGTAGTTCATGCATGAGGTAATCAAGATTCCTTGGATGTATTGTGAAATCTATTGATGGTAATTTCCTAATTAATAGGGGCTAAATTATCCCAGGAATGTGTGAGCAAGGCTGGTCAGGAATAGGCAAGGAAGTGATTAAATATTGGACCAAACTTGCTTAGATCGTGAGCACCACCGCAGTGAGACACTTAAGAGAGTGCAAAGATTTCAGAAGGGAAATAGAATCGTATTTTCATGTTCGAGCGGGAAAATCCGATTGGATATACAGATAGCGGGGTTTTTAGCTGAGGCTTTCCCAAAATACATCTTGTGTTGTGCCATTGATAATTTATTCTCTTACTTGTTTATGTGATTGTGCGATCAAAATTGGTTTCCACAATTTGTAGAATTGATTCAGTATTTTTTTTAGTAGATTAAAATATCAATTGAAAATATTTAGATATTTCTACAACTAGTCCATCTAAACCATGGCACTTTGAATATCATGCAACATATTTCATGGTGACTTCCAAAGGGTGCACTTGCATAACGAGATACATGCAAAGGTTGTACACTGGGGAAGTATACCAAAGCAACCTTTCATGAGAAGGAAAGTCGAGCAAAGGCGATCATTGAGAGATTTCACTCAGACATGTGTGGACCGTTCTAGACAAATTACATAGCAAAGAAAAGGTATTATGTGATTTTTGTTGATGATTATTCAAGAAAGTGTTGGATTTTCTTCATGTAGAAGAAAGATTAGACGTTCTCCAAGTTTTGTGAGTTCAAAGCACTTGTCGAGAAAGATACATGGAAGAAGGTGAAGGCTTTGAGGAGCGATAATGGTGGAGAATACATTTCTAACGAATTTAAGAAATTATGTGCCTTAGAAAAAATTTGAAGAGAATTGGTTTCACCTCATAACCCACAACAGAATGGGGTTGCAGAAAGACAAAACATAACTATTGTGGGAGCAACACGAGCTATATTGCATGATCAGGACCTACCGATGCATCTGTGGGCGGAAGAATACAAAACAACAGTATTTGTGTAGAACATAAGTTCATCATCGGATACTTTGGATGAGTACACCAGAGGAAGCTTTTTCAAGTAAGAGACCAGATGTGTCACATTTTAAAATTTTTAGTTCATTAGTTTATTGCCATGTGACCAAAGATGCGAGGAAGAAGCCCAACAACTAAGTTGGGGATATTTGTGGGGTACACTGATACACCTCACAACTATCGGGTGTACTTGCCAGCACACAGGATGATAGTGGTCAAAAGAGATGGGAAATTCAATGAAGAGAAGGCCATGTGAATTTCCCTTGAGTGGGAGCTTCAGTTGCATGCAATTGAGGAGATCTTGGCTCCTAAAGAAGAACCTCAAGATATGGAGCAGCCACAAGCAAAGGTGCAGAGAGTGGAAGCACCCACTCATGCAGAGACATCCCGAGACGGAAGGAAGCACAATAGGGAGAGGTCGACAAGTTGTCTCAGATGAGAGTGTGAGCACCTACATCACAAGATAGGCAGAGAAAGTCCCTGCAGAGGCACACTGGATACATGGCTCTTATGAGTCAATGTGTTGTGACAGAGCCATTCTCTTTTGAGGAAGCTGTGGAGGAACCCGCATGGGTTGATGCCATGATCGAAGAATATGATTCGATCATCAGGAACAGTGCATGGGAGATTGTCCCAAGACCGGTTGGGAAATCAGTTGTAGGTTCGCGATGGATCCACAAGGTGAAGCATGAAACAGATGGGAGTGTGGAGAAGCACAAGGCCATATTTCTAGCCAGAGGGTTATCTTAGGTGGAGGGGATTGATTATGATAATACCTTTGCACCAGTCACAAGGTACTCATCAATCAGATCCATCCTTTCACTTTCAACGCATATGGGATGGCAGATACATCGGATGGATGTAAAGACAACCTTCCTCAATGGGGTGATTGAGGAAGAGGTGTACACTGAGTAGCTGAAAGGTTTTGAGACCTTCAACAAAGAGTCACATGTGTGCAGACTCAAGAGAGCATTGTATGGGATGAAGCAAGAACCTTGTGTTTCATACACTAGGATCAACAACTACTTCACTAGGTTGGGCTTCACCAAAAGTGAAGCAGATGCGAACCTTTGCCATATTGTGGTAGAAGGTAAAAGTTTGATTATTTTACTTTATGTTGATGATTTGATACTGACAGGTGATGAGCAAATCATCAAGTCTTGTAAAGAGGATCTTGCAAGAGAATTTGAGATGAAGGACATGGGGCTCTTCCACTATTTCCCGGGATTGGAAATATGTAAAAGAGATGAGGAGCTATTTGTATTTCAGGGCAAGTATGCCAATGAGATTATCAGGAAGTTCCACATGGAGGGAAGTAAACCCATGGAGACTCCTCTAAAGGTGAGACCTGAGGAAGGAGGATACTTCGTAAAAGGTAATAGATAAAGGCAAATTTAGGTGCATGTATTTGGTGAACACCCGACCAGACATATGTTATGTGGTTAACCAACTTAGTCAAGCCATTGTTATGCCTACCAAGATATTTTGGAAGGCAAGCAAGCATGTATTGAGATAACTCAGAGGCACTACAGAGTATGGGCTATGGTACATACAGACAGAGGGAGTGAAGCTTCAAGGTTTAACCAATGCATATTGGGCAAGGAGTCCATCTGACGGGGAGAGCACATCAGGGGGCATCTTCTGCATAGGATCCGTTGTAGCTCCCAGAGACAACCTTGAGTTGTATAAAGACCAGTGCCTAGGACATCTTAAATGTAAGGAGCATATGACTCAACTGATTGCAGTTGACAATGTTAGGCTCTCATGCAACTATCACTAAGATGAATGGTTTTAATAAGGGTGGAACCAAGACCCCAAATTTAAACACAATAACTAAGAAAACTGCAGAAAATGAGTACAAACTGCAAATAGTAAATGCATCAGATAGCTTTAAGACATAATGTTGTAAAGGGGGCCGACTTCTAAAATGAACACACAGATATCAAGTAATATATGAGCGATGACAATGGCAGAAAATGGAGTAAGATATCAACTATAACTGGGCTTATTCAAGGATAAGAATCATATATACTGGGCCTATGCAAAGATAAGAATCCATATATTTGGGCTCGTTCAAAGATAAGAATCCATTTTAGTTAATATCAGAAGAACAACAAAAGAGAGAGAAAATGAAACAAAGTATCATGCCTGAGCCATATTTAAAGTGTTATAGATGAGTAAATATGAGTATCTGCTATGATAAATTCACATTTAAACATGGGAGCACTCGCATTCCAGAGCATGAGATACAAGAGATGTGGAGAGGTACGAAATGAACATTTATATTCAAAAACAAGGAGAAGAGTTACAAACTGTGAATCATCTAGAGCAGAATCCCCAATTCCAGCAAAACTTCTTATTACTGAATCCCTACAGGCTCTTCAAACATCTACTATCAAATTTCATACAAAATACATACAAAACACTTGAACTAGTGAGTCCTTTGGAAAATTTGGAACCTTTTGTTAGTGTTGTCTTCCTGCTTTTATAACCTCTAATCCCTATGCGAGAGAAGATATTTTGGGAAAATATCTTCCCCTCGTGCTTGTATGTTGTTTCAGGTCAAAATCAAAAATAGAAATGATGATGAGGTAAAACTACCTCTCATCATCTTACAAAGCAGGCCTAAAGCTATTTCTAACTGAAATGTGACAATTGATTAAACTGAAAGTAAAAATTGCAGGAGTGAAATAAGGATTTCACCCAAAATGACAAAATGAACAAAACATAAGGTGAAAAGGCCACATAGGCCTATTCGTGAATTATCATTGATATTTGATGAGGCAGGCTGATCACGTCGACGAAAGATAGGACACTGTTAGTCGGGGAAGGATCGGCCTTCGTACCTGAGGGTGTGGTACCGCCGATACTGGCCGACTTGGCCTTCTCGCGCGGAGGGTCGGCACTACCGGTAGTGGATGAGTTGGCTCTTCTCTGTGGCCGGGAGGTTCCTATGGAATGGCCAATGGTCATGATCCATTGACTTAGACGTGGAATTGAACCTATTCATTTTTCTTCTCGCTTCCTTTGGCGTGGAGGAGAGGGTCTGTGGCATTTAAAATGCCATAAAAACCTTTCGTACGCAACCAATTAAATATATCTCCGCGATGAGTGGTTGACTTTTCAGCAAAGCCCGTGAAGGTGGAGGAGCAGTGCAGAGGCAGGGAATGCAGCGAAAGCGTTCCCATGGTGAAAACAGTGTTTAAATTTGATTTGGTGTGAAATTGTGCAGAAGGTGGTTTTGCGAAAAACCGGAGTGGTTTTCGCGTGGGGTTGAAGTGGTAAGCGGTAATGGGCCAAATGAACACGATACAGTTAGGTGGTGTACGTGTGTCTTTACAAAGCCACCCATTTCACATGGAAAGAGCGCGATCATGTTATTTGATGAAATGAATGTGAAAATGAATGGGAGCCGTCTGATCTGGGCAATCTAGATCAACGGTGGAGGAAGAATGAGATGGACGAACCTGCGCGGTCAGGTGGGATCGACACTGACGTCAGCAATTTTTTCATGTAGTGGCCTGATCAGTTATAGGGTTAAGGTAGCGAGAGTGATGTGGGCCATTAGATAAATAAGATCAATGGTCCAGATCAGAGCGAGGAATGCAATAATGGATGGATGATTGGGAAACTTTCGAAGGAGCGATAGAGCGAGGAAAGTTGGATCGTGATGGAGATCAACAGTGGAGATCAACTGTGGGGGCTCTTGGAGGTACGGAAAGGTCTGTGGGATAGGTGCCTCTGCAATGAATATGGACCGTTGGATGGAAATATTCTACAATCAAAGGGGTCAAATGCGGGGGCACCATGGAGGTAAAAGGGGGAGGAAAGGGAGTAGTCCCGCTGGCCATTGGATCAGATAGATCAACGGTAGAGATTAAACTCGAAGGGAGAAAGGATGTGCGGGAGGAAGAAAGGTGGGATTAATGTGGGACATTAGATGAGGGGAAATGAACAGTTTTGATTGAATCGGGACTACACACATCGGGAATTCAGACAGACGGGAGTAGGAACCACAGAGGGAGCGATTGCGATATGCTGAGGGAGCGAGAGCTCTTGGATTGGGAGCGAGATCAACGGTCTGGATCATATCACGGGGGGATGACAAATGGATGAATGAGGTGGAGGACTGCGATATGGCGAGATAGTGCCGACCATTGGATCTGGGGAAGCTGAATCAACGGCTCGGATTATATCGGCAGGGAATGAACATCGGCGGTGAAACATAAAGTGGAAAAGGGGGAGAGCGATGCGCGATGTGCGATAGAGCGATGAAGCGATGACCATTGGATCTGCAGAAGGAGATCAATGGTTAGGATTTCGTCGGGGTTTCGCACATCGGCAGAAAATAATTCAGGAGCGACGACATTAGAGTGTTGCGATGTGCGATGAGCGATGGATGGGCGCGGCGCGATGGAGTGATGACAATTGGATCTGGGAGAGATCAACGGCTAGGATTCCATCGGCAGGGGATGATCATCGGCGGAGATGGGGAGGCGGAAGGGAAAGGGTGAACCCTGATGCGATGGCTGTCGGATCTTGGGGAATGGACGGTCCAAATCATATTGAGGGATCGGCCATCGGCAAAACAGAAAACTTGGAAGCAGGAACTTGGAAAGAGCGACGTGCGATGGCTGATGGGTTTAGCACTCGATCACGGGGCCTAGTCTCATGGCGGAAAAGGGGCTCGGGCTTAAGCGAAAGGGGCTTAGAGGCCTAATATGTAAAAATGAGCGCTTTTAAAGCAAAAAGGTGGATTTTTGGCCTTTTCAAGGGTTCCGATAGGTGAAATTTGGGCTTTGACAATCTATGTGGTCCTTGTTGTATTTTCTTTGCAGTATAAGGCTCCTTATCATTAGACATCCCAGCTCGGTGGGGGATGTCATAACAACATTGGCTCCACTTGGGGATGACCTGTTTGTCCTTGAACAAGTTGAGAACTTTGCAGACCATCTGTTAGCCTTCTTCCTATTAACACAGTCCCTTGTTGCCTTCTCTTCCTTCTTCATGACAAATCAAAACAGTAAAAATCATAATAAAAGCAACTGAATAATGTACAATACCATACAGCAGACCTTTCGGCCTGAATCAATACTGGAAAAAGGGTTTTAAGAATTGCCCATTCATAGGGGCTTCGAGCAGATCACCCTACCAATTTTCCCGTCTGAAAGTATCGTTTCCTCTGGCTTCAGCAATTTTGAAAGGTCCGAACCATAGAGGATCAAACTTTCCATGCTTTCCTTTCTTAGCCCTTCTTGTGTCCCATCTTAGCACCAGATCCTTGACCTACATCTCTTTATCTTTAGCATAAGCCTGTATCTCCAGGATGTTATATTTTGGCTCATCGTCACGAAGCACTTGGCTAAAAAAGGCAATGGGCTTTTCATGACCTTCCTCATTTCTGTAAGCCCTCAGTCATGGGGCTCCATTCCCTTCCTTTGAGTTGGCTCCATCAAAGTGCAAGTTCCAAATCCCACCTTCTTCATTACTTGAAGACTACTCATTCTTCACTTGATAGAAAGATGGCTCCTCCAAGTAATATTGGTCTTCCTCAAGAATTAGACAAGAAAACTCACCCTCTTTACTATATACCGGTGAATTTACTGAATTATCAGCTTTATTGACCATTTTCACAAACCTTGTTTCCTAGTATAATCTCCTTTCTTGGCCTACAAAAACAGGGATGGTCGCATAGGTTAGGTCCAACTTTACAGATCCTCCGATTTTTGTACCCCATGATCTTGATAACAGCATCCCAAACCGAAATGGGTTGTCGGCCACTACTATGTCCATTACCATGCTCTTAGCTGGGATTTGGGCTAGATTTACCACTAAATCCTTGATAATTCCCAAACATTTGACTCTTTTAGAATCAAAAGAGTAGAGATATTTATATGAGCGAGTGATCTGCAGCCCTAGTTGTTCCATCACTGACAGGGGTAGGAGGTTATGAGATGCTCTAGAATCCAGCATTCAGTTATGCAATAACAGGTCATGAATTACTAAAGAGACGTAGAAAGGGGGAGTTGAAGAATCTAGTTCCTCCACATGGGGACCAAACACAACCATGGGCCTTTCTTCTTGGAGGTTCAAACTGTCTGGGATTGGGGCTTCTCCTTGAGGAAGCATGAAAGAAGACACCTGAGACTGATAGATTGGTTGTTTCAGAAGTTCAGTCAGGGGGACTCGGATTTTAACTTTTTCTAGCTCTTTCTGAAGGCTAAACATAGGAGGATGCTTCTTTACGAGACTTTAATTTGGCTCTTTACTGTTGGCTGGATGTTTTTCTTCCTTTGGGATGGGTTTAACATTTTCATTTGGATTAGAGGCCAACTTAGAAGAGGAAATAATGGAGTTATTAGAATGTAAAGGTTCAGTTATAGGTCTCTTTCCTTTATCTTCAATTTTCTGAGCAACGGTCTCCTTCTGAGGCATCTCTTATTCTTGTTCTTGTGTGCGCGTCCTCTTCCTAGAGGATCTGAGATCATATTTTCTGTTGAACTGTGTCTGCATGAAGTCCACAAACTTCCTGCAGTAATCATCGATTTCTGGATCTTCAACAGTTCTTGTTTTTTCTTCTTCTTCTTGCAAGGAAAGCTCCACTCCTTCACTTTCTTGCAAAGAAGACTCAACTTCATCACCATTTGAGTAAGCAATATATTGATCATCTTGCCCATCGGGGATGTCTTTGGTAGGGCCATCCATTTTCCCTTCCATATACAGCAGATGTTGTATGTGTTCTTGCTACTCCTTCCGATCTCTTTGTAATATTTACAAAGGAGGCTTTCTGTATTGGGGATTATAACCCCTGTTCGGAGCAGCTTGAGGTGGCCTGGAGGAGGAATTATTTTCTTTGAGCTCAAGCTTCACAAGATTACTCGAAATTTTATTGATCATTTTACTCATCTCCTCTATTTTGTAATCTACTACCTCTCTATCTTGACCGGAGGTAGATGCTTCTTCTTTCCCTCTCCGTCTAGCATCATGGTCTGACCTCCCTTTCGATTTACTTGTAGAAGAAAATTTAGCTTCCACTTCCAATGCATCAATCTGGGCTTCATCTAGAGTAGCAGACTTCCTTTCTCTTAAATAGAATTTGAATTCCGAATCAAAGGCTGCTACAAACACCACTTTAGCCGCGATTTGGTGAGGCTTCATTTCGGCTGGGAGACTTGTATATAATTTATTAAACCTCTTGATGAATTAGGACACATATTCATTATGTCTCTTTTTGAGTGCGTTGAATTCTGTAAGACAGTATCCGTGGTCCTTCTTCTCTCCCCATTTCTTGATAAAGGCATTTTCCATTTCCTCCCAGTTAGTAATGGAGTGGTCCCCCAAGGTCCTGAACCATTTTCTGGCCTCTCCATCCAGAGATTGGACAAACAATCTCAACACCACATCTAGATGTTCAACATCGAAATTTTCTGTGAAGGCGTAGAAGACTTCCAGGTGTTTCTGAGCTTCAGTATCATTTTCTCCATTGAAACGAGGTAGGATCTTTAAGTAATCCTAAGTCATGTCATTCGGGATCTGAGGCAATGCCAGGGGGGCATATTTGTTCAGTAGGAAGCCAGGAACAGCCATCAGAGGCTATGGAGGTGGCGAGAGAGTTTGATGTGTAATAGGAGGTGGTGGAAGAGAAGTATGTATGACAATGGGGATATACTTTACAACAGCTTGAGGGGTCGATTGAAATGATGGAATATGAGAAGTGGAAACCTATGTGACCTCTTTAACTTCTTCGGCTTTGGGAGTGGGATGCAGAAAGAAGCTCGTGGTATCTATAGATTCAACCTCATCTTTGACTTCAATATTTTCTAGGGAGGGGCTATTTGAAGTATAATCAAGGGTTCTTGCAGTAGAATCAGGACCTTGATCTTAAGCTAATTGAGAGGAGGATGGAAAGTCTTCCAGGGAGAATCTGGGAATATCTGTATAAGCTGGTTGTCTTTCTTTCCAACCTCTTTTGTGCAAAATCTTCTCTGGATCATACACTGAAGGTGTTCTAAACTGGGATGCATCTGACCTCAGGTGTGGCTTTCGGGAAGCCAGGACTGCAAATAGATTTATCTTTGAATGACAGTGGAGTCACCAAGGTGAGGGATCTCCAACTCCCAACCCTTCCTGCTCACCTATTCTGAAGGGTGGATTAATATTTTTTGAGGCCCATGGATTCATCTCTTCAAATTCTTTCCCCGGCAACGGCGTCAGAAAGATGTTGTAGCTCCTAGAGACAGCCTTGAGTTGTATAAAGACCAGTGCCTAGGACATATTAAATGCAAGGAGAATATGACTCAAATGATTGCAATTGACCAGGTTAGGCTCTCATCCTAATATCACTCAGATGAATGGTTTTAATAAGGGTGGAACCAAGACCCCAAAGTTTAAACATAAAAACTAGGAAAACTGTAGAAACTGAGCACAAACTACAATAAGTAAATGCATTAGACAGCTTTAAGAGAGAATTTTGTAAAGGGGGCTGACTTCTAAAATGAACACAAAGATATCAAGTAATATATGAGCGATGACAATGGCAGAAGATCGAGTAAGATATCAACTATAACTGGGCTTATTCAAGGATAAGAATCCATATATACTGGGCCTATGCAAAGATAAGAATCCATATATATGGGCTCGTTTAAAGATAAGAATCCATTTTAGTTAATATCAGAAGAATAGTGAAAGAGAGAGAAGATGAAACAAAGTATCTAGCCTGAGCCATATTTAAAGCGCTATAGATGAGTAAATATGAGTATCTGCTATGATAAATTCACATTTAAACATGGGAGCACTCGCATTCCAGAGCATGAGATACAAGAGATGTGGAGAGGTATGAAATTAACATTTATATTCAAAAACAAGGAGAAGATTTACAAACTATGAATCATCCAGAGTGGAATCCTTAATTCCAACAAAGATTCTTATTACTGAATCCCTATGGGCTCTTCAAACATCTACTATCAAAGCTCATACAAAATACATACAGAACACTTGAACTAGTGAGTCCTTTGGAAAATCTGGAACCATTTTTTATTGTTGTCTTCCTACTTTTATAACCTCTGATTCCTATGTGAGGGAAGATATTTTGGGAAAAAATCTTCCATGCATGCTTGTATGTTGTTTCAGGTCAAAATCAAAAATAGAAATGATGATGAGGTAAATCTGCCTCTCATCATCTTACAACGCAGGCCTAAATCCGTTTCTAACTGAAGTGTAAAAAATATGCTAACTGGAAGTAAAATCTATAGGAGTGAAATAAGGATTTCACCCAAAATGACAAAGTAAAAAGAACATAAGGTAAAAAGGCTACACAAGCCCAGTCATGAATTATCATTGATGTTTGATAAGGCGGAGCCACTGCTGTTGCTAGCGAAAGAGATACCGTTAGTCGTGGGAAGGACTAGCCTTCTGTATTGGAGGGTGCGGTACTGCTGATAGTGGTTGAGTTGGCCTTCTACGCTAGAGGGTTTGGCACTGTTGGTAGTGGATGAGTTGGTCTTCTGTGCTGGAGGTTCTTGTGGAATGGCCAATGGTCATGATCCATTGACTTAGACGTGGAATTGAACCTCTTCATCTTTATTCTATATTTCCTTGCACGTGGAGGATCATCATCCTCAGCCTCAGGCCGCTGTGATTGGCTATGAGAGGGTCTGTGCATATAAAATGCCATAAAAAACTTGCACAGACAGCAAACTAATTAAATAAATCCTGCGATGAGTGGTTGACTGCTTCAGAAGGCTCAGGTGAAGGCGGAAGAGGAGTGCGGAGGCAGGGAAGGAAGCAAAGGCATTTTCATGGCGAAAGCGAGGTTTGAATCTGATTTGGTGTGAAACTGTGCAGAAGGTGGTTTTGCGGAAAACCGGAGTGGTTTCCACGCGGGGTTGAAGTGGTAAGTATTTATGGGCCAAATGAACGCGATACGGCTTGGTGGCTGAAAAGTGTCTTCACAAAACCGCCCATTTCGCGTGGAAACGGCGTGATCATGTTATTTGATGAAATGAAATTGAAAATGAATGGGAGCCATCTAATCTGGGAAATCTAGCTCAATGGCGGAGGAAGAATGTGATGGACGAACCTGCATGGTTAGGTGGGACCAGCACTGACGTTAGCAATTTTTTCATGTAGCGGGCTGATCAGTTGTAGGTTTATGGAAGCGAGAGAGATGTGGGTCGTTAGATGAAGAAGATAGACAATCCAGATCAGAGCAGGGAATGCAATAATGGATGGGTGATTGGGAAACTTGTGAAGGAGTGATAGAGCGAGGACCAGTGGATCATGATGGAGATCAACTGCGGGGGCACTTGGAGGTACGGATAGGTCTGTGGGACAGGTGCCTCCACAGTGAATATGGACCATTGGATGGAAATCTTTCGCGATCAAAGGGGTCAACTGTGGGGGCACTTTGGAGGTAAAAGGGGGAGGAAAGGGAGTAGTCCCGCTGGCCGTTGGATTGGATAGATCAACGATGGAGATTAAACGTGAAGGGAGAAAGGATGTGTGGGAGGAAGAAAGGTGGGAGTGATGTGGGCCGTTAGATGAGGGGAAATGAACATCTGTGATTGAATCGGGACTGCGCACATCGGGAATTCAGACAGACGAGAGTAGGAACCGCAGAGGGAGAAATTGCGATATGCTGAGGGAGCGAGAGCCATTGGATTGGGGGTGAGATCAACAGTCCGGATCATATCGCGGGGGGGTGACAAATGGATGAATGAGGCGGAGGAATGCAATACAGCAGAATAGCGCCAACCATTGGATCTGGGGAAGCCAGATCAACGGCTCAGATTATATCGGTAGGGAATGAACATCAGCGGTGAAACATAAAGTGGAAACGGGGGAGACCGATGCGCGATGTGCGATGGAGCGATGAAGCGATGATCGTTGGATCTGCGGAAGGAGATCAATGGTCAGGATTGCATCAGGGTTTCGCACATTGGTGGAAAAGAATTTAGGAGTGAGGACTTTAGAGTGCTGCGATGTGCGATGAGCAATGGATGGGCGCGGTGTGATGGAGCGATGACCATTGGATCTAGGAGAGATCAACAGCTAGGATTCCATCGGAGGGGATGATCATCGACGGAGAAGGGGAGGCAGAAGGGAAAGGGCGAACCCTGATGCAATGCACCGATGCGATGGAGTGATGCGATGGCCATCGGATCTTGGGGAATGGATGGTCCAGATCATATTGGGGGATCATCCATCGGCAAAACAGAAAACTTGGAAGCAGTAAATTGGAAAGAGCAACGTGCGATGGTCGCGCTTGATCATGGGGCCTGGTCTCATGGTGGAAAAGGGGCTCGGGCTTAAGCGAAAGGGGCTTAGAGGCCTGATATATAAAAATGAGCACTTTTAAAGCACAAAGGTGGATTTTTGGCATTTTCAAGGGTTTCGATAGGTGAAATTTGGGCTTTGATAATCCATGCGGTCCTTGTTGTATTTCCTTTGCAGTATAAGGCTCCTTATCATTAGACATCCCAGCTCGGTGGGGGATGTCATAACAATAGGATCAACAATACTCTACTAGTACAACAAGAAACATAGATCAGTGAGACTCAATTCAACAGATGAAAATTACATGGTAGCCAGTCAAGTAACATGTGAGGCCATCTGGATGAGAGAGATACTTGTTGGTTTGTTTGGTCGAAAAATGGAATTGAGTGTAATTTATTGTGATAAAAAAAGTTGCATCAAACTATCGATTAATCCAGTTTTTCATTATAGGTCCAAGCATATTGATATCCAGTATCACCATCTCAAAGATTGGGTGCAGAGGAGGATTATCTCATTAGAGTACATTCCCATGGAGGAGAAGGATGCATACATCTTGACAAAGGCATTGTCAAGAAGAAAATTTGAGTTCCAGAGATAGGATCGAGGCATAAAATCCATTTCTTATTGAGAGGGAGTGTTGAAATGGAAACAAGAAATGGCACCCCAAAGGGGCTTCTGGTTTAGTTTTACCTTAATTAAATTAGAAGTAAATTATACTTCCACATCACATGATAGCTTGTAAGAGTTAATTGAGTTAGGAATACTTACTTAGCTTAGTCAATTCAAGTTGAGGGTCAAACTGGAGGCATGTAGAGTCCACTCTAATTTTTAGGGGGTCCAATTGTAGTTTATTTTTATTTTCAATTAGCTAATTAAATTATTTGAGTTAAAATCAGTTTCACTGGTTCTAACTAAGAGATGAGCTAGTTATAGGTCCAGTGAATTAAATATGATTTAATTCATGAGCAATGATCAATAAGCTAACTGATAATCCATTATAAATAGTTGTTTCATGTAAGTTCTAAAAAAGGCCCAGTTTAGATTGGGGTTAAAGGGAAGATAACTATTAGTTGTATAATTAGAAAATTGTATCATGGTCATGCACAAGGTCATCAGGAAGCCTTGGATGTATTGTGCAAACTATTGATGGGAATTTCCTAATTAATAGTGGTCAATTATCCTAGGAATGTGTGATCAAGGTTGGTTAGGCAAAGGCAAGAAACTGGTTAAATATTGGACCAAACTTACTTAGATTAGAGTGAGTCAATCAGTAGAGTGCAGAGGTTTCTCAAGAAGAGAAATAACATTGTATTTTTTCATGTTCTTGAATTTATGCAATATACAGATAGTGGGGTTTTTAGGTGAGGCTTTCCCTAGATACATCTTGTGTTGTGTGATTGATCATTCTTTCTCTTACTTGTTTATGTGATTGTGCAATTGTAATTGGCTTCCTAAATTTGTAGAATTGATTTAGTATTTTTCTTTAGTAAATTAAAAGATTCATTGAATATATTAAGATATTTCTACAGTGTCAGTTCCTCTCCTTAGATAATATGATATTCTTAATGATACAAATCATTTTTTTGTTTGTGGATTCAACAAAGCCATTCCCCTGAGGATATTAGTTAGCGGAATGCTTCAATATGATTCCATTCTCCAATGAAAAACCATAACTTGGATGATGAAAAATACATTGCATTGTCAAATACAAGTGACGTAGGAAGGCCAAACCTGAAAATGATGTTATGTTGGAGAAAATTGATGAATTCCTAATCATTCACTTGTTTCGATGGAACTTCTTTTGTCCAAAGCATGAATTAATCTATAACAATGAGAATGCAGTGATGTTGCTTTTATGAATATGGAAATATTTTACCAATAGTATCCAACCCCCACTATTAAGATGGTTCTTCCACTGCGATAGGCTGTAATGGTGCGTCTAACTTCTGATTTCTACCAGCACACCTTTGAAAAACCTGACATTTGCAGACATAAACATGAGAACCCTTGAATAGTGTGGGCCAGTAGAAACTGACCTACATAACTTTGAGTCCCGTCATGTTTCCTGTAAAGTGTCCTCCAGCTGATCTATGGTAGAGATCATGTAACACCTTCTCTGAATCATGTGCGTCCAAACACCTAAACAATACTCCTCTATGGTGCCTCCTAAAAATCACCCCTTGCACAAACTAATATGATAGAACTATTAGCCTAAGTTCCCTCTTATGTTGTGCAGAAAAATGGGAGGGCATGGGGCCATACTCGAGGTTTTGGCACACATCCGTGTAGCAAGAGCTCGTTCTGATAGTGGGGAAGGTAATATTTATCATATCATGCTCCGTGACTAGAACCTGGTTGCATCTTGAATACTCGAAAAGAAGAGAAAACAATTCAGACCCCAATACTTCTTGTAAAACTTGTTTCGAGGACGACACGGGGTAGTTGTTCTTATCTGAGGTGCAATTAATATTTTAGAAATTAATAAATAAGCAGATTTCCTTGGACTTTTTTCTGATTGGGATCGAATTTGACACCCAAGTTGAGTTTCGCACCTTGTATATGATCCGAACATCTAAAAATTTCCTTAATTCTTTCTGGATAAGGGGTTGAAGCATGGGATGTACTTTTCTTAGTTTCTGCTTTAAATGGTTTGGCCCCTTCCTTTATTGAGATAGCATGTTGGATGCTTCACATGTCATAAGTTTTCATCTCATCATATGTACACATGAATACATCTCAGTACTACTTGAATAGTCAGATGAAGGCTTACCTCTCTTGTGGTGTACATCGAGCACTAAGATTAACACATTTCAGGTCATTTTCCATTCCCAAGTTTATATGAGTCATGTGACAGCGTGGAACTATGATTTTTAGTGTTGGCAGGTCTCAAGAAGCGATTCTGCATGTCATATATATTTTCCAAAGATACCACATCCTTGAGGATGAGGTTTTATTTACCCTTGTTGGCCGCATCCTATAGTGCTTCTTCGTGCTCTTCCTCATTGATTGCTACATCTTTGAGTACAACAATGCTCGCAATGAAACGTAATATATGTTGGTCATCATCAAAAACATGTGAATTAGTGACATTGTTGAGGATTAATGGTTTATAAAAAAAATAACCAGAAAAACCATCCCTAAACGTTGACAACCTAACAACGACATTAGATAAGGTACCTGAAGCTGCATTATAGATTATTGGAACAAAAACAATACTAAAAACTTGGAAATGCGAAAGTAAACACCATACCTCTTATTTATAACTCTTTAGATGAGGTGAAACACAATGAATGGTATTACATACTTGTCATACCACTATTTCTGAATCACCTACTGTTTTTCAGGATGTGTTATTGAGGTCAATGGCTCTTTATAAGCCCAAAATGAGTGCTTCATATTCAATAGTGTTTTCTATGTACTTGAACTCCAAGCGACTTGAGATCAAGTATTTTCTCCGTAATGGGTTTACCAAAACGCAACTGGCTTCGGTGCCTTCTTGTGTTTTTGAATCGTCAAAGTAGGGATTCCACCAATTATATGTACAAGGGTCATGACCTACACCAATACTAGTACTACAAATGCTACTACTAATTGTACATAAGTCATTTGCACCAGTTGGACTAGGAAGGAGCTCCAAATGTGTTTCTGTTGGGACTAGGGATGGATGTGCAAGGTGAAACCCTAGTTTTATCTCTAGGAAGAAATTTCCAAACAAAATTTCTGCAAAATCCATCGGTTCACTATGACCATTCAAGGGATTCACGTTGTGTTTCATGTATCTTTCTAAGTATACTTGAATCTCGTTTTTTATGCCCTTATATGGAATCCATATGTAGGGCCAGTCTGTAGCAAAGTATCCTTGTATCTTGCTTGAATAGACTTTGCTTAACAAGAGTCTGTATGCTTCCGGTATGTCCACAACAACTATGTTTATGTATTGGTGAAATCGTGCATCAGATGACAAGCAGATTATCACATCTCTAAGTTCACCAACCGCATGGACAATATTTCTATCCAACTGAATGATCTATGCATCATTTTTGCTCCATGTTGCATTGATTTTATTTGTGATGGATATTGGAATTACATTTACTGATGCACCAGAATCGACTAAGAAATTATCTACGTTGAAATTGAAAACTTTTAAATTTAAGAGAAAACAAGGACAAAGTGTGTTTACTTCCAAGGTTAAAGCATGAAGTACTGATTCAAGAGAATCAGATGACATACTAGATCCCTTGTCTAAATGGGGAAGATTAGCTGCGAAGGACTACCCAAGTGCTCGTAAAATAATGTCCCACTAGTTCATGATATTTGTTAACTCAAACAATGAAATGTTCACATGAACCTTCTTCATGTCTTCCACTATGTTATAGTCCACAGCGGGAAGGGACGTCGAATTGTCTTGGGAAGTGGATTAACTTGTGACTTCCAGAGTGATGGTCTTGTATTTTCTATTTTTGGTAGTATGCTTTATTGGAACTGCTTTCACAGGCTTGCTCTGATTTTTTTGTGCTGAGTTGATTGGCGGACTGATTTTCCTTAGAAAGGCTTCTTTGAGTTTTTGCTTCATCAACCCTATTGTAGTAGTCAGCCCTTGGCTCCTCAAGTTGTAACAGTTGGTTTGCTTCCGAGGCGGGGGGTCACTTAGAGGTTGTTTCTTAACTGTGCTTTTTTGGGCTACAAGTACGCAATTGAACATGTTTACTGCATGCACAAAACTTGGGGTCTCATTGGGTGTAGCATCTTGTTCATTTTATTCTTCTGGATCAGTTTGCTCATCAGCAAGTACCGTGTCATAGAAATTCATAGCAATAGAGCTCATGGTGTGATTCCATTGTGAGCATGTTTTCTTAGAATGGAAATCTTGATTATGTGAATAGTATTCGGTCATGCCCAACCTGTCAAGATTCAATGCTACGTTCGAACTCTACATAGATTTTGTTGGTTGATCAGTGTTGCTACTTGAATTCACAATCCTTTTAATGAGTTGAATCATGGAGGCTTGTTGCTGGTAGTGGTCTCATTTGACCTTTTTTTAAGTTCTTCCAACTCATTTGATAGATTCTTCACCATGTGAGTCAAGTTCTCAAGGTCAGATGGTTCTTTCTCTTTGGCCTTGTTTACTAAGGCTCGAGACATTTTACATGTATCTTTGGAGCATTTTTTTGGTTCATCATCTATGATGACTCCAGTTTCACGCAAGTCTTTCTCAATCGCGTTGCTTCTTCAAAAGTTTCTGAAAGTGATGCTTTCATAGTCCTCTTCATGAACTATGCAATGATTGCTAGAAAGGCAAATGTGTAATAGCCCTTTGTAATGGAGTCATGAGGCTTCGTGTCTTCTAGAAATATTTTCAAGGCACGATTGAATCTCTGATTAAAATCTTTCACTTTTTCTTTTGGCTCCATTTTTAGACTACCTAGTTCTTTCAACAACATGGCAAGGGTCTTATCATCAAAAAATTTGTCAAAAAAAAATTTCTTAAAGCCCCTCCAATTATGGATGGAGTTTGGGGGAAGAATGTGGTACCATACAACTTATATACCATCCAAGGTACAAGGAAAAAGTCTACATGCAATGTCATCATAGTGTACTGCAATTTTTTACAGATGTAGGTAGAAGTTGTCCAACTGGTATTCTGCTTTAACCGTTCTCTCAGGGTCATACTTCGTTAAGAACATTTCTAGGTGCCTTGGAATTTTATGCTGCACACATGGAAGTGTGAGTGCGTCGTGAGACATCCAATCCAGATTTTGGTCTTCCATGCATTCATCTTCATCCTCCTCCTCTTCTTTATCAAAATCTGATAACTCTTTTTCCTCTTTGTCACTTCCTAGCCTATGGAAGGTTACTACTGAGAGTAGTAGGTTATCTCCAACACCACCACTGAAAACTGGAGGTTCTTCTGCATTCTCCATATAAACTACTAACTCTTAGAGGATGGGAAGAACCACGTCTTCAAAAGTGGATACCACTACTCCTGTAGAGGTGGTCTTGTTCTTATCTGGATAATATGGAAGACTGGATACTCCCGGGATTAATCCAACTACTTTTCTGAACTGACATCTTATGGGATGAATAACATGGATATGATTGTATGATATTTCACAAGTTCATGTGGGCTTTGTTTTAGAAGTAGGGAAAATTTTAAGAACCCCCCTAGATTTATATGTATAATAATTGGGCGAATCCCCATGATACATAGGAGAAATGGAAGGCGATTTTATTAATAATATAATATGTATATAAAAAAAAAATTGGCGAATATCTCACGAGATTATATTATCTTGTAAAATCATGGCGAATCACCAGTACAAATGGTGAATCACTAGTACAGAATGGTGAATCGTTGTCTAGTGGAGTTCGGGGTGTTGGTTCCAATGAAGATATGGTAGTTGAACCAGGAGTTGAAGGAAGTGAACCACCGAGACCAAGTATGGCACTCGGTGACTCATGAGGGAAGTATTTCTCGTGCAGTTTGGAAAACGTGTTCTTCTAGTTCTGCTAACCGTAGTGTTATTGCTTCTGCTACTACTAGCACTAATATTGAGGTTGGAGAGGATTTTGAGGAAGCATGTAAGGTAGCAGTGGTGGATAATTACAAAGAGAACCCCATGATGGGCTCCATTTTTACCTTTGGTATTTGGGCCTACAAGATCTTCTATCCATTGAACCAACAATTAACCATTCAATCAACAATCAACTTGACTAAGTTGATTAGGTACGAGTCAACTTATACTAATATTCAAAACTATGCTTTGCACTATCCCATATTTATCACACTAATGCTACACAACATTGTGAATTTGCACACAACTCTCATGCATGCACACAAAATTTTCATTAATATCTATAACCCTAACCAAGTGAGAATTGATCAAAAATTTGCACAAAAGTTTGTTATAGTGTTGAAATTTCATAAGAATTTAGATCCATTGTACCTTAAATAAATTTTGAGATAACCTCCACAAATTCAACCACAATAGAGAAAACTTGTGATAAATTTTAAACCTACAAAAATTAGGATTCATGTTCCTAGGAAAGATCATAAGTAGTTGACATATAGGTCCAGTTTTGAGCCATGACACATTGATAATGCAATGGCTTAGGTCAAAACTCACACATTGAAAAGTCATCAATGAAGAGAAGACAAGATCATTATGAATTACACATACTCCAAAATACCTACCAAATTCTACTTAGTTGTCCACAACTCAGTTATACATAATCTTATAGTAAATACAAATTCCAAAAAGCCTTTTTCACATAGCTAATAAATGGCCATTTAAGGAGCACCCCTTATATAATAGTAATAGTAGCAATCAATAGATTATTTCATATTGAACGTCATAGCCATAGCACTCCTATGTATTGTATGATGTATTCAACTTGCATTATCAAATATAGATAAAATCATACTTTTTATTGATACATTTAAATCATACTTGTGCACAACGTTGAATGCAATGCCAGTCAAGGAGTAAAGTCGGTTTGACGTGTAATGATCTATAAAATAATGAAGAAACTTAGTAACATATCACAACTTTCACGTTTGAAAAAATTATAAATATTTCATTCAAACCCATTGTTGTTATAGTTCGTTCTCTCAACCATGTTCCACATAAGCATGGAAAATCAAGTAATACTAGCATTTGCACCGAGAGGTGCAAAATAACGTCGGGGAGCAGGGATACATCTTTCATGCAAGATAAAGGTGATGTAGGTGATAAAGTTGGAGGCAATACGAAATGTTTTGGAAGAATGGTTGGTTTGTTTATCAACTTTTGAGTTATCTTGAAAATTGCTTTGTCTCTTCATTCCTACCTCTGAAACCTTCAAAAAAAACTATCCACAAAATGCATATTCAATGAACTCTACGGAATATTTACATAGTTCATGAGAGGAGAATCAATCCTTGTTTAAAATATAATAAAGTGAAAGTACTAGATAGTGAACAACTTCAACTCCTCCCTAACCTTAAAATTTTTATATAGGGATAATATTATCATTTCCATGAAATAAAATTGGTCACAGCTCTTTAATATACTAAAATAAAAAAATTTATTAAACAAATATATACATCAAAACATAATTGACCAAATTTCTATCTATTATCCAAACCCATCACCTTTCCTATCCCATTCATTTAAACCCACTTGGTTGCATTACCTTAAATTAGAATATGTTCATATCTATAATACAAAGTGCTTCACCCTCAAATATAGTTTTTCTCCCCCTTCATTTGGGCTTTCTGGGTTGCATTGGTCCTGAATTCATGATATACTTACTACATAGTAACCTAAAAGACAAAAGCAAACAATCGGTTTTATTTTAAGATAAGTTTGAGCTTTTAGAAAAGATGTAGCCAAAGGCAACAGACTGATTTCATTTACATATAGGTAACCCTTTGAATGTAGACCATTCCTTTAAGAACATTGTTTATTGATGAGGAATGTAATACAATATTCAATTTTCGAACTAAAAATATTATTTATATAGATTTGTGTATGGGGTAAACAATAAATAAAAATTTTAACTAGCCTTGGGGTGGTCAATATTTATAAATTTTATTTATACTTGCTTTACCATGTATATCATATACCCATCAATAAAAAACATGAAAAGCTATGGAATTCACAGTGATGATATGCTCTGCAAACACAACCAACCTTTATTATTACTAATATTAACTTTTATATACTACTACATATGTAGATAAAATTTCTAGCTTCCAAAGAGACAAACTTGCTTCTCCAACATGATGGCACATTCTTAACTACTAACATTTCCGATTGTTGAATGTAAGAAATATTTCTAAGTACATCTAATCTATTGCGAGGCTCAAACTCCTAGACTATGTTATTTTTTACCATGTATCTACAGGCTGCAGCCTTCTTCTTGTTTGAATAGGAGTTGTCTATTATCCGAACTACCTTCCCTGCCTCTGATGCCTTGAAGGAATTGCAAATTGGCTCATCAGATGAAGACAACTTTATGTTCTTGTCAATTAGATTTGAATAGCTTCCCTGTGCACTCAGCGCAAACTCTAACCGATAGGAAACATCCCACCCACCAGCTATGAGGTCTCACAGAATTTTTTCTCCCGCCTAAACAACATAGATAGCTTGAATGTGAGAATTCAAAAACAAAAAAAATCCCAATCGCATAGATCTTGAGGATGAACTCGATCTCAAATCCAACACCCATAAAATTTATATCCAAACCTAAAACTCATAAAATTTGGAAGTATATTGGAAACAAAACTTAGGCAAAAGAGAAAAATTTGAATGCAGGAACTGACACAAAATCTAAAAACTTGAGCAATTTTTGACATACATTACCTCCACTCCCTTGATCTCAAGATTTATTTCCCCCCCAGCTCTAACAGAGAACCCTACTGCAGGCTTGTGAGGTCCAAAATCTACATCTTTTTCATGTTAAGTCTCCCATACTGTATAGGTACATTCTTTGGAGATATAAATCTGCAAGTAAAATCAAGTATTAAATAAGTTTCTAGGAAATTTTCATTGAATATATCCCTCATTCTATCATATATAATTAGAGTCTTCAATTGAGGTTGAGAATATTTTCACTACATCTGAGAAGGAATTTCACATACTTGTAGAAGGTCTCTGTGACTCTTCCTTCACGTGCAATTACAAATTCTCTTAGTACGCTGTGTCAGGAAAGGGCTCAACATGGAGTACAGTGCATTGAAATACCATGGGACATTGATGAACTCCTAAAAAATAGAGAGAATACTAATTAAGAGGTGATTTTTCTATTTTATAAACTAAGTATAATATCCTCGCCCTTATAGGGCCCAACAAAATCCTACGCTTACAAACTGAATCTAGCAAAAAGACTTAATTACATATGGAATCCTTGACAATTAGCAAGATTGGATAAATTATTCAACATTGTACTTGAAATCGGATCATTTTGAATTCTGGCAGAGGCAACGGCAGTCAGAAGTCACAATCCAAAAGTATTATGTTTGAGGATCTGTAGTCTACAATTGATGAGATTGGAATTCAAATCCTAGAAAGATAAAATAGTCCATTACTATATTGCATTCATAGAGTGATTTCATTTTCTTCAAAGTTTTGGGATAATATAGAAAGAAAGGGTTTCCTCCATAACTTTCTTGTGAAAATCCTAATTCCCTCACTGTATTATGTGACAGTGGGGGCTACCTTAACACAAGGGGTTATATCTCAACTGGTTGTCACCATATTGCTGAGAATTTGTTTAGTTCCATACTAGCAGGTGCCTTGTTAAACCCCGTTGGGTAAGGTGCACAAATTTATGCCAATGGGCTTATTTGGAAATCTGTATACCATCTTCAAATGTGATGAAGCATCCTTGGGTTTCCCATGAGATTTCCCTTTGAAACAAAAACAGTGACCATTATGTTGACCATGAAAAACAAAACCCTTGAGGAATATTGTGACCATACAAAGAAATGACTGTATACCCTCCTCCATCTCCAAACCATGTAATTCTGGGTGTAAAAGACAATGAGGCTGAACTTAAAAGGTCACAAAGATCCACTGACATTACAAAAACTATGATTCAAGAAACAAAAATGGACATGCACTAATACAAGGAAAACTTGAGAGAAGTGTTTTTCACTTACCGAAACACCACACAAATACGTGTTAACTCCTCATACCTTTCAGCATTGCATATAATCTCTTAATCAATAAGGAAAAATAAAATAACAATTGGAGGACAAAGGCACCAGAAACAATAGCTTATATTCATTTCACTGGTAAGATTGACATAGTGTTAAACCATTGACCAGGTTTCCATTCTAGCTATGGTCTGCTCTGACACACAAATGGTGGGAACCTCGAAAAGATAGAGGCCCAGTGGAAGCCTCGAGTGATTTTGATGAAGTAGATATCCTTCATGCACCTGAGCCAAATGAAGACCATTCCTTGTAGTGTAGCCCATCTGGACATGTTTTTTGAAGCCTTTCGAAAGGGAGAAAAGAAAATGAAAGAAAATGTCCATGTACTCATTATAAATAAGTTTTTGTAGGAATACTATTGCATTTTCACAGTATGAGTAACTAATAATTGAATTTCGATACTCAAATATTTTGTGGGAAAATATTGTATTGTTATGAAACTCGTGAAAATTTGCACAGTTAAGAATAAAGTCTATAAAAATATTCTCAAAATTCGTTGAATCTTCCATAACTCTGTGTTCCTTCCAATCTAGGCTAGTATGCACTAGTACAAAATCAAAGCTTAGATGCACTAGTCTAATTCGAAAGGTAAGATGCATTAAGTAAATTCACACTACATTTTACTTTCTTGAGACGGATTACCTTGTTTTTTTTGCCATTCAAATGAAATATGTATCGATCATGTGAAATTGACAAAAATAAAAATTCAATTATGATCAACAAAACCAAGGACATAATATAGTAGTTGTATACAAAGTTTATGAATTCAATGCCAAAACCTTTTATGAGAGTAGAGAAAACCATGAAAGAACAATAAAATCAAATGAAATCCACAAACAAACAACTACTGGGCATTGAAACAATTAGCGATTGTCGATAGCATTATGTAAGCTTTTGCTCTAGCTTTCCTGAGATGATTCTTCATCATCATAGTCTTCATCATCCTCTGCACTAGCATCCTGATATTTCATGTATTCATACACCAAATCATTCATTTTTCTCTCTACTTCAGTGAATTCCATCTCATCCATGGCCTCACCAGTGTACAAATGCAAGAAGGCTTTTCTACTAAACATGGAAATGAACTACTCGCTCACTCTCCTGAACATTTCCTTAATGGATGTTGAGTTGCCAAAGAACGTGGAGTCAGACATGGAGAGGCCTTTAGGCAAGATATCACATGCAATAGATTTCACATTATTTGGGATCCATTCCACAAAGTATGATGAATTATTTTTCTTAGGATTCATCATTTGTTCAACTACCTCTTTGGTGCTCATCTTGCCTCTAAACATGGCAGATGCAGTCAAATACCTACTGTGACGGGAGAAGGGGATCAAATTCACGGCTAGCTTCCTTAGATCTGAGTTAAGCTGACCAAGGAACCTCAAGCAGCAGGTGACTTCACTGATTGTTGCAGATACCAGATGGTTCAAATCACCGACTACAATAAGCAATATCAAATACATAATATATACTGAAAAAGACAGAATGTGGAGATTAATTTATTCACCCAGATAAACTAGGTATTAAAATACATAAGAGATGGAGTATAAGAACCTAACATTTTCATGTGTGGGGTCCCATGAGACAATTAAATCTAACACTTAAACTTACCAAAGAAACTAACACAGATCTACAGAACAATGTGTATTAATGTGTTGAATTCAAAGGAAAATCTCTAGAACCAATTTTAGATGAGGACCGTGCTAAACAAAAGTATGATAAAAATGGATTTCCTGATGGATAAGGTTATCATTGATGCCATTAGAATTGTTGAACCAAGCCCTAATATTCCCTAGGTACATGAATGAAGAAGTATATTCTGATGGAGAGGAAACATCATGGAGCAACAAGTTCATTTGTCAAGTTGATCATGAATACATTCAAGATAGCTTCAATCTTAGTGGACTTACTATGATCATGATCTTGACTTGACTTTAGATTCGGAATCCCCCAATGAAACATTTTTCTGATGATTAAAGAGAAACACAAGGACAATTTCTCTCTTCTAATTTTGGAGCACGTTAAGCATTTATAAAATATAATTCTTTCTATGTATTCCAACAAGATGATATTATAACTCAGAAACAAAATGTGTTCGTATAATTTGTTCAAGAGATGTTGTATATCAAATAAATAATGTTGGAGCATTTTGATACCAAATGAAGCACTCAAAATTCCAAAAATAGTACAAGCACCCATCAATATTACACCAGTACTTTTCGCTATGGTATGAATAATGTGACATAGTTGTCCGGGAAGAAAACATCAAGAGATGAGTCTTATATCGCTAGGTAAGCCCACATGGTGAAGCCTGATTAAAAGGCACCCAAGTCACCAATCATCTCCACTGGATCAAAAATAAACACAAATTCATAAAGCAAACAAAATGTTTGATCTGTTTTTACTTAAAAATGTGAAGATCCCAAATTTTAATCACAAGCATTCAGGCCAAACACATTACCATACATGATACACAATCATTGATTGTAGCACCAAAATAAGGCAATCAAATATGCTATTTGAAACACTCTCCGGGGCTGTTATAATTTACTGCAGAAATAATAAAGAATTTACTGAAAGGAATACACATAAAAAATCTAGCAACAAATCATAAACATAAACACAGATGTTTATTCGGGAAAACCCCAAACTCCGAGGAAAAACCCAACCAATGAAATTTCATTAAACATTGGCCAAAACCCTGGCCAATCCGGCCAAGTGAGCCTTCACCGCTCACCTCCAGGCCTACATTACAATGAAGTCTTCCCATCCTTTTATAGGCTCCATTACATGCAATACCATGGTCTAAAACCATGGGTGCACAATACCATGTGCCCCAAAACCACTACTATTTATCCTAGTCAACATTGACTCTATCGCAAGTCAATTTTACCTAACATGGGCCACATTTGGTATTCTGTTTAGGCAGGGGAAACCTGGTGGTTTCTAGAAATGGACTACTTTTTGGCCATGGAGATGGATGAGCAGAATGCTGGTAGGAAGCCTACTTTTGTGCAACAGTGTGACTAATCCTGCTAATCTCATTAAGGCCTACACAGAAACCTATGGTGGCCACTGGCCAAATACAAAGGTTAATCTTAGCTTAACAAAAAATTTCAAGCATATAATTAATTACTTTTCTTAGGATAATGATGTGTACTTGGGTCTTTTGGTGGTTTTCTTTAGCAAATTTAGAAAATATTATTGGTTTCTTTCAAAATTTGAATGAATTTTAGTTGCTGCATCTTACTTGGTCAATGGAAATTTATGTATGAAGTCTATGCTGAATAGTCCATCCTCAAATTTGTTGGATTCTACAAGCACAGGTTGGCCTTTTTCGACAACATTTTCTACACAATCGGGATCAAACCCTGTTTTCCATCACTCTGGTGAGGACTCATTTGATATGTAATGCATTCCTAGGATATATTTAATAAGCATGATTAGATTCAAGAAAAAAAAATGATAATGTATTTCATGCATTCAAGTAGGTAGTATATTTCATAATGTGCATGGTAATTACAGTATGCCAAACATGACAACCTCTATGTCAACATGCAATTAGAGATTTGGAGGACTTCCCTCTGGAGGATTCCATCAACCCTCTAGGGGCCTTTCTACTAGACACTTTGCATCAAACAACCTTCTAGTTGCTCTCTCCCAGGTCTACTTGTTCCAGTTCTGATGGTGTGCTCAATAGGTCAATTTTGTTGTAGTTAGTAGATAATCTTTTGATTTCCCATGGGACTTCTTTGTTGAATGTTTTCTAGAAACATAACATTTTGACCTTCTGCAATATTTCTTGACTTTTATCTGGATGACATGTTTGATATTAGCAGTTATCACATGGTGGATTGCATGGCCATACAGGGATAACAAATCGAGGAGGTACTATTCTAGAAAGAATTTATTATGTTCACTATTAGTATGAACAAAAAAATATCATTTGTTTAGTACTAGCATGAATGGGATTGGCGCGTACGCTCAAGGCTCATTCCTTGTTTCAGTAGTAATTTTGATCATGATGCAAATTTTTCCAGGATCAGGAGTATCTCCTCTTACAAGCAATGCAGGGCCTAGGATAACAAGCTCTGTTGGAAACATTATGGGTGCAGCTGGAGCCAACCTTGGGAGGACCATAAATCTTGGTGTTGGACAAAGTCCTGTATCCGGATCGAGTCGCACTGGAGCTGGAGGTATTGGAGTACAAGGGCCTGGTATACCAATGAATAGTGTTCCCCAACAAGGTTTGTTGTCATAAATTATCAGCATGCTAAAACATACTAAACATTGTTGGTTATAACTTGAATTTAAAAGTCTCTTCTTTATTTTGTTTGCTTGTGCTCAGCTTTGGTTTTCTATTTCTTGCAATTTTGGTCCATACCCAAAACAGATCATTGGTAAGTGAACAACAGTTGATGAAGTTAGTCAAAATGTGCATCTCCTAACTTTAAACATACCATTGCTAATATGGGTCAATGTTTTATGATCTAGTCATATACTTGAAAAAGGAATTGTCTAACTATGATATGTTTTGGAGTTTTTGGTTGGAATTCAATGAAAAAATTTTCAGTTAATTCATGATATTTTGTTGTTTAAAATGTGTTTTTGAGTGCATATAAAGATTCCACACCCTGAAAGACACCTAGGGCACTCATATTGTGGAGATTTCACAGCTCATACTTGTGATTGAAATAAATCCTGGCCAAATTTTGGGAAAATTCCGATTGTAAAATATGCCCAAAAAAGCTCCAAAATATATAATAGATAAACTACGACCTTGAAAAGTGGGTGGATTGTACCTCATATGGTACACACAAGAAGAAATTGCATGCATGATTTTTACACCATTGGAGCTTTCAAATAATGAATAAAGGAACAAATAGGATATCCTGAGGAATTATTGCTTGGTGTGATAGGTGAACAAATATGCAAGCAATAATAAAGGGAAAAATAAAACAGAGGAATACCTCTTGTATATTGTTTTTATTGGTGTCGTCATCATTTCTACTTTCTTTTCCTCTACCACACAATTTATGTTACTGCTAACATGTTCTCTTGCTGTTATTTGAATTTATTTTGTTGCTTTTGCTTCAGTATCTATGTTGCTTAGGTTTTTATTATATCTTTATGTGCTCTTAACATGGGGATTAGAGTTTTTATATTTATTTTCAAGTATGAAATTTTTTCGCTTATTGTAATGGAGTAATAATGGAGTATAAATTTAATATCAACTGATATTATGCATAAAATTTATCAACTTAAGTATTAAGTTTAAGATGCTTAAAATACTTACCTTCCTGAAATATATAAATATTATATACTTCAAAATTTTGAACCATTTCAGCATATACAATATGAAATTATTAAATTAGAGAAGTATATTGAATACATAAATTATAATGTCAACCAGATACATGATGCTTTAAATTTGGTATAAAGCTGGATAAAGTCTTATGCACCTTCCTCTGAAGATGCACCTTCCGCTAAAGATAAAAGTTCATGAATGAAACAAGATATTCCATGCAAGGTTGCCTAAAGAAAAGGCTAATATAAACACCTATCTTGATGTTTAGACCCTTAAAAATCAGTTGTAACCATTTGATGCAAGTGGAATAGCTATAGGAGCAGTACTACTACAAAATGGAAAAAATGTAGCCTATGAAAATAGAGAAAAACATCATAAACAAAAGATACATAATCTTTGATTGATAATTATTCACATCAATAAATATGGAAACATCACCTTAAAAATAATGACTTTGAAGCAATAACAGTTCAGAAACTACTATAGTTTCCCTCCAGAGGGAGATCTTCCTGAAAAATTGGTAGGGACGTTTCTGCAACTAGATAAAAGATTTGTTCAAAGCTCCATGTTACCATGCACATTTATTCCTTATCTTCTTGGGTTCTTCTTGGGTTTTCTTTGGTATGACCTTACAGATGCTTTAGAAACTCTTTCGAGGCTTTCGTTGGGTTGACCTTTAGGGGAAGAAAGGCTTCCATCGTGTCCATTGGATCTTCTATTACAGCCTCAACGATTCGATATGTATGGGTATGATTGGCTTCTTTTGATAACATCAAGCCTTATGCATGAAGTAGATCATCTTGGTAGGGTAAGGCAACAAAATTTGGGAGTGCTGGTGTGAAGGTGCATTTCACTTGGGGTCGTGTCGAGTAAAAGATGTTGGAGTAAGGCAAACTTTCAAACCCTTCTATTTACACCAATTAAGCTGGAAAAAAAGGGTTGTTTGTGGCATAAAGTATATGGAAATAATGGGAGATTGTCAAACCTTGCCTCGTTTGGAAAGGACATTATAAGGGAATGCCTATAATTCCATGAGCATTATATTTTGTGGTTGCCACTTAAATTTTTCAATGACAAGCCCTTGGAGGATATCCCTTGGTTTTGGAAACACCTTTAGGCTTTTTAAGAGGGGCATTGTTAAAGGGAAGGACCCTTTTCATGCTTTGTCCAGGGACTAGAAATTCTAGGTGTTGCATGGAAGGTTAAATTCAACTTGGTCATCATTAATAGGATGATTAGTAAGAGGGTTAATTGTTGTTAACTTATACGTGAAGTGGATCATCTTGGTAGGGTAAGGAAACAAAAGTTGGGAGTGCTTGTGTGAAAGTGCATTTCACTTGGGGTTGTGTCGAGTAAAAGAAGTTGAAGTGATGAAAACTTTCAAACCCTTATATTTACACCAATTAAGTTGAAAATCAAAAGTAATTTTGTGGCATAGAGCATATGGAGAACATGGGAGATCGTCAAACTTTGCTTCGTTTGGAAAGACATTGAGGACATGCATTATATTTGGTGGTTGTCACTTATTATTTTTCCCACCGTTCAAGTGGACACTTCCATTACCCAAGGCACCACTGAAAGCATTCTTCTTGGAGTTTTCTATTCATCAGAAGAGTTTATGGTGCAAAAACATTGAGAATGACCCCTCAGAGTAATTTGATACATGGATTTGTGCTAATGGTAATGGTGCACAGCTAACTTCTAAGATTCATGTTACACCTACTTCCAACTTTTAGGAGACAGACTTAGTTGATTACAGGTTTTCACTATGTTTTAAGGTTCATATTACACCTACTTCCAACTTTTAGGAGACAGGTTTAGTTGATTACAGGTTTTCACTATGTTTAAGAGACAGGTTTAGTTTATTACAGGTTAATCCTTCTACCTGCATTTAAAAGAAACCACATCAGACCTCAAAAATAGGACATCCTCCAACTTTCAGGTTATTCCAAGTAGAAATATACACAACATCCCTGCTTTCCCATTTTATTTTGATTCCAACCTTTCCATTTTAAGATTCTCAGCTAATTGAGAACCTGAAATTTTGCAAATATTGACGAGGGAAACAAATGAAGTTGAAAAGGAAGTGAAAACCTAACTCTAGTTTTAGAGATTATTGAATGCATTGCACCCTTCTCAACTGATTTAATATGAAAATGCAGATTTCATTGTGGATGGCTCTTAAGGCTTCGTAAAGATGGAGAACGTCCTTGTTTTTCCTTAGCTATTTATGGTTAATGACTCAGTGCCATTTGGATATTATTATCAGTTTTTCATTGATGGACTTGAGTATTGGACACTATTTTTCTAAAAAGAGTGAGTTAATTAGTGGATAAACTAAATTTCGTTAGAGTTTATTTTTCCGATGAGGGAAAGTTCCACTTTAAAAGTTTAACAATACCACACGAAACCTGGGTAAACAAACTTGCCCACAATTGAAGACTGAATTTGGTGGTGAAATTCTTGAAGTTGATGTTTAACAATACTTGGTAAATTTCCAATTCCATCTACTAGCAAGATGGTTGGATTGATGTTGACATCAATGGATGACCTTGACATCCACAATGGATTAGTAGACTAATGTCAAGGGATTACTTGTCTATAGATGTAAACATCAACCTACATCAACCTGTAAACATCCATTTCTATAATATATTATTTTCTATGGTGCAAGCAATAAAAAATCAATTCACGTCTACATATTGGATGCTATTATAGATGGTTTCACAATATAAAACACAAGGAAACAAACTTTCGTTAGAATTTAAATCTGAGCTCCATGGTAGAATATTACCTATAAAAGATAAAGGAATGAGGGAGTGGGGAATGTATACATACCATGAAGAAGTGCATGAAGACTCCCATTTGGAATATAGTCATAGACCAGAAGCTTTTCATCTCTATCAAAATAATAAGCCCTTAAATTAACTACATTTTGATGTCTCAAACTTCCCATGAGCTCCATATGTTGCTCAAACTCCTTCCTTCCAAAACCTTGCAAATATTTCAATCTCTTGATAGCAACATCAAATCCATCTTCGATAATAGCCTTATAATCACTTCCAAAGTTACCATTTCCTAGCATTTCCGCTGAAGCTCGTAGGAGATTCTCTAGCTCAAAAGGTCTTCCATCATCAAAGAAGATAAGCTTGCATTTTCCTGCAGTCATAGACTGATTATTAGGACACTGATCTAAAGAATGCATAGCTAACATGTCTTTTGGAAATCTCTGGGCAGGCTTAGGTTTCTTCTGTTTTACACCCTTCTTTTTCCAGCAATAGTAGAAGATTACACATCCTATGAGCGATAACACTGCAACATCACCCACAACTATTGCTATAATATCACATTTGCTGAGTTGCATAGAGATATTATTTCTCTGCAATGGCAGTGAGCCTGAAATCATGGAGGGGCTGGAAGCTGTTAGGGATTAGAATCAGAGCTTGCATTTTTACTTTCATTGCAAATCTGTAGGGGACTTCCACAGAGTGCTTCATTATTCACAAACCCAGTGATTGGAAAACTAGACAGACTTCCAGGTATCATGCCACTGAGTCTGTCTATTATCTGAAACATTAAATTATTCAACAGTATTGGGCAACATCAAGTATGAAATGATGCTAGAGAACTCATTATTCTCAAGCCTCACAGTAAGCAAATGGGTCATTGAAGTAAGACTTGATGGTATTTTCCCACTGAGATGATTGTTCGATACATCCAATCTCAAGGGACAATCTAATGAAGCAATGGTAGAAGGCAAGGGACCTGAGAAATATTTTTCAGAGAGAAATAAGAACTTAAGACTTCTCCAATTCAAAAAATCAGGAATGGTGCCATTAAGTGAATTTTTGTTCAAGCTCAGAATTCTGAGCTCATGGAGACCTGATAAGGCATCAATTGGACCCAAGAGGTTGAGATCTGGAGCACAAAGACCTGCTAAGGCATCAATCGGACCCACGAGGTCAAGATCTGGAGCACAAAGACCTAATAAGGCATCAATCGAACCCAAGAGGTCGAGATCTAGAGCACAAAGGCCTGCTAAGGCATCAATCAGACCCACAAGGTCAAGATCTGGAGCACAAGCCTCGTTACCTGGCCATTCTCACACCCAACTCCATACCACCTTCGTCGGGACTCGGCATGGATTCTTATGTGTCCATGAGGACACCAGAGTGTTATTGATATACGTCAGGAACAATCCACAATAACTAAAATACTTATATGAGACACAATACTTAGCTATTCAAAGCTGTAATGCTTATCAACTACTTCAAACACCCACCAGGTGCATTTCATTCCCTTGGGAACACAAACAAATCTCTGGGTCCAATCTCAACATACTCATTGTAGCCATCTGGGTACACCTTCACTCTTCCCTCCAACAGATAACATGTTTCAGTTGCAGTATAGGTCCAAGGAAAATTACTAGGAGGGCATCCCCACCTGCATCCACCAATCATTCCTTTATTTCCACTTAATTCATATGAGAACTTGGAATAAAAACAAGATTCAAAGCAACAAAGTCACTCTCTTGCAATGCCCAGATTACAATATTATTTAGTAAAGTAAAACATAGCTCCTCAGATCCATCCACTGAGCATATACATACAACAGGTCATTTCATTTAGCAAAGGATAATAACAAAGATCCTAGATCATTTTTAAACACACACACACACACAGCAGACAAATTCAGACACAATATTTATTTTATACCATTTATAAGATTATTATAAAGGTGATTGCCAATAGACTTTAAGGAATTCTAGGGAAGGGTATCTCAAGGGAGTAGTAGGATTTTCTGATTGTTAGATAGATAGTAGATGGAATTATCACAGCTTGAGAAGTTATTCACTCCTTGAAATCATCAAATAAAAGTGAGATGCTGATAATAATGAATATTTAAAAAGTTTGTTATAGACTCAATTGGAATTACATACTTACATTCTTTTGGCTTCTCACACAAATATATCAAATGGGTCCTTAGTTGCATTTCATCGAGCACATTTTCTATTTTGGTAAATGACGGCCTAGTAGCTCCCTTAAATAAAAAAAAGACAAATCTACCAAAGGGGCACCTTATCACTCTTCCTCTTTATACTAATAGTTGAAGGACTAGGCCACACTTTGAACAAAATTAAGGAAGAAAGGCATTTTAAAGGAATTAAACCTACACTGGAATCAGAATCCATTTCACATCTACAGTTTGACATATTGTGGATGACAGGTTGCTTCTAAGAGAAGAAAAATGTGCACAACACCAAAAATCCTAAAGGTGTTTCAAATCATTTTCCATGAGCTTCAAGCGAAATGTAGATAAGATAAAATAGAAATCATTTTCAATGCCAACTTTTCAGTCTAGAGACACCTTAACAGATTTATGAAATTCCTAATACCATCCCTTCCAATAAAAACTTGGGACTTAGGAGTTACCTTGATTGAGAACTCTGAAAAATCACTCTCCCTGGGAGACATTATCAGCAAGATTAGAAAAAAATTGAACAGCTCGAGTTTTGTATTCCTCTCCCATGAGGAAGACAAGTACTCTTCGAAACTATATTACAAACCATTATGTGTTCTCAGCCCTAGAAGCCCAAACTAGAGTGAAAAGTGTTGGTGAAACCTAAAATGTATTTATGGGTTGGAATTCACAGATGGAGACGAAGTGACCACTTGTAGCATGGTCTACCGCTCAGCAGGGAAAGAGTAACTTGACAATAGAAAATTATAAACCTTCAACAAAACACGAATTGGAAAAGTGGCATTGCACCAGTTTAAATAAAAATGAGCCTTATGGGCACACACAGCCTATAGGTCAAGAGAAACAAATATGCTAAAGGAATCCAATGGGAAATATTATCCACATGGAAGGACTTTCTGAATAGATCTTTGATCTGGAACAGTGCTAAAATTAGTTCTAGAACATTATTTTTGGAAATTAAAAGATGGGAATTGAACTTTGTTTTGGGAAGATGACTAGATACAGGAAAAAAACCCCAAAAATCAATGACGAAGTAGACTAAGTGAGAAAGGTTTTTGACAAAGCAGTTTGGCACACAGTCAAAAAATATTGGGTCAGAGAAGGCCAAGATAAGGAAATCAGTTGGAAAATCAGGGAATATAAACCACCAGACCCAAGACAGCTAAGGGAAGAATAAATGTCAGTAAAGCATAGGTGGACTCGCGATCAAGATCAAAGGACTCAATTGTTCGAATTATCGAGGAAAATTTAGGGGGACTAGAGGATTTGGGGGAGAAAACCTCTTTGTTGGGCAGAGTAATGCAACAGAAGATAAACGAGGCCAATAGAAATGGGAGTTATGTTTGGAATGTTGAAACAATGACAGCCCAGTCTCAAAACTCATACGAATAGAGCAGTAATGAAGGTCGTGGCCAAGAAAATATAGAGGAAATAGAGCCAAAGTCAGGGTAGACGAAGAATGTGTCCAATATTGCTCCATTAAGTGCCCAATCTGCTGATAAGATAAAATAAGAAAATTTTACCTCAATGTCCAAGAAATGACCACAAATGTAGGTCAATGGAATGAAAAGAGTACATCCAGTGCAGGTATAAAGAGAGAGTGGGAAATCAACTCAAATACAATACTAATCTGTTGTAATGCCACATATCTGAGCGCATCCTGACCAAAATGGGAATGAGCAGCCTACTCGTATTACTAGGAAGGGGTTGGACAATACAGATTATTGCGATCTCATTGAATTTAACATAACTATGCCTGATTCATAAATTTAACCCAGCTTAATTCAATCCTATTAGCTTTGAGATTACTATCAATATCTAACCTATAAATATTATGATAGCAAAAATACTTATCAAGGAACACTGCTTACTTGGGCCATGAACGAACTTTTAGCTCTGAAAGGTGACTTTTAGCAAGATAACTCTTAATATGAATTCCCATACTCTCCATCACTTTAGTCCCCACTTTGCTCTCTAACATGGCCCTGATTCTCACACTTCTCGCAATGCCCACTCGAGATTGAATTATGGGTCTAAAACCTCCTAAGCAGTTAGTCCAGTTACCTTGCACAATTTTTTTGAAGGAGATGAAACAGGCCACCGACGCGAGGTTGCAGAAGAGTCAATACCCATGCATTGAAGCCCCAACCAGCAAAGCCCCAAAGCCCCAACCAGTAAAAAATGGGGCGAATGTAAATCCAATGCCCCTCTTATCCAGTAAATCGTGGCGAATGCAATTCAAATTTGCTCCAAACCTAAAAATCTGGAGGCAAATCCATCCTTTAATGTTTATGCACATTTATTTTTTTAGGCTAACATGGAATAATTAATTATTTTTAAAATAATTATAGGGCTAACTATATAAAACTATATAAAATGGGTTTTATATAATAATAAAAATTCGCCCCTCCAAAATCTAAAACCCTTTAAAATTTGCCTTTGGGATAAAATTCGCCTTTGGGCTAAAATTCTCCCTGTTTAGAAGATTCACCAACTTTAGGAGCTCGAACAGGGGAGGTGGAGTGTAAGTTGTTTCCTTGTTCAGAAGATGTAATGTTGGTGTCAGTGGGTTTATCAACCATAAAATACTAGCCTCTCTCCTTCTAGCACCAAAAATGTTGACGATGTTGGACCGAACAACAGTCACGAGATCTCCTCGATATTAAGCCCTAATTAGACCTCACATCGTTTGTTGTAAGAGTGTCATCCGGAAAAAATTCCCGGTTGCCTTATTCTTAAATATATGCCTTGGCTCTCACTTTCTTCAAGAGAGAGTGATGAAAATGTACTTTCGTAAAGTAAGGGGGTGTGCCTTGTGAGTGTTTGATTGCAAGTGTTTCAAGGTTCTTCTACTTCAAATGGGAGGGAAAGAAAATTGAGCCTCTAAGAGAGAGGTAGTAGTACCACCCAGGAAGAGACACACGTGAACCAAAGAATTTTTCTAACATCCAACGGAATAGTCCACAAGGGATGTGATGATCATTACATACAACAATTTGAGGAAGTTCCATCTAATATCCTGCAGAATATTCCACAAGAATGGGACAACAATTACGCACAAAATAATATAGAAAATATCTATCTAATATCTTTCAAAATAGTCCACGAGGATGGGACAACAATTACAACCATTATAGCACATGCTCAAAAAGATAAGCACTAAAATAACAGAATTATTTCAACTATCTTAGTACATGTGAAAATCAAATATGAAGTACAAACATCCGCAGAATAGTCTTACAAAAATTCATAAGTCATACATAAATAACATGTTGTAATTGATAGGCTTATGCTATTAAGTAAAATTTCCAAGAAACATATATACAATTAACATCGCTAGCTCCAATAGTGTAGCATTGGAGCCACTCCTTTCTCCACAAAATAACTATATTTTCTCTCTATTGCTTTGCTAATGGAGCCAAGGTGAAAATTCCTTTGCTCATACAATGAGGGAGTATATATAACCAAGGGTGACTCTTTGAATACCCTCATGACTGCTTGACTTCCCATGACTTTTCAACTTACATGACTCTTTACATTCATGTTTTTCCTTTGGAATTCCACTTTACAATACATTTGATCACAATGGACATGATATACAATAGTGATGTGGAAATATGACCACTCATGACATGGCATGACATGACACTGCTAACATGGAATACTTGATGACATGGAAATGTCAAGTCATTTTTGTTGTTGAGATTTGAGTGTCTTCATGAAAGAGCTATCCTTTACTCCTCTTCATTCCTTGGGGATGGAGCTTCAATGACCACAAGTCTTGGATAGTAGCCGCAAACTAGTGTCCTTTCACTTTCTCTTGATCAATCATCTTGTGATTTCAATTGCAAGAGTGTCTCTGAGAATGCTTCCCTCCTTCTTCTTCTCCTTTATAATATCGTCATGACTTGATAGAGTACCTGTTCCTGCAATTCACTCATGATGGGACAACATCAATCCAAAAACCCTAGCCTAAGATGATGCATTATGATCCATGAACTGAGCTCGAAACAAGTGACAGGCTGGGAAAGGAGGCTTAGTACCTGTAGAACTTTTTAACTCATGTAGGTAGGGGGCAACCTTGAGCCTTGAGACTATGCAATGAACAATTTAAGCTGGGCTTAGGGACATGATTGCGTAATTTCCAGAGTCAGTGGGGACAAGTTACAGGGATGAAAACTTGGAAAACTTATTGCACAGTTCATGAGGTTAAGGAGGCTTAGGTGACTACGCAGCGAACAACTCTAAGGCTCAAGGGATGATCTTGTGTCTTTAAGTTGCAAAGTGGGCAGTTCAAGTCAGGTTGGTGGCCATGACTGCACAATTCTCGAGGTCAAGGTTGGGTCTTGGTCACAAGAACTATGCAATGGAGCAACTTTGGGAGGCCATTACTACACACTATGTAGTTCCAAGAAGCAAGGTCACAACCAAAGGACTGAGACTGCGCCATGAACAACTCAGAGGAAGCCCAATGAACCTAAATTTCTCGGTCGTGAACTTTTCTGGAAAATGACTAAGTGTGGGACTGATGATATTGATGTGAACAGTGATGGACTTTGACTGTGATCATACACTTAGCATACTTTATGACTCAAACACCATAGATCATCCATGGCATACAAAAAAAGCATTCTCTTCTGTGTGACAACTTTACTACCAATTAATAAAAGTGTGACACAAGAGATACACTCTATGACGACCGTGACAACACTTGTGCAGCGGTGCTCCGAACTTTGGAAATGAGTGTGACGGACACTACCAAGGTTAGAAAAACTCATTTACTCAAATATGACCTCTTGAAACCACTATAAAAAGCTCATACATTCAATACGACAACCAACATGCCAAAATATGGCACTTTTCCTATCTTGCGAAAGGGATCACAACACTTTAAGAAAAGCAATTAAATGAACATGAAGTTTGTGAAAACCATGACCAAGACTAAGGACGACTCTAAATTTTGGTATAGGCCAAAATTTTGGAGGGGGTTGTAGCGGCTACAACAAGTCCATTGAGTTTTTGAATCACTTGGAACGAATTGTGATACGTCAAGATAATTTCTATTGGATGGATGAGCATTTGGAAAATATACCAGAAGAATTTTGTGAACTATTTTCGTTGAAACACTTGATGATAATAGTCGTTGGGATGAGTTATCTGACGGAATCCCTTACGCAGTTGAACCTGTTGGTGATTTTTCCTTTCCCAGGAGTACCACTACTATTTTAATTATTTTTGGAGAAAATTTGAATATCATATTAGTTTTAGAATGAAAATGGCAGCAACAATTGTTTATGTTGATGATTCCAGTTCTTCCCAACGTCAGTGATATTATTCACTACAAGTGGCCAATTTATACTCCTTCAACGACATACATTAGTTTCATTAAAGTGGTCCATTGAATGAACAAGAATAAGTGTTGTATAAACACTGATCTATCCATGAGTTATGTGGCATTCATTTATCCACTTCCTCAATACTAGCATTCGCATGAGATACTGTGTGAAAAGAGTGCTTTGAATTTATTTAGGATAAACAAAAACTCATCTTCAAGAATAATCCCAACTTTTTGAGAAAGGGTAAATTCTCAATTATTCATATGGCCCGATATTGATGTTCAATAGATTTTGAGCTTGACTTATCATCTCATGGAATAAGTACAAAAGGAAAGCATAATTAGGATTTATAATTTTTTCTTTCTCATTTGGTTTGTTTGGTTTTGCATCGGATGTTGATTTTTTTCCTATAATATGTTTGAATGGTGAGTAGTTGATTTACCTCCTTCTTTTGGTTTTGTAATCTTGACTGTTGTGACATACTGCTTTCTCAATATGAGGATGGGAATCCAAATCATAAAGGCTAGAAAGAGATGGTGATTATGACACTGTGTTGGATTATGATTACACAATGTATTGGTAGCATGAATATTTTTCCAGGGTGTTTAATATTGGCACATATGTATATAGTGCATCGACATAGTTTAAGTTGAGAGGTTGTAGACCAACAAAAGAAGTGATCTAAAATTTGGAAGTAAATTGTGAGAAGTTAATGTGGTTGGATACCTAATGATTGGGCAGCTAGTAGTGTTCATATTTGTGTTGTTTGAATGATGACTAACCACAATTCTTTCAGGGCATTGGATAAACTTCAATAATTATGGAATTTATATGGGCTATTTTACTACATAAAGTGTGCAAGAATTTTTGATTCAAGAATTACGTTCCAATCAATAATTATAAAAATATTTTTCACATGAATGAATTGTTTTTTATCTTTGTATCTCTGAAACGCTTATGTTGGCTTCTTATAAACTGTACTTGCAAGGTTATTGTTGGCATTGTTTTCCTTGGAGATATTAATAATGCTTTCTCACACACCTAACATAATGATAAAATATCCACTTATCAGATTTCAAAATATCTCTTAAAGCTTTGGTGTTCAAACTCAAGATGTACTTGTATTTATAGCTCTCTTTCCATCGATGTCAAAGGGGGAGGTAAGCAAAGAGGATGGAGATAATTTTCGGGACAATGAGGAGGAGGAAAATTTTGTTTCCATAAATGCTAAAGGGGGATATTAATGGAATTTTTTTCATTGATGGAAAAAGAGTAAGAAATACAATGGAAAAACAAAGGAGCAATAGAAATACAGAGAAGGAAAAACAGAATTAAAGGCAAAGGAAAAACATGATGAAAAAAGGAAAAGGAGTAGTAGCAAGGAAAATGAGCAACAAGATAAGCAAAGGAAAAGGAGCAGCAACAAGGAACAACAAAGGATCAAAAACAAGGAAAAGGAGCAATGGGAGCAACAAAGGAAAAGGAGCACCAACAAGGAACAACAAGGGAGTAGCAAAATAAAAGGAGCAATAAAGACAAAGGAACAACATAGGAGCAGTAACAATGTGTGTACATGGCATTGAGCTAGAGATTGATTGGCATATGATTGATTTTTATGTTTGATGGGTTTGGAAAAATTGATAAGACATATCACTATCGAAGAGGTACAAGGCAAGGAATTGAAGCTTGTTAATGTGTGAGGCTAACTTTAAGGCTAATGTGTCTTTTCATATGGCATTGGAGATATGTTTTGTAGGTTGATTTGAAGGTTGATGTAATGACATACACACAATTAATGTATGCACAATTGAGCATATATTGATACTCGCATTGTTATGCGAGAACAAATTATTGAAGATTTATTTTATATGTTTTTTTATGTTGCAAAGGGTATTGGTGAAAGGTTTCTTGTGTACACATATGATGATTGAGATGTTGTGATGCAAGAAAATTGTTGTGATGCAAGGAAAAGGAAAAGACAGGAATAAAATTGTGGTGCAAGGATATTTGAATATGAATGCAAGGCTATATTAATGCATATTTGGATGTGATGAAATTCCTTTTATGTATTTTAATATTCAAGAGTTTAAGAAATCTTGGAATGCAAAGAGACACCTTTGGAATGCAAAGAGACAAGTTTTGTCATTTCATATTTGTGTGAGTAGCATACTAACAATCATAAAAGTTCATTTATAAAATTGTGTAATGTTAGAGAGTATAATGGTTAGAGAATTAGAGAATGTGTGAAATTTTATTGATATTTTATTCATTAATGTGAAGCATATTTGAGGAGGAGGAGAAACAAAGAAAAAATGGAGGTATACATATTTATAGAAGAAGTAACCAACACATTGTTTTCTTTATGTATCAGGCGATTGTAGTCTCATTTCAAGTTGCAGATTGATAATTGATAGGTTGGAGCCTATTGAGGTAGAAGCCTCATGTGGGTTGTAGCCTACATAAAACTAATGGGAGTTAGAGCATCCTTACATGTTGTAGATTGCAGAAAAAATGAGGTAGTAGCCTCCTGTAGGTTGGAGCCTATAGAAAAGAAGATGTAATATGGGGGGTATGATCTTCCCTTTGCATCAAAAAAATAACAAAATCATGGTTTTCTCCTTTTATATGTTTCCACTTATATCTGGTGTCCATATGTGTTGCTATTATGTGTTGATGTGATGTTTTGGATTACTTATTATTTGTTTTTTTAATATTAAATATTTTGGTCATTATGTGTCAATCTGCTCATTTAATGGTTTAGTTAATAAATTGAAAGAAAATAAAATTAATGTTCATGAATGTACTAAATTGATTCACCCCCCTCAGTTTAGTCAATTTTTCATCAACATCATGTTTTAACTTCATATTCTCGTTATTATATCCATCAATTGTGAGGGAATATTATCCTGCTTAGCAACTATGACATGTGAAACAAGAGAATATGATATTTTTGGTTGAAAAGAAGTTGATGGTAAAAGCTCCAGATTAAAAATAGGCTCACTTGGTGTAGCTTCAATGATTGAAACATCTATTTCTTCCAATCTTTGTCTCTTCTACACTCTATACTTTGTACTCTGTGTTCTCTAATTCTGAAGTTGATTGTTGTGTTTCTAAAAGACTCTTTTGAGTTCTTTCTCCCTTCTATGTGGAATTTCAACAATAATTGATTTTAATGGTTAACCTTTTCCATTGTGCACCTCTGTAACTGGCATGGGATCTTGTTCGCAAACTTCTTCGTTGACAAATTGTTTAACTTCAGGTCTAGGCACATGCATATAGGGATTTGAACCTTGCTCTATTCTTCATCTTGATATATTGTTGTGAGGATCATAATTCCAAATTTCTCCATATGATATTTTCATGTCCTTTAACATTACCTCGATATCTTTATTTTTACTCTTGTATTAACCTAAAATGGTCCCCCTTCTGCCTTAAATTTGAAAATACAATGAAACTTTTTTAATGAAACATGAATATAATCTACATTAAGGCTATGCCTTATGAATTCTAGTGCAAAAATCCTCAATGGTAAGAAGATGGGAAGCCTATAAGGGGGAAATTCACAACCATAAACCCTGATCTTTGTGAATTCTTTATATAAATATTGGTTTCTAGCTTTGACCCCCTCACTAAGCTATAATATTATTTTAACTTCTATAAATATCCTAGGAGGCGATATATCATACAATAAATTGAAAGAGACTGACAAGAATTTAATAACAAAATCTAAAAAGGAAAAGTACTGAGAACTTTTTCCCACCATTCATGTTCAACAAATTATAAAGATAATATTCCTACTTGAATCCTTCTTTTGCAAGTGTACATTTTAAAATATATCCACTTGAAAATAAATAAATAGACAAAACAGGACCGAATGATACCTAAATGACTTAGTGAGACTGAAATTGGGTAATGGGTCATTTATGACATCATTTATGTATTGACTAAAATGAAACATGACAATGGATTTTTTGGTTGATGATCAAGATGTTAAAATCCCTAAGATGGTATCATCTACTAACTAGTCACTCACATACGCTAATAGATAACAAATCATAGAAATAACTTGTCTTGAAATTTGAAGAAAAATGTTGGATGAATAGGGTGGATTATTTTCAGGTATCTGAGAATTAATGAGAAAGTAGGACTCAAGTATTGTAGACTTTTCTTTATGGGTTATCTCATTGTATAATTGATTCAATAGATCTTCATTTAAGGATTGGACTTGGTTAGGTATTACGATATTCAACATTTATAAAATCAAATGAGAGTTGATATAGGATATGACTCTTCCACTTTTTGACAAATTGCCTGCTTGATCAGAAGGCATTTCTCTGAACACCATTACACAAATTCCAGATATGGGTGCGCTTTAGGGATGATGAGTTGAGCTAAATAAGACTCCAAAACCAAAGATATATCGTGAAGATGAAATCATTGATATTCCCATTCTATAAGCTCAAACATGTCAAACTCGCATTAGGTTTCATGGGGATCATCTTCTCTATCAATTAATGGAAATTCATCAAACTTTACAAAGGTTTTTGCATATGGTTTAGCTACTTTTACCTTCATTTTCAATCAAAAAATTGTAAATTAATTAAAATATAGTAATGATAGTTACCCAAAGTGGATGAAGGATGGAATTCAAAAGTATTGTGCATGGAAATACTTCTGCAATTCTTCTCTGTGCTTTGGCATTGCATGAAAAATACCAAACTATCATTTCTCCCCCTTTATATTGTCTTTGAACTATTTGAAGACACATTTCCTTTTTTATTGGCTAATTGTTTTATTTATTATCTGTTTTATGTGATTTGGCTTGGATATTGTGGTTACGTCATAAAGGAGGAATTGAGGGGGTTCCTTAGTGGTTTTGGAAACCAATGGGGGTGGGAGCAGGGGGGCGCGATATAACGTAATGCTTGCCATGTTGCAAAAGTTGTGTTCACTAGTCAACAAAATTTTGACACCCCCCCCCCCCCTCATTGGTTAAAGTTCTAGAGATCGACGGAGGGGGGAGTGAGGATGCCTATTATACCACTAATCTCGATCAAGTGGCTCAACACTCTTTAGAAGGTGTGTGCTATTTATTATGGCATTGTCACTTTATTACAATAATATAAATGTAAACTTTGTAAACATATAATAAAATTTAAAACGTTTTTTTTAAATAAACATTTATAATTTTTTGTTTTTTAATTTTGTAAAATAAAGTTGAAACACCATGCATTGTTGGAATTTCAACTGTACTTTTTCGTTTCACTTCTGGGACAATATCATCACCAAATATGACTTTACTAGATTAGGTATCATTTATTATATTAAACAACTCCTCCTAAGATGTTGTATGAGTTGAACATCCCAAGTCAATATATGTTTTAGTTTCTTCATTATGTTCCATCAAACTTGATATGAATAACTTATCATTTTTTGTTTCTTTCAAAACTATATGGACACCTTAATTCTCATTATCACACAATTTTTCATAACAATATTTCTCAAGATGACAAAATTTGTGAAAATAATAACATTCTGGTCCTTATCTTTCTCAACATTCATCTCTTCCTCTTCTTCTTCCTTTTCACTAACTTGGACATGATCCTATGCCTCTTGAAGTGAATATACTTCCTTATGAATTATATTGATTTCTCTTTTGATTTTGAAAACCTTTATTATGAAACTATCCTCTGCTTATTCCTCATCCTATATACTTTGTAGAGAAAGCATTTCCATTTGCTCACTTGAACAACTTTATTCAACAACTAATAAATACATACTTAATTCATCAACCTTAATTACATTGAGATCCTTCAAAACCATGATACTAGTGGCAACCATTTCGAATTTTGGTACTAGAATCATTAATATATTCTCAATCATCCTTCTTTCTAGAACTTCATTACCCAATGTTTCATTTGATTAACAAGATCGTGAATTTTTAGGATATAACATTCACTGATTTATTAGTTTACATTTTTAGCATATTGAAGCTTACTCCTTAATGTTTGCAGTTTGAAAATTTATCCTCCTTCATATGTGTTTTATAATATAATCCATGGATGATTTTAAGTTTTTTTTCCACTAATTCTTAAAAATATCGATGCATCTGTTAGCCCCCCTATAAATTTTTGACAAAGCAAAGTAGAGGGCTAAATTGTTTTTGAGCCTTCAAGGAATGCATCTCCCCTAAAGACACATCATCCTTGAAGTCTCTTGTGCCTTTGCCTGTGATAAATTTCCCTCTGCTGACTCCCTTTATAAGGTCTCATTGATTACATAAATTCCGCTCCAAAAGGCCTACATTAAACCTTATATCCTTGCAGAATGTCCCATTTCATCCCTTCTTCCCTTTGTCAAAATCCCCCTTTTTTTTGTACCCCCAAATCCCTCCCCTCATCCTCCAAAACCATCCTAAAATCCCCTTTAAACCTTCCAAATACACTTTGTTTGGTTTAATTCCCCTTCATCCCCCTATCGTTACCCATGTTGGCTTCTAATTTCGTTGAAATGGGCCAAAAATCATGTTTTCTATGTAGTTGAGCCCCAACCCCTTTCGACCTAGTCCCCTATACTTTTCCCCCCATAGGACCCATCGCTATGACTGAGAGCTAGCACCGAAGGCGCTTTTTGCATTTGTTCATCGGGCGCGTTTACATCCGTTGATCTTCACAGAATGGATGGCAATCGCCACCCCCCGCAGCCTCCGTCGTTCTTCCCGTTCACCGCCCGATCGAAGATCCATCGTTCATTTACATTGCGATCAGCGATCCTTAATCCCTCGTCTTGGTGGTCCCCCGCAGCGCACTATTTCAAAACCACCTAGTTTCTATCGCACTGCATTCGGGCGAGGGGCAGTATTTTCTGATTGCGGAGCGATTCCATACAGCTTCCGACGCATGGCACTGGTATGGCTGGAAAACCACCCTCCCATCGTGCATTAAATTTCATCGATGGACACGCAGCGATATGCATATCAGTCGTCCAATCCAGAGCCCTCCATCCAACGGTGATCGATCCATGAAGCTGCGCACGCGATAGCCCATAGCCCGTCGTTGACCCGGGCCCACCGCGTCATCCGTCCATGTATCTTCATCATTTTTCTCGCCCATCCCCTTTATAATCCATTCAAAGATTAGATTTTAATGTTTTTTACGTTAAACATCTGCCTCGACACCTTCCACTGTTTTTCACCAACCTTCACCAGAGCATTTACCCACCATTCCTTTGCTTTTTTTCGCCATTTCTCCGCAGACCCACTATCATCCTCGCAGTCGTCCACATTATCCCACCCCCATACATGTTTTTCGTAACAGGTTTTCGTGTTTTGCAGGTTTACCAAAAGTAAATGGCCGCCATGATTCAGGGTTTCTGTCACATCAACAGAAAACACAGGGAAGAGCGTGCACAAAGATCGTATCATGGAGAAAGCCCGGGATAGTTCTTTAACACGACTTCCATTAAAGGAACAGGGTTTGACCCTATAAAACTGTCCCGACGCCATTAACACATGGATTTCACAGTCAGAGATATAAATGAAGCAGCAGAGAGCTTAAGGCACGCAAATGAAGAATATAAGCCTTAGGTTCAAAGATTTAGAGGCAAAGTACCAGATTGAAGACCCATGGATCACGCAGAAATCAATGCATATAAGGGTTTCTACAGCAGCAGAATGTTTTTCCTCCATAAAGGACAAAGTGCCCATGCAGTTTTTATTCTACATCGTGCTCCTGGAGAAATTTCCACTCTGACAATAGTTCGAAGCTACCAGAGCATTTGTTTCATTAATATGGCAAACTTCTCAGTCATTTATTTATCATTTGTTTTTTCACCAAAAGTACCACAGAGTCATGCAGATCAAAGTACATCAAGAGACATACCGAAGTAAATAGAGGCCTGAAGAAGACCACTCTTCCATCCAAAGATTGATAGGAATTGAATGCTCAGAATTTAAACAGAATGGGCTTCAACCCTCTTTCTTTACTGAAGTTTTAATGCTACATTTAGTTTTCACCTACCTCCTCAGTCCATCTTTCTGCTATAAAATTTCATGAAGAAACATTGTAAAGGTTGTTGATGAGATATCAGAGAAATGCAAGCTTTTTCTGTGAGATATAGTTCTGTGTAAAGTTGTAAGATAGGCTGAAGAAGGATGTATTCAGGCTGAATGTTAAAGTTGTGGGCAATGTTGTACACGACTGGTGTTGTTTTTTAATATGACAAGCACATTTCTTTGGATCTTGATCTAAAGCAGCTGGTGATGTTTTTCTATCTCTGTGTTTTATTTCATTTCATTACACTTCTTTTGGCTTGCATCAGAAATCTGGCATAGGATTTTCCCTTGTTAGGCACCCTATGTTTCTGCTCTCCTTGCCTTTATGTTTTCTACTAAATGTGTTATCTAAGGATTGATTTCAATTAATTTAACCAGTGTAGTGGTCTGATATATTGCTAGCTGATGTATGAATTAATGGAATCTGTCCTTAGATGTTCTTGTTTATATTTAATTAAATGAGTTGAGAACACTGGGGGGTTTAGAACTCTATCTCTGCCTCACTATGATCTTTCCATTTCAGTTAAACTTTCCAAGTCCCCTCAAGTTGCCTCTGATTATGTCCAAGCAGGTCTAGAGTTAAATGACCTCTAACCTGATCTATAGACAGAATTGGATGGTTTTCCTCTTTTCACTTTCAATCCTTAATGTTCCATGCCACACGATCATTTTAGGATCAAATGCTTTAGATGACTAGCCCAACTGAAGCTTGCACATTGAACAGCAAGTAAACCCTTTCCTAACTACATTGCCTAATGGCCTTGATGTTCTCTGAGTTATCTACCTTAGCCTAAAATCCTCTCTGCTCATTGCCTTGTCTTATATTGAAAACTTCATTCCTGATTCCCAACAACCAAACTCAAACAATCAAACAAACAAACTCCGAGCCTTATAGCTAGCCTAACATCATAACATTTGAGCCTCAAAGACATATATACTTTGACTATTATAGAGAGATCCCTCTCTAGACGTGGGAGGGCTAGATCCTAAGGTCTGAAAGTGGTTTGATGTTGTCTCATCTTTTGGTATTTCCAACCTTGCCAAAACATGGGAACCCCAACAGCATCAACTGCATTACAAATTAAAGAAAGTTCTCTATTGTGTTTCTTTATAGTATTCCTTAATTTTTTTTCCTATCAGTATCAATTGCTTTCTACTCATCATCAGAAGACATATCACAAACATCAACTACCAGTTCCCATAGATATTTACTTATAGATATTTTTTACATTCTTATGCTCCAATAAAAGTAATTGATGCTTGTAAGTTTTGGAAGCATTGTATTGCTTGTTTCTATTTGAAGAAAATGAACAAGAAATTAGGAAAGAGTAAGGGAAGACACACATGTTTTCCCACTTCAGCTTGGGATGAGAAATTTTTTCCCAAAAATTGGTACTCAAACAACCACCAAAAATTAATTTTTATTAAAATTGAGTAGAAATATGACTCCAAATATGCGCAATTACAACCAATTTATTTTACAAACCCTTTAATCCCTTTTACAAAAATATTTATACCCATAATATTTCAATAAAATATAAAAAATAAGATACTATCTTTTACACTTTTTCTTATACAAACCATCACATTCTCTCCATCATTAACTATGACACTCTCCTAAATTTGTTGCTTAAGAAAATAATAATACAATGGCTCTATCATTCTAATTGAAGATATGTAACACATATTTTACACTTTTTCTTATGCAAACCATCTCATTCTCTCCATCATTAACTATTTTATTCTCCTAAATTTGTTTCTTAAGAAAATAATGATACAATGGCTTTGTCATTCTAATTGAAGATAGGTAACACATATGCAAGTCTAAAATATGCCATCAATTCTCTTTCTATCCCTATCTTCTCCTAAATATTTTTCTTAAGAAAATAATAATACAATAGCTCTATCATTCTAATTGAAGATAAGTAACACATATGCGAGTCTAAAATATTCCATCAATTATCTTCCTATCTCGATCTAAGAGTAAGAAATAAAAACAATTTTGTGGCTTGTATCCATGGGTTTTGAAGCACTCAACATGCCAGTAAATTTAATACTTAACATAAAATTCAATGCAAAGACTAGTTCCTAAGTAAGATCCCTATTAAACTGTATAATTAAACAAATGACATTTTGTCTAAATAAATTAATTCAATGATTAATGATCTGTAAATTGGCGTGGATATTACAGATATGATAATATTATATTAAAAATATGAGATTATACATTATTAATGTTTTATTAAACTTTAAGATATGTATATTTCACTGTGATTAGTGCATGCATGTGAATATAAACTATGTAGAAAAGTAGAGAATTTCAAAATAAACTCACACACACATAATACACAAGATATGCTCCTTAAGAAACCCTTTCGAGAGAAAATCCAGCTGGAAGGTGAGGTTTCTTCGCTCTCCTTCTCTGTTTGGAAATATGGTTGCAGGTACAAAGAAGTAATGCATGTGGCCCGTGGGATGATATAGTGCACATATTCTCTTTGTGTGCTCTCCCTCCTATCTCTCCTACCCATCTTTTCTTAGCTATGGAACAAAATTCTCTCGAAAGAATGGAATGCCTCTTCCTCCCAGTGACCCAGTTATAACACAACCTGATAGGCTACCAGTGGTTAATTTTGACTACATCAACCCTTAACTAGAGTTACAAAATAAACTATTGTAGATCCTTTTACATCAAACACACGTGGCTAGCCCCTTTTCCATGAATAATGGGGGTTGAGGCAATATCCTCCCAAACTATAGGTGTGAAAACAAGAAGGCAAACTTCTGAGTGACATAACTTTGCATACAGACTTTGATTGATGCACTTCTTCTGTCGTTGGAAAGATCTCTATGTGTACAATAGAATTAAAAGGTTTTGTGCTAAAACGCAAAATTTTTACCCCCCAAAAAACGTCGTTTGATGCCTCAAAACGCTCTTGGGAGGTTTCAGACTTCATTTCGCCAAACTGGGTCCTGTCAGTAAAAACGGTCCCATGAGCCGAATCCTCCGCCTTTTTTGCTCCAAATTCATTGAAATGGATGAAAAACAATAATGATCCAATTCAGATCAATAAAAATTTACAATAATTTCTTTTTGTAATTAAAAAAAATGAAAGTATAATGAAAACATTGTATATTATGATATGACGATATATGCCCTAAAGTTGTTTTTTCTTGGTTAAGAGTTCATCTTGATCGGACATAAAGAAAAATGTTAATACATGAGTGAAAACTTGAAAGCTTGTCTGCTTATTGATCACTAGTGGGTAATTCCATGTGGGCATGATTTGAAAACTAAATTATGAAAGAATTTTTCAATGTGAAAAAAAAATCATGACATTTTCATTGAAAACATACATGTATATGCCAACCCAAAACCTTACAACTTTAAAACCAAATCTTCATATTTGAATTTATTTATTTACCAAAATATAAAGTACCAATAAATTTAGAAAATAAATGTACAATTTTCTCCTCAAAATAATGGAAATTTGTGCATGATTTTGAGAAAATCTGGTGGAAATTTTTGAAAAGCTAGGTTAATAGGTCAAGTTTTAGGATTTTGAGTGCCCCAAGAGTTCTTGATAATGCTAAATCCATTTCCCCCAAAAAAAAAAAAACAAAAACAAAAACAAAAACTAATAAAAAAACAATTCAAACACTCCCAAAATTGAATTTCTTAAAAACTTTCTCTCCTAATTCCAACAAAAATTTAGCCATCCCAACAAAATTATAAATTGTTAAACAACACAAAAAAAATAATAAATGAATATTTTTTTATTTAACACTGATAATAAAAATAACATTTTATATTTAACACTAATAATAATAATAATAATCATAATCACAGTTAATTAATAAATCAACAACCAAATGTGTAATCAGACTTTAATGTCTAACAATTTAAATGGTGATAATTTTTAATTGAATTGGCTTACCCGTCTATCAACGTTAGTGGATCATTTAAATTATATGGCTTTGCTCCTACCACAATATATACATATTATTATTAAGGTAATTATAATAAAATTTTATTTCTTTGCATATATATAAAATATTAAGTTAATTATAATTGTACTCAGACTTTAGTGTCAAACAATTAATTTAAATGATAATAATTTTTTAATTGAATTGGTTTACTTGTCTACGTTCGTTGGTCATTTAAATTATATCGCTATATATATATATATATATATATATATATATATATATATATATAATTAAAATTAAAATTAAAATTAAGTTAATTATAATAAAATCTTATTTTTACTTTACATATATATAAAATATTATATCAATTATAATAAAATAGTATTTGTTTTTTTTCATATAATCTTAATTATGTATATCAAAATCTTATTTGAAAAAAAAACAAAGGTTCTTAATTTAATTGTAATCTCTGATCTTGATAAGAAATCTAGATTTCTTAAGGATTTTTGCTCTATCATGGGTATGTCTGTTAACACTGACAAATCTTACAAGTACCTAGGAATTGATATTCATCACAAGCTCAACTAGAACTATAGCATTCAGAAAAGGATTAATGGGGGGTGGAAAGCTTATTTTGGTCTTGAAAATAATTGTAAAATGACAAAGTAATGTGGGATAGTAAGAAATTCCTCTTTGAAAATTTAGTCACTCCTGTTATCTTATATGGATAACAGGTTTGGGGTTGCAGCATCTCTAAAGAATCTTGGAGAAAGATTGAGCAAATCCAGAAGCGTTTTATAACGTATAACCTTAAAATTAAAAGAAATACAGGTTTGGGGTTGCAGCATCTCTAGAGAATCCTGGAGAAAGATTGAGAAAATCTAGAAGTGTTTTATAACGTATAACCTTAAAATTAAAAGCAATACACCCTATCCTATTCTCCTTATAGAAGTGTGTCTTTCCCCTATCGAGAGCCTAGCTATGACTAGGCTTCTGTTGTACAAGCACAAGCTCAATAGCATAGGAGACCATAGACTTCCTAAGCTAGTTTTAAATTCCAGCCAAAATCACCTAAGGCTTAAACGAGGTTGGTATAAAGACACCAGGGCCTAGTTAAACCATTGGGAGATCGACGAGAATGTTGCATTGCAAAACATCAATAACATTAAAAAAATTGTTACTTCTAAGTTCAAACAAAAATGTGGTGCGAGAAAGATCTAGCTGCTAAAAGAAAATTAAGGTATTATAAGGAGGTCATCAACCCCACCTTAGAAGATCAAAAGTATCTCTATGTTTTAACTAGCTCAAAGAAGAAAATTAATAGAGCCAAGATTAGAACGAACTCTCATGAGCTCCATAGTGAAATAGGACAGTTCCTAAAACACCATGGATGGAAAGGATCTGTCATCTCTGTGAGAATATGAACATCCAGGATGAAAATCACTTCCTCTTAGGAGATTGGCTTCTATTATTAGGCTAGTTTCCATGACTCTTGTTGCAACACTGACCTTCCTAGCCTTTTAAGATGTCAAAATTATAGTGAGCTCGGGAGGCTTCTCTCCAAGCTTTTTGAGCATAGGAATAAAATCTTAAATCAAATTAAATAACTCTTTTCTTTATCATCATCAATATTAATTGATATATTATATTATTATGGAAAGAGTATTTTTTTCTACTTTTATACATTGGAAAATTTATAATTGAAAAATTAAAACTTATCATAATTTAATTGTGAAACTAATAACGAAGGCAATTGTCACTAATTGTTAGCCACCTAATTATTGAAGAAAAATTATTCCACCTAGAATTACTTACTAGTATTTTTTAAGGGCAAAGAGTTTTATTTGTTTCTTAAGGGCAAAGAGCTTTATGTGTTTTGTAAGGGCAAAGAACTTTGCTCTTGCCAAATGTCTTTTAAATCTTGGACTATTAGCTTGTCTCATTACATTCAAAAAACAAACTCTTACCCAAATAAAAACTTTTTATCTATTTATTAACTTTTCATTTTAATATTTAATTAAATTGATTAAAAAATAAAAATCTTAATTCATAATTTTAATTATAGCTTCATTTTAAAATGGGGAGTTGTCTAAAGAAATCTTGCAATAGCAGTGTTTGAATCATATATTTGATAGTGGAAATGGATTCAGCACCATCAAAAACCTTTCAAGCACCTAAAATACTGAAATTTTATAACTATAATCTGAATTTACAAAAATCACTGCCAAATATTTTTAAAATCTTACTTAAATTTCCATAATTTTCTAGGAAAAAAAACAACTGTTCTAACCTTCACACTCAGAGAAATAGTAGATTTACATTGGTGTTATCGTGTCGATAGAAGTAAATCTCTTTCAAAACTCAAGAAAGGTAACTCAGTAAATCTCTTTCACGACTCAAGAAAGGTGACTTGTTAAGTGTTTGGTATGTTTCGGCACGCAGTGTTTTGGTATGTATACTACATAGAATCTGTAGTGTTTACCTATATCTTTACTGGTAGTGGATGTTCATTAGGAGAACAGGCAGGCCGGACGGACTGACCACGCACGTGACGCCTTCTTATTGTGAGTAGCTGTGGTAGATGAGTGCGTGTTCTGGTAGTCGCATGCGTGTGTATCTTGATTTCTTCAATTTAAGCCTTTCCACGCCATTCATTTATCGAAAGTATAGCGCTGAGTTAGATATGATCTAACCTTCAAACCTATGATTACAAATCATTCGGAATTATAATGCATGTCAACTCTGAACTGGGAGGCCAACAAACACCTTCTCTACCATTAGAAAAGGAGTTACTATTCTGAAATTCCTATTATGCCAAACGATCTTCATCTGCCTTTCAATACTCCTCACACACATCCTTTATAGCCTCATCTCCTCTACCCTGCCCTATAAGAGGGCTGCCTCCTTGTTACAGTCCTCGCAAATTCATTACGGCATTTCAATCACAGTGTGTTTAGCTAGAGCAAAATGGCACCCGCAGCTGTAGTGGCTAGCGATCGACCGGATTTCCTTGTAACAGCAGAGGAGCCCAAGTCCCTGCAGTCCATCTTCGTCCGAGACGAGGACGAGCGCCCCAAGGTGGCTTACAATCAATTCAGCAAAGACATTCCCGTCATTTCCCTCTCTGGTATCGCCGGGGAAGAGAGGGGCCGCGTGAAAGACGAGGTGAGCAAGGCATGTACTGAATGGGGAATATTCCAGGTGGTTGACCATGGTGTTCCCCAGGAGCTCGTGGATTCCATGACTCAGCTCTCCAGGGCTTTCTTCGCCCTGCCTGCAGAGGAGAAGCTCAAATACGACATGAGAGGTGGAAAGCGTGGGGGATTTGTGGTGAGCAGCCATCTGCAGGGCGAAGCCGTACTCGACTGGAGAGAAATCTGCACTTATTTCTCTTATCCCCTTCACCAGCGTGATTACACCAGGTGGCCTGTCAAGCCCGATGGCTGGAGGTAACCCCTTCCATCCCCTGCATCCCCCCTCATATAAATTGATTTTCCATATGAATTGAACACTAAATTGTTGTGTATTGGCAGGGAGATTGTTGAGAAATACAGCGAATCCCTGATGGGTTTGGCATGCAATCTGTTGGGGATAATATCAGAGGCATTGGGATTGGAAACTGAAGCAGTGACCAAGGCTTGCGTGGAGATGGACCAGAAAGTGGTGATAAACTTCTATCCCAAATGCCCAGAACCAGACATGACATTGGGACTGAAGAGGCACACTGATCCAGGCACCATCACTCTTCTCCTTCAAGACCAAGTTGGAGGCCTCCAGGCTACCAAGGATGATGGCAAAAACTGGATCACTGTTGAGCCCATTCAAGGAGCCTTTGTTGTCAATTTGGGTGATCATATGCATGTAAGTCACATTTTCCGTGGAGTATTTTTATTTTGATTGCAGTTTTCGTGTATCTAACCATTATGATGTAATGATATTGTAGTATCTGAGCAATGGCAAGTTCAAGACCGCGGACCATCAAGCGGTTGTGAATTCAAACAGCAGCAGGCTGTCTATTGCGACGTTTCAGAATCCAGCGCAGGAGGCCATCGTGTACCCGTTGGATGGAGTTGTGAAGGAGGCGGAAGGCGAGAAGTGTTTCATGGAAGAGCCCATCACTTTCGCTCAGATGTACTCCAGAAAGATGAGCCGAGACATCGAGCTCGCTCGCCAGAAGAAGATGGCTAAACTTCAACCACAGGAACCGGAAGGAGCAAAAGCCTAAATAAAATCGAATAGTCTGAATTTGGCCTTCAGAAAATCTAAAATAACCTTTCATATCATGCAGTAAATACTTCCGTATTCTGTTATTGTGGTTCTCTTTTGTTGCATTGTAGGTTTTGATGAGCCCTTGGTCAGATATTGGCAAAGGGCGAGTTAAATAATGAATCCGATAAGTGTGAACGAAAATGAAGCAGCTCCTGTTTGCATGCTTCTTAATATTGTTTTAGGCAATTTAAAGAATCCAGTTACATGGAGTTAAAATAGTAGTTATGGGTAATACATAGTACATAGTCAAAGAGTTAGTTGGCTTCTAAATTTGCGGCCTATTGAGTATCAAAATGATTAAAGTTTGATGATTACATGATCCTGTCTGCATATTTAAATAAATATATATTCTTGTCAAGAATGCATCAAGGTATTGATGTCTCTTGTTTATCAATTTACAAGGTTCTGTTGTGTCTTCATGCCATGTCTCGTTCCTTTTCTCAAAGTCCTATGGCTTATTGTCAATTTGAACGCATTATTGTTCTCATACATTTTCTGCATTTTATATTTCATTCTTCTAAGCTTGTTTTTTATTAGAAATCCAAAAGTTGAATTCAACTATGCCAATTCATTAAGCTTATTAGTCCCTGCCGGAACTATTGTAATCGAAAAGCCCTTGTTAGCATTAATTCGCTTTAATCTATATGACAAATAACCTCAAATAACCTCCTATGTTTTAATCAGGTGAAATTTTTGTTTTAATGGATATTTCTAATGATTCCAATGAAAGATTTTGTGATCTTATTGGCCTCATATCGAGACCAAACTGAAAAAAATCTTAAAAATCTTAAGATATAATTCATAAATAGTAGAACACCTTTATAACATAAGTTTAATGCTAGAATAATGTTAGCATTAGTGTTGAAGCATTTAATGTAAGGCATGGTTTAGTAATATGTGGTTGCTAAACTGCCCGCTCAAATTGGGGTTGCATGGCAATGCGTTGTCGCATGGTTCTCTCCGCAACTGCCACATACACTACCGCCAAAATTCCACATACACCACCACCATGCAAACGTTGGTGCCACTTACACTGCACCACCATGCAAAAAGGTCTTTCTGCTTATATTGTCTTGGATGGGTTGGATCTTTCTTTCAATTCGGTCTTCACCCATGACATCAAGAGGTGCAACTCGAGCATAAGGTCATGAAAACATACAACCACTGCAATACTAGTCATAGGGACTCGTACTGCATTAAGCACTCCAGCCATCATCGTTGATGTTAAGTAAAGCACTACTTCCTAGTATTCCTAGATGGAAAGTTACAGCCCCCTAGAAAAGTACCATGAGACTACCCTATGTTTAAACGCAGCTGCCTGTAACTTCATCGCTGTGAAATCATTATTTATAATTACACCAATTGTTGTAAAAATGCAACCAAACATTGAAACCATAACCTGTTGTTCCAGGACAACATGAAAAGATTCCCTTCCTAATATCTTAATGAATAGAAGCTCTGATAATGCAAAAATTAGTCCATGCAATGCAGAACCTAAAATGTCCCATATGAAGTGAGCAAAATAGGATAGCTAACCCTAATCCTATACTCAAGAATCTACTTTGTACTTTGTAATCTGCCACTAAAATACCGAATTTCAATGGCTAATTCTGCATTTTTTTAGGCAATAACTGAATATATGGTTATTATTCAATCATTTTCTGTGATATTACTAATATTTGGTCTTGTTTTACAATATCGTTGAAATTTATTTACATGTAACTAGCTCTGAGAATCCATCCTAATTTCATAATCTCATATTGCTTTGTTGTCAGTATTATGATGAAATTTAATGTAGCTTATGCTAATGCTATTGAAAAACATAGGTGACCAAACACTTAAACACTTCACTAGAGGAACTGATAAAAACTACCTACACAAGTAGTCCAAAAGTTCTACCTGAAATGGTGCCATAAAAATTATGGAGAGTCGAGAAGGAAAATGTTGCCAAGATGCAATTTCATGCTACCAAGATGAAATCCCTCAGAATGAGCATAAAAATTGTACTTTTCCCCTTATGATTTACAAACCGTTTTTTCTGTGTTCGATCCCTATCGAGAGAGTAATAGGGCCTTCCTTCCATGGACAGGTAGACGGCTTATTGTCGTCCTATTTAATTGGTTCGTTGTTGGCAGTTAAGGGAAGAGAATCTAAGTAGCACGCGCTTAATAAAAGAACTTGATAGAGCTAAACTGAGTGAAACGAAAGGCAGTTCTTAATCATCTCCTTCTCCTCCAACAACTACCAAATCGACTAAATCTACCTGTTCAATTTCTTGTCTACTATACCGAAGTGATAACAAATTCATTTGGTCCTCGACGATGATTGTAACTTCGCTGGACTGGGGCGAACGTGTTCATGAGGAGACAAGGGCTAGACGATGATTGTAACTTCGCTGGACTAGGGCGAACGTGTTCATGAAGGGGCGAATGTGTTCATTAGGAGACAAGGGCTGGTCAAGTAGTATTTACAGAGGAAAAATCACTACAGTAAGATCCTTAGACAGACAGGGTCGAGCTTTCATTTTTATTTACAAGGGAAAGATACTACAGTAAGGACGAAGCTTTCAATTAACGTTTTTAACCACTGCATGCATGCTATACCTATCTTGTGTGCATTCCTGCATTCTACACGTGTCTTTGCCAAATCTGCTTATGCTTTTATTTCACTATAACTTTATTCTTTATGAGCTATATCCTTTCACGACGGTTCCCTAGGATTGGATTTCTAGGAGGTCGTTGATAGCCTCAACAGGTGTTTGATGCTTTTTTCAAGGAGGGCTTCAAGAAAATGTCATTGTTGCTATAATAAAAAAATCCAGGTTGGAAACACAGTCCATATCAAGCGTTCTCAACCCAAAAAAAGAGATAGAACACATTTATATTAAAAAGTTAGGGATTCCAACAACCTCAAATCTCGACCCATGTGGCGTTTGAGTGGCGTAATGAACACGAATCTGATCATATTGAAAAAAAAACATGTATCTTACTATTCTTATCTAGATCTTGTATCCCACTATTACTATTATTATTATCCTAATTGACCAGTAGACTTATAAAATAGATGAACAATGGGATCCAAAGCAAAATTTGGTTCTTCACCTGGTGATTATGATTATGGTGTTGTGGCTATTAGTCGTTAACATGTTGTTTATGCTTCGAGTTGTTCGTATTTCAATATATGAGCTATCTAGTTATATATTAGCATTGCATAGAGAAATTTCACCCATCATGTTCAAAACTATAATAATAATAATATAATAATAATAATCCAATGGCAATGTAGTTTCATCCAAATTAAAAAGAAATTCCTATGAATAAAGCCCTATTTACTTGGTTTCCCACCTTGGTAGCACCACCTCAGGAGAGCCAGCCTACCTTGGGGAGTGAGTTCTCTCGTTCCTTTCATATTGAGATACCATGTTACTCTTTTGAGTTCGTTCGTAAGGACGCAGTGGGGGACGACACCTTGTTGCAAGCTTTCTCATTCAGTCTGTTATCCGTTATATGATGCATTCATATATACAATATCACATGGATAATTTTCACTTGCTTAGATAAACAACAACCCCAATAACTATATATGATGCACAATATCTCGATCATTGAACAATTAATTACATATCAACAAAACAAGATGGAACGAATATTTGAACTTCGTATAATTCCCCATGTTTTATATAATCATATGAGCATGGCATATAGCCTTTCACTTTTCCTCCTTAGAAACAACACAAAGAAACTAGATTGGGAGGAGACTTGCTTTGAGTCTGCTCTGAAAACAACTAATATATGAGTGGAATCAAGCGTGAGGAAACTGAAGCAAGATAGCCCACCGTACTACAATTAGTTGTAATTTAAATGAATGATGACCAACTACAAAATGAATATATTTAGGCATTTTCTGTCGATTCATCGCACTGTAAATGCAGGTATATTTTAATATAATTGCATTCCATTGTGGATTGATAAGCTCCTGAATCCATTTGTGCCACCAGCCGCACTCACTTTTTCCATTTCCAGAATATTTTAAGCTGAATTTGCCTCGTCTTTTGTTACATATTATTTAAATTAATGACTTTTTTCACATATCATTTTTGCTCGGCTTGTCACACCCAACTCCATGTCTCACTAGTGACTTCGTTTCTTGCAGCTCCATCCTCTCACTAAGTTGCTCGACTTGTCAAACCTTGCTCCTTGTCTCGCTAGCTACTTTGTTTCTTTCAGCTCCATCCTCTCACTAAGTTGCTCGGCTTGTCAGACCCCACTCCCTACTCAAGGCAGGGACTAGCTGCGACCTTAGTCACCAGGTTCGGCGAACTTAATGTTTGAAGTTTGAAATTCATCGAATTTGAATCGAATTCGAACAAATTCGAATTTTTTCACCGAACTTCAAGCCAAATATGAATGTGGAATTCAAGGTGAACACGAACACGAATTTCAAGCCAAACATCAATGATTTTTTTTGAAATTTGAGTAAAAATCGATTTTATTCTTTTAGTTGTTAGGTTTTGGCATTTGCTGGTGATTCAGTGAAAAAGCTCACATTGACTCATTGACGCATTCACAAATCACACGTTAGTAGCGATAGCAGCATAGCATTACTCCTCAACTGCTCTAGCCTCCTTCCACTGCTCCAGTGAGAGGCTCAGCGACAACTCTCAGTCTCTGCCGGCACTCACACCTCTCTGTCGACGCTCACACCTCTCCTCTCCGCTCACGCTCACAATGTGATAGTTCTCGGCTCACAGGCCTGAGGCTACAACCTACAGCCTACAACTCTAGAGTCTCCGGAGTGCACACAGTGAATGCTCTCCACTCTCTACTCGGAGCTCACAGCCGGCGGCCGCACAACGCAAAATGCATAGTGCTCACTCACTCACGCACAATGCACACTGCACACAGCCACAAAGTCACTCACTTAAAATTCTGCCAACCTGCTACAACGTACAACGTCCATTCTCCAGGTAAGCAAACCATTTTTTACCACATTTTTTTTAATTAATTAATATATACATTTTTTAAATATATTGTGTTTGGACTGTCAGCCTTTAGGCATGAGCCTAAGTAGACTAAATAGTCCAAACACAGTATACTGTATATTAAAAAAAAAACTAAATTATAGTCTAGAAAAACTCTGAAAAGAATTCATTATGCAAAAAATTTAGAACTAATTCAAATGTAATTAAAAAAAATTGCAAACATTTCACCCTTCACTTCAACAATCAGGATTTAGAACATTCAAACTTCAATGGAATCCCCAAAATCAACTATTGTAGCATGGAATTTTGTCACAAAAGAAGGGAAAAATATATTTTGTCAGCTTTGTGGACATCAATTCACTGGCTCCTTAACTAGAGCAGTGGATCACCTTCTAAGTACTAGTAATGGAAGTGGAGGTGGTGTTGAAGGTTGCACTAAGATCTTAGATGAACAAAAAACTGCAGTGGATAAAAACTATTTCACTTCAATGACAAAAAAGGAAAAAAGGGAGAAGAAGAGACAGTGAATTGAGAGGGAGATTGCCATGTCTTCCTCAAAGACCATTAATTCAATCTCAACCATTGGTGGATCAAGTTCTACTGCAGTAAAAACAGGTGGAAACAAAACATTAAATCAATTCTGGAAACCTGTGGAGAAACAAGAAGTTGATGACGATGTTGCAGAATTATCTTATGCATGTGCAATTCCCTTTAATGTGGCCATGAGTCCGTATTTTAAAAATGTAATTAAAAATGCCATTGATTTTGGGAAGGACTATGTTCCTCCCGGATCTGAAGCTTTAAGGACCACTTTGCTAAAGAAAACAAGAGACAAAGTGACAAAAAAATTGTATGAGATTAAAGAGTCCTGGAAGCATACAGGATGCACAATTTTGAGTGATGGTTGGTTAGATTTTTGTCATCGCCCATTGATCAATGTGCTTGTTTACAGTCCTCAAGGGGTAATTTTCTTGAAGGTAGTTAAATTAAATGGATCAGGTGAAGACATCAAAATTTATTTTTAGAAATTTGGATGAAGTTATTCAAGAGGTTGGGGAGAAAAATGTGGTCCATTTTATTACAGATAATGCATCAAATTGGGTTCGTGCAGGGAAGATGATTATGGAAAAGTATAATCATATTTATTGGACCCCTTGTGCAGCTCACTGCTTGGATTTGATGTTGCATGATTTAGCCAAATTTCCTTGGGTCAATGAGACAATACGAAGAGCCAAAACAATTTCAAAATTCATCATCAACCACCGTCTCACTTTGAGCATATATATGAAGAATGCATCTAAAGATTTGTTGAGGCCTTGTGATACAAGGTTTGCTAATTTTTATATTACTATGAAAAGAGTTGTTGAGGAAAAAGCAAGCCTAAGAGTTTTTTTCTGCAATACTGAGTGGGAGAGATATCCCCTTTCAAAAAAAACTAAGGGGAAACATGTTGAACAAATAGCGCTCAGTAATGGCTTTTGGGAAAATTCAGAAAAGGTTTTAAAAATATGTGGCCCAATTTTTAATGTGCTCCGCATGGTTGATGGTGACAAAAATTGTATTGGTTTTGTTTATGAAAGCATTGATCGTGGCAAAGAGGCCATTGAAAATGCTTTTAATAATGTGGAAGTTGATTACTAGGAGATATGGGAAGTAATTGATCAAAGATGGAAGATGATGCATAGTCCATTACATGCAACAGCATGTTATTTGGACCCTAGATTGTTTGGGTTATCAAGACATAGGGATGAAGAAGTCATGAATGGACTTATCCAGGCTATTGAGAAGCTAAATCCAGATCCAAAAATTGTAGTTTTGGTCAGATCTCAGTTTAGGGCATACACGTTAGAAGAAGGGATATTTGGTACACAATTAGCAAAGTATGATAGGAGCAGAAGTGATCCAGCACTATGGTGTGAGTTTTATGGTCCAGGGGCACCAAAATTACATACTTTTTCAATTCGTATCTTAAGTCAGGGATCAAGTGCATGAGTGTGTGTTGGAGATCCTTTGACCACATTCATTCCAAGAAAAAAAATAGATTTTTATCTGGAAGATTAGAAGATCTTTTTAATGTTCGTAGTAACTTACAGTTGGCTTTGAAAAATGTGGCTAAAGATTCATCCAATTCCTCTACTCCGTGGATCGATCTTGTTCCTAATGCATCAAGGGATGAAGCTGATTTTTACAATGATAGTGACATTGACAAGGAATTGAGTGATGAATCTGATGCTGAGGCATCTAGCGGATTCATAAGCCCTACTGCTTTTGATGATATAGAAATTTTTGATATCACAAGTGGGCCACGAGAACATCAAGAATAAAACTTGTGTTCTCGTTTTAGACTTCTAGTTTACTTTTTGCATGAACAATATTCTAAAACTGCCAAACTACTTTAAAGTTTATATATTTTGAATACTTTTTTATCAGATTGTTTTCAACATACGAAATCTGATATGGCCCATGGTTTTGTTGAATTTGATATTCTTATGGGCGTTAGACTCTAGTAGCTATTGTTAATTTCTATGATGAATTTCTCACCTTGTTTACTATGTATGGAAGACTAAAGTTGGTTCTTTATTCGAAATTTGGCACTCGCTTTCATGGTTTATTTGTGGAAATGATGTAAATGTTTGAGCAATAATCCTATCATCATTGTGTTTGCAATGTGCATTATGCATTTTGAAAATTGACATTCTTATTTATTTATGTGCATCATATTTATATTTCAACATGCTTAAAATTGTTATATATATATATATATATATATATATATATATATATATATATATATATATATATATATATATATATATATATATATATATATATATATTCAAATTTCTATATGTCGAATTTTGTCAGCAAAATTTTAGGTGCCGAACTTTATTCGAATTTCAACGTTATCAAATTCAAACACGAACACAAACATGGTGACTTAGGCTGTGACGCAGCCTCCCTTGTTCAAATACTATTTGCATCTCAGTATTTTCTTTAAAGGTTTTTGGGATATAGTTATTCAAATATGGAAAATAAATAAATAAATAAATATATATATATATATATATATATATATATATATATATTATTTGTACTTTAATTTTTTATTAAATATAATTATTTAAAATTTCAAAAGATTGAAAAATAAATATTAAAAGATATTATTATATATGTATATAAAAGTGTTGAATTATATATATTTGTGATTTTTTTTAGGTTGGGCAGAAAATAAATTTGAAAAGGAATATTGAAGGATAATTTTATATATGTATAAAATTATTGGTTGTTATATATATCTATATTATTTTTTATATTGAGTTTTTTTCATCAACACATTTATAGTAGATTGGAAAATTGTTTTTATATTTTTTTTCAATAAACTTTTTAAGGTTAAAATTGTTTATATATATATATATATATATATATATATATATATATATATATTGTTATGTTGTTGCGTTGTGCTGCTAACCTAGACAGCGCCGCCCTCCTGCTCGATCTCTCATTGAGACAACATCCATGGATCTTTGTGGGGGTCTTGATCTCCCCCATGCCAGAACTCATAGCATTTTAGAAATTAGTGGCTGGGAAAGACCGTTGTATGAAACACAGCAGAAATTTGTCAAGAAATTGGACTGCATCCCCATTGTTGAATTGTCGGTTGAAGAAATATGCAAATCAGATGTCAATCTAGAAGATAGAGGGCTCATTGGCCAGTTCACGGGCCTCTAACCCTCTCCTAAATCAGTAGAAGCTAGGGTGCAGAGGAACTGTGTGTCGCTCATCACAGAAGGCATCAAGAGCCACTTTTTAGGGAAAGGATTCTTCGTTTTCGTTTTCGAAAATGCAGAGAACAAAAACCTCATCTTCAGAAATGACCCATACTTCATGGGGCCTCAAGCTTATATCTGAATAAATGGACCCCTGACTTCGACCCAACCAAGATGTGTTGTCCGACGTTCCAGTATGGGTCCGTCTACCCCATCTCCCATTACATTGTTGGAATAAAAAATCTATGCAAGCCATCGGGAACTCGCTAGGAAGGTATATAGACCAAGCAGTGAGAAAATACCAGTATTCATGTGCACGGATCTGTGTGGAGGCCGATCTGGAAGTAGGGTTACCGGAAGCAATCAAATTAACTGATGTAGATTGGACGCATATTCAAGAAGTAGACTACGAGCAATTACCCTTCAAATGTCAGCACTGCCATGGCTACGGGCATTTTGCAAGGCATTGCAAAAAAAAGATCGCCGAAGAAAGTGAAAATGTGAAAGTCGATCAATGGACCACAGTCCAGAAAGCAGGGACAACAAAACCTAGAAGCAAAGGCATAACAAAATAACATAACCCTGGGCCAGCGTGGCAAGAACTAAGAGATGGGAACACCAATCTCATGCCAAAAGTAGGGAATCAAAATGCAGAGCCTAGCAAAGCAGTAGAAGCACCAGAAGCAAACAAAGATAACAGCGAACAACCAAAGCCCTCCCCCAAAGGAAAAGGCAATGAGAATCAAGGGCAGATGGAGGTAACCCCTGAATTATCCCCTTCCCCCACATATGTCGACACAGCTAGAAATAAAATATTATATTCTCCAAACTCCTCGGAGGATGAGATCCTCGAAAGGCCTGCTAAAAGAGAAGGAAGAAAGTCTCGAAGATAAGCAAGGGAGCAAGAAGCAGAAAGACAAAAGACTCAAGGAAGTCAACCTACAATAGAAATGTCAATCGGAAGGAACACTCCAAAAGGAGGAGCACCATCCACCCCCAGTAGTAAGTAATGAGAATCATCTCTTGGAATTGCAGAGGTTTGGGGAACCCGTCAAAAAGTGAAGTGGTCAAGGACCTCATGAAAACAGAACCAGCAAACATCCTTATGCTCCAAGAGACGAAAATTGAAGGGGATGCCCTTCTAGAGATCAGCAAAAATAAATGGCAGAAGAATGCAGGGAAAGCAATAAGCGCAAGGGGCACTTCAGGAGGAATCGCAACCTTGTGGAAGGAGGACCAATTCAAGCTGGTCAATTCCTTCAACACTCAACACTGGAGCTTCACAGAGCTGAAGCACAATGCAAGTAAGTTAACTCTTGCACTATTCAATTTATATGTACCAGTAATATATTCAGAAAAGAACTATTGTTGGAAAACACTAAATGAATTCTTGGAGCTGCACTCTCCAACAAACATCATCATTGCTGGAGACCTCAATTTAGTGATGAATGCAAAAAAAAAAAGAGGAGGAAGAAACAATAAGGATAAAATGATTTATGTAGTAGAAGATATGATACAACAATGGGACTTAATGGATTTTAAACCAAAGAAAGGGTTGTATACCTGGACCAACAACAGGACAGGGAAAGATCATATCTCAGCCAGATTGGATAGGTTCTTAGTACAAAGCACCATGCTGTCGAAAAGGAGACTAATCTCCACAACCATCCTCCCCAAACTCACCTCGGATCACAAACCCATCCTTCTCTTGCTGGAGGAGGAAGAAAACTTGGGGCCAATCCCATTCAGATTTAGCCCATTATGGATTGGAAAAAGTGGATTTTCAGAGATGGTCCGATTGGCATGGTCTACCCCCGTAAGTAGCTCTCCTAGCTATGTTTGGGAACAAAGACTAAAAATTACAAAAAATGCTCTCAAGGAATGGTGTAAACTCCCTACAGATACTCCCAATAGTCAGAGAAAGGAATCAGTGCAGCAATTGGAAAATCTTCAGATAGAAATGGACTCAATAGACATAACAAAAGCGGAACTAGATAAAGAGCAAGCAGCCCAATGTAAAACTTTCTGCTCCTTTAGAAATGAAGAAGAGTATTGGAGATTAAAGTCCCGTAGCCTTTGGCTGGAAGCCGGAGACAAGAATACATCCTACTTCCATCGACAATGTAGAGCCCGTCTCTCCAGGAACCACATCACAGAGATTGCGACCACCTATGGGATGCTTTGCAAAGGCATAGAACAAATAAAATTTGTTGCTGTCTCACAATTCCAAAAACTATACAGCAAAGAGAATGAGGACAGCGAAGAAGATAAACAATAATTTCTAAAGAACATTCCATCACTGGTCTCTAAGGATGACAACGCAGCTCTATTGAAGAAAAAAAATGAAGAAGAAATCAGCAAAATCATTTGGTCCATGGATCCAGATAAAGCCCTTGGGCCAGATGGGTTCACTATTCATTTTTATAGGATATGCTAGGATACAATCAAATCAGATCTGATAAGAATGATAAAATGATTCCTTCAGAAAGCAAAAATGGGGGGTAGCACCAATTCAAATTTTCTTGCATTAGTACTGAAAGAAACAAATCATGGCTGCTTTGACAAGTTTAGGCCCATCTCTCTCTGTAATGCCTCTTACAAGATTATTGCAAAACTACTAGCAAACAGAATCAAGCCATCGTTGGGCAGCCTCATCTCTTCCACACAAGGAGGCTTCGTTAAAGGAAGACATATTCTGGATAATGTAATACAGGTTCAAGAAGCCATGCACTCTAGTAACCTCAGAAAAGAGAAAGGCATGCTGGTTAATTTAGACATGGCCAATGCCTTCGATAGAGTAAACTTGTCCTTCCTATATAAAGTTATCCTTTCCTTCGGTTTTGAGCAAGAGTTTGTAAACTTGATTAAGTCATGCACCAACGGGCCTTGGATAGCCCCTTTGGTAAATGGGAGGCCTTCTAATTTCTTCCAAGCTTTGAGGGTACTAAGGCAAGGTTTCCCACTCTCTCCATTTCTATATATTCTATTGGCTGACTCGCTTAGCAGAAAACTGGAGCAGGACAAGAAATCAGGAGCTGCTCCAGGACTGAGAATCATGAAAGAAATAGATCCATAAATCATGCCTTGTTTGCAGATGATTCCCTCATGTTGGGTGGTGCCTCTAGCAGAATAGCTTATGCATTCAAAGCTACCCTTCAAGCCTATTGAAAAGTATCCGGAGCAATGATATGTGAAATAAAAATTGCAGTCTATAGTTGGAATGTAGAAGAGCATGAAATACAGAAAATTTCTCGCATTATGGGGTTCAATGGCTACTCCATATGGGATAAGATTAATTACCTCAGGCTGCCTTTAACATTGGGCACAAATAGATCCTCTCTGTGGGAAGGAGTATTAACTAAAATCAAAGCCAAAATCGCAGCATGGGGAGGCCAGTGGTTAACACATGGAGGCAAGATAATACTGATAAAATCGGTTCTTTCATCACTCCCAATCTACCAAGCCTCCTTCCTTATGGCTCCAAAATCGATTTCTAGGAAAATCAAAAAATTAATGAGAGACTTTATGTGGCATGGTGGCAAAGGCAGCCAGCGCAAATTCCATTTGGTTAAATGGGACATTGCCAAACGTTCTCTGCGCGATGATGGCCTTCAAATTAGAGACCCTGATCTTGCCAAAACATCTCTGGGTTGTAAGATCTTGTGACAGATGCACTATGATCATGAGCACCCTGCATGCCGAATGCTCAGATTCAAATACATCCCTGATGCAAAAATTAGGAACATTCAAAACGACTCCAACAAGAACAACACACTGTTATGGAGCCTCTGCACAAAAGGAATAAATTTCTTTAAGCAACACCTATACCGTACTATAGGAAATGGGAAGCGTGTCAAATTATGGACAGACAGGATAATGGGGCACGAGCCATTAGCATCCAATGCCAGCCTTGACGAAATCTGAGACTTAATGGAAAACAGAGGCATCAAGGATGTTTACGAAATTTCAGATTGGGACGAATTCGGCAACTGGACAGATTGGAAATTAAGTAACATCCCAGATCAGCTTCTATAGTAGGCAGCATTGCTTAAAGAGGAGTTATGCGACGCTGCTCCGATGCATAAGAATGTTGAAGACAAATGGGGTTAGGGTCTCACAAGAATATACTCCTCCACCAAGGGCTACACACTGCTGCAACCTCAGAGAGACAAAACCTATCCTACAAGTTTTTGGGCCCAGGTATGGGACTCAATGGCATTGCCCAAAATTGGTTTCTTTTTTTGGACAGTAATGCATAAAAAGATCCTGACTGGTGAAAAATTAATGAAAAGAAGTATAGCTGGACCGCATAGATGTGCACTATGCAAAGAAGCTATGGAAACCATTGATCACTTGTTTGTGGACTATCCCTTTACAAATAAAGTCTGGACTCTCACACTCCACGGCCTTAAGGTTGTCGCCCCCTCCAAAATATCAGTAGTCGACCTCTTCTATACATGGAAGGACCGATACCCTTTGATCATAAACAAATCCCTATGGGCCCGAGTCTGGATAACCATTCCCAAGTTCGTGTGTTGGAAACTATGGCTTGCTATAAATGAGCAGATTTTCAACAAAATAGCCTGGACTCCCATCATGGTAGCAGCAAAATCAAAAGGCCTTCTCCTCGAAAAATTGAGCACTCAAGTTCTCAAATCTGAAACTTTGTTGCAACAAGAGGAAAAGAAATGGCTTGGGACCTTCGTTTTCAGACATAGGAAGCATAGCATCGAAAAACCCCATCTCAATCTCGAGTGGAGGTTAAGAGACAAGGACGAAATATTTCAGAGTTGGTGGAGGAAGCAAGGAACAACAACAGTCTTCTTTGATGGCACCTCCAAGGGAAACCCTGGGAATGTTGGAGCTAGAGGTCTCATATATTCTCCACATGAAACTACACATGAAACTTTCAGTTGGGGACTAGGACAGTGAACTAACAATCAAGCAGAAATACTGAGCTTGATAAAAGTCTACCAAATAGCCAAAGAAAGAGGATATAGGGAGTTGCAAGCATTTGGGGACTCTGAAATTCTGATTAAAAATATATATTCGAAAGGACAGTTTAATGACATGGGCCTAAATAAAAACCTGCAAAGGCTAAGATTTATTCTCAAAGAATTCACCTCCTTCAAAAGCTATCACAGTCTCAGAGAATCAAACAAAGAAGCAGACAAATACGCCAACAAAGGCTGCCTTTTGGATCAAGGATACCTCAGCATGAATGAAGGAGAACCAGAAAAAGTTTGCATTCCTTGAAAATGACATTAGCATGTAATAGGAAATGGCAGCAATCTTGTATTGAAGGCTTTCAGGCTACGGCCAGCCGGAATTCACTATAAATAAAAAACATACCAGTTTTAGTTTAAAAAAAAAAGAAATTGTTTGTATATAATTAATTGAAATTTATGTTGTACCTTGAAGTAATTAAAAGGCATAAGTATATTAATACCTATAATAATACCCAAGGCATTTATGTGAAATAAATTATTAGAAATATCAAAATTTAAGAAACTTCATAGTTTTAAACAAAAAAAAAATACAACAGAAAAGGGACCTATTAGGGGAGCTTTCTCATAGACATAAGTTTTAGTTCTCTTCTTCATCAAAGTAACCTTTAAGGGAATTTTATTTTTTTGACAAAATCGGTTGCTAATTGTATTTCAAAAAAAAGGAGGGAGCTGAAGCTCCGTGGTTACAAGAAGTGTTGCTTGTTATGCAGTAAAGAGTGCAGCCACAGCTATGGATTACATGCCTTTTGATTCTATTATTCGAGAGATACAAAAATAATGAGAAGTTGTAGATACGGATAAACTGAGAAAGAAGAAGTGCATATTTAAAAGACATGATAAGAAGTAGAGGGAAGTTAATATATATTTATGTGGTTGATTTTCCACACTGTAGAATTCTATGGATTCTATTCATTCCCCGCATTCCTTATGTTGTTGGAGCTAGTGCTTGGGGCAATGCATTTTTCTATCATTTATTTCAGGATTTGGACCGACTCTTCAGCATGGGCGCACTTGTTCGAAAGATTATCAAACTGGGCTTGAAGAGAAGAGACCCTTGAGAGGAAGAAATTAACATCAATCTGGTGTCTGTCCTCCAGGGCTTTAACATCGTTCTTCAGCTTGGCATCGATGGTCTTCTGATGGGCGTGGATTTTCTCGAGCTCTGCCTGCAAATCCACACAGTGGAAGCAATTTTCACTTCGGGCCATTCTGGTCGGAGCGAACCGGTGTCTAAAGTTCCAAAGATGAGGCTGAAAGGAGCCAACCTGTAAACGAAAACTGAGGCTGTGGGAATGACCTCTAAAGACAGCAAAGGCCATAAGGGGAACAAAGAAGTGAGAAAATAAGGAAGAGGGCGCAAGATGAGGAGGGCACTGGGAAGCCACGACAGAGGGACAGGGAGGGAGAGGAAAAAAGGAGGAGGAGTGCGCGGTGGGCGAGCGCGAAGGCTCAGCAAACCATCAAGGAACCCGAAAGCAGAGGTCTGGAGGGGCGCTGGAAACCATGACAGGGAGACAGAACAAGTGTGAAGTGATATACAGGGGAGAGAAGCATAAATAGAATCAAGCAGATGAGAGGGCATCAAGCTTGGAGAGGCCCAAGGCAAATGAATCACGGGGGTGGAGTGATAAGGGGTACTGTAGGCACAAGCGAGGTTAGAAGAGTCTGAGAGGGATATCAAATTAAATCTAGATGCAGCGTAGGTCTTGAATAGGGAGGGGGGGTGAGGTACTTTGTATCATTGCATATCAATTGACTCGGAGATCGAGTGCAGGCGCGATTAGCCAGGAGATCTGCTTCTGTGTTGTGAGATCTGAGAATGTGAAATAATGTGATTCCTTTCAAATCTTTCAGGAGGATATGACATCTGGTGAAGATTTTATCAAGGGCTACGTTTGTTGCAGGCCGATTGTGGATCATAGAATGGATAATGATTGCAGAGTCGCCTAGAATAATGGCGTTAGCAATTTTGAGTTTCTTCAATTGAATTATTCCTTGGTAAATCGCAAGGGCTTCGGCTTTGTTGTTAGATAGAGAGCCTAGGCTCCATTCATAGGATAAGAGCAGCTCCCCAGTTTCATTTCTTATGCTGCCCTCTGCTCCAGCGATTCTCGGATTAGATTTCGAAGCGCCGTCAAAAAATAGAGTGGGTCTGCCACTGTCCTTGATCCATTCCCTGAAAGCGCTCTCCCTGAGACAAATTTTCCAAGTATCAGAGCAATGATTTATGAGGGAGGGTTTATTCCTATTTCTTCTGGACAAGAGATCGCGGAGGAAGATTTTTTCCTCCATACACAGATTGTTGGGATTGATTCTGTGATTACTTTTTGTAGAAATGACTTCTAGAACTAAACTCCAAGTTTTGTTACAGAGTTTTCTGTGGGATGGCTCTTTGCCTCTGAATATCTTGTTATTATAGGAGAGCCATAGGAATGCATACGGAAGGGTGTTCCATACCCTCCATGAGAGTTTATTCTTCTTGTTTTTCCAAGGAAAATTGTTTTTCCAGTGAAGAAGGAGCTCAACTACCGAGCTCAGATGATTGCTATCGGGCTTAAAGTGAGTTGTGAGGTCGGTCCAGCAGTGGATGGCGAAGGGGCACCAGATAAAGAGATGAGGTATTGTCTCTTCTGTGTTTTGACAGTTGGGGCAGATAGAAGGACCTATGACTCCTCTTTTTTTGAGATTGTCAGATGTAAGAATTTTGCCTTTCAATAGAGTCCAGAAGAAGAATTTAATCTTAAGAATGGCTTCTGATTGCCAGACAGTCTTCCAGACTGGCCAGATTTGTGCTGCATACTGTTATTTGCAAAGATATTGGTAAGCAGACTTGATGGTGAAGGCTTTTCCTGTAGGGTCCCAGTGGAATCCATCAGTGCCATCTTGTTTGATAGGAGCTAGTCCATGAAGGTGAGTTTGCAGATTTCTGAGTTCTTCTTCCAGGAGAGAAGGGATAATAGGGAATTGCCATCCGATCCACATTTGATTCTGAGTGTCCCATTTCGAAAACTGAATCAGGAATTTAAGACCCATGTTGTTGAAGTGGCGAAGAATATTCTGAGTGCCTAGCCTTTCCATGATGGGGTTTTTCCCCATAATTCGATCCATACCAATATTTATTGACTTTCCTCCTTTAGGAAATTTTGAGAGGTTTTGAGCTAGGAGGGGGATAGATTTTTTACATGAAGACCAGATTTTGGTGCACGGTCTATTGGGGATTTCTTGTTGCAGGAGGTGTTGTCTGGAAAAATTTAAATATTTAACTTCAAGCACTTTTTTCCACCAAGTCTGGTTCCCATTAATTAATCTCCAGACTATCTTCCCTCCAAAGGTTTTATTCATGAGTTTGGGAGAGGGTACTCCTATGCCTCCGTGCTCCCGATCTTAAATAACATGATTCCATTTGACTAGATTGTATTTTTTTTTGTCTTGCTTTCCTCCTTGCCATAAGAAATCTATGATGATTGCCTCCATTTTAAGATGAACGTTGGCCGGGGCTTGAAGAAGAGTAAATTGAAAAAGAGGAAGGGAGGATAACCCAAATTTGAGGAGGTTAAGCCGACCTACGTGATTGAGCCAAGAGGAGCCCCATTGATACACTTTCCTCTTCATTTTTTCGATAGTCACGTTCCAGACCTCAGCCTTCAAAGATTTGACACTAACCGGCATGCCTAAGTAGTTAAAGTGATCCCAGTTTTGCTTGCAGGGAACCCCAACGATATTGGCAATGCTGTGTAATGTTTGTCTAGAGACATTCCAGCCATAGACACAGCTTTTCATGTGATTGATCAGGCCTCCAGAGAAGAGCATAAATCTATCCAATACATTTTTAAACTGCTGTGCAATAATATTGTATGCTCCTCCCATTAATAATGTATCATCAGCAAATTGGGAGTGGTTCATATTTCGAACTCCATTTCCATATTTTATGCCTGTTATGAGACCCACCCGTCTCATATGATCAAGAGATCTACTGAAGGATTCTTCCATAAGAATTAACAAGTAGGGGGAGAGGGGGCAGCCTTGCCGGAGCCCTCTTGAGGATTGGAAGAAAGGAGTTGATCTTCCATTGATGAGGGGGGATATCCAAGGCCCGGAGATGCAGGACTTAATTAAGTCGAGAAAGCTTTGATTGAATCCCATTTTTTGCAGAATAGCTAGGAGGAAAGAGTGCCTTACCCTGTCAAATGCGTTGGCGAGATCAAGCTTGAGGATGAAGCCTTTTTCATTGCAAGATATGCTGGAATGGATGGCTTCTTGGATGAGGAGGATGGAGTCGGAGATCTGTCTTTGAGATATGAATCCACCTTGATTCTCCGAGATGAGGTTGTTTATGTGGGGTTTGAGGCAAGTGGCTAGGATTTTAGTGATGATTTTATATGAGGCATTGCGAAGGGAGATGGGTCTGAATCTAGAGAAAGAGGATGGCTGGTTTTCTTTTGGAATGAGGGCAAGGAAGGTAGAGTTTGTATATCCACTATTTTTTTTTTTTTTCCGGTGCGCCCATTGTATCATTTTCATGAGATATTTTTTGATGAGGCCCCAATAAGCTCTGTAGAAAGATATTGGGAAACCGTCAGGCCCCGGGGCTTTATCCTGATACATGGACCAAATAGCTTTTTCTACCTCTTCTTCAGTTATGTTGATAGATTTTTTGATCTCATCAGTGATGAGAGGTGGGAGGTATTGGAGCAAGTCCGAATAATCCTCAGCCAAACTGTTCTCTGTAAGGAGATCTTTAAAATGTGAGGTTGTAGCTCACTTTATTGCTTCTTGATCAGTTTGTATGTTGCCTGTTTCATCTTTGATGGAAGAGATGTTGTTTTTGGCTTTGCGCACAATGGTTTGTTTGTGGAAGAAGGCAGTGTTCTTATCTCCTGCTTGAAGCTATAAATTTCTAGATTTGAGGCACCATTTCTCCTCCTCTTTCCTATTTATATTGTGTAGCTACTAGTAGAGGTCCTTTTTCTGAGTTAGGATGTCTTGGTTAGTGCCTTGAGAATCGATAATGTTGTGAACGTTCTTTAGCTTGGATTTGATTTCTACTTTGATCTTTTCTGGTTCTTGATAATGCATTTTCGCCCACTCTTTTAAGGCTTGTTTAGTCCTTTTCAGTTTGGACTCCCATATGAAGATTGGCGACCCTTTAACATGTAGGACCCACACATTTCGAACCAGCTGCTTTGCGTCTTGGATGTTGTTCCATAGGGGGCTGTATCGAAATGGGATGGGCCTAAGAGGGTGATGAACAACCAGAGATGGTGTAATGGGATAATGGTCCGATGCAGAGAAAGAGAGAAAATTTTCTGAAGCGGAGGAGAAGTGAGAAAGGAGGGAGACAACTATTAGAATCCTATCCAATCTTTCCATAATATTGTCTTTTCCTATTCTCCGGTTGGTCTAGGGATATCTGCGGTTCTTTGGAGTGATGTCCAATAGTTCCTGTTCTTGAATTAAATCTTCAAGCTGTCTTCTAAATGTGTCATCCCCAAAACAACCTCCTCTTTTCTCGTTAGCATGCATAATTATATTTAAGTCACCTCCCATTATGATGTTATTGTTTTCTTCATTATTCATATCGTCCTTTAGAGAATTCCAGCATACCTCTTTTTCTCTATAATGATTTGGACTGTAGACATTGTACATAATGATTCTATGCTTGGTTGTGATGTTCTCTAAATCTATTTTGAGCCAATTTTGATTTGTTGTGATTTCTTTATGTTGCCAAGTGTTGTTTGACCATAGTGTGGCTAGCCCTCCAGAGGCACCTCTTAATTCCGCCAAGTACCCTCATATTGCTTCTCTATGCCAATTATTTTCCTCATATCTGATTCTCCTTGTTTGGTTTCTTGAAGTAGGATAATTTCGAGCTTTTCTTGATTTATATGATCCCCGAGAGCTTTAGTTTTGGAGGGGTGCCCTAAACCCCTACTATTCCATGATTGGATTTTCATCATTGCATGATTTCAATTTGAGGAGGTGCTCTTCCTCCCTGTTCCTTTTGTGCTATGTCTCTATTATTCTGCCCCAATATGTAGTTCTCAATAGGATTTTGGGTTCCCAATGCAATGCCTTTTTGAGCATTTTCATTCCGTTGTTGTTTTGTTGATTTTCTGCCAGGACCCTGCTTCTTATGAGATTCCAATGAAGCTCCATGCTCCTTAGTCGAGTTTCTGGTGATTCGGATGGAGGTCGAGCCTAGGGAAGATGTGATGAGGTCTTGAATGGGGGTTGAGGAGGTGGGAGGATCCAGGGGAGGGGGAGGATTGGAAGGAGGGGGATCGTCGTCAAGGGGAGAAATGATTGAGAAAGGGTTGGATTGCAGGTTTGATGAGGGGGTTGCTAAGGTAGAGGGAAGATTGGTTGGATCTTTTCCGGAGAGGGAGGAGGGTGATGGATGGGTTGAGAAGCATCCTGAGGATTGAGTTTTGATGCAGGATTAGATTTCTTTTTTTTTTAACAGTTTCCCAAGGCTGATCTGATTCCTGACTATCGATATCAATATTTTTAAGCAGCGATTAGCAAAATGGCCATATTCGTGACATACCTTACACTTGAACGGAATCTGCTTGTAGTCGATCTGCTGGATGTGCGTCCAATCATCCACTTTGAGTTTGATGGCTTCTGGAAGGCATTTGCCCAAATCAACTTCAACACAAATCCTGGCATAGGTGAGCATGTTCTCTTTAGGTTCGCTCCTGTCAATAAAATTTCCGATCGCGTTCCCAATAGCCCTGACCGAATCATCCCCCCAACAATGAAGGGGGAGATGAGGGAGGCGCACTCAAACAAGGACAACATTTGACACATCAAGTTCAGGATCGAAGTCTGGAGTTGATTTGTTAAGACAAAGGCCCCTTGAATCCATGAAATAGGGCCCGTTTCTGAAGATCAGGTCTTTGTCTTCTTTAGATTCGAAGTGGAAGGTAAAATACCCCTTTCTGCAGAACCTAATGGAAATTTTACCAACGATCTTATCAGACCAGTTTCATTCAATCCATCTCTGAACTGTCTTCGGAGATGGGCAGAGTCCAGTGAACTGGCCTATTAGGCCCTTCTCTACCAAGGAAAGAGTTTCCATGCGTGGAAGCAAGGGAGGAAGAACAACTTCTTGCAAGCCATCTAATTTTTTCACGAATCTTGAAACGACGGGTTGAGGTTTAGGAGGACCCAGAGAACTGATAAGGTTAGCGAAGGCGCGGGCCGGTGTCGTGGCTGCAGACACCTCCGGGAGAGCCTCCGGAGAGCCCATGCTGAAGGACTCGGCAGGTCAGGGCCCCAAAGTCAATGGTCAGAGAGCAGATTGAGGGGATGGCGGTGAATGCAAGCACAGTAACGCAGAAGCAGGGGTGCAGCGCAGGAGGTGCAGCGCGCAGAGACTCCTAGGTCATCTCACCAGGGGACGAGCTCCAGCGTGAGATATCTGATTATTTTCATTTGTCATGGATATTGGGAATGAAAATTATAGTCAAAATAACATGGTGTTGGACCTTCTAAATTTTCTCACAGAACTCAAAACATTCAACATGTTTGAAAACATGTCACAACCATAGGAGATGCCAAGAGTTCACTAGTATTTGTTGGCTCTAATCTGAGTATTCTTCCCCCTTTGTGTGGCCCCTTCTCTTATGTTTCTTCTCCCTCTGTTAAGTCCCTATATTAATAGTGTAGCCCCTTAGTATGTTAGTGTAGCCCCCCTTATTGTTATTATTGTACCCTTGTAACCCCCATTTTGTTATTATTGTACCCTTAAATTATTATTGTTAGGTCGGCTAGGACTACATTGTGGCCCACTAGGATTACGTTATGGCCCCATGGACTCCTATATATAGAAAGGAGGTTTTGTAAATTGTATCATCCAAGAATTGTTCATTTATGTAATGTATTGGAGGTTTCCCCCTCGAAGTGGCTTATTTCTAAGGCGTTGATATCTTTTTCTTCTATTTTTGGAGCTGGTTACACAACATTTGGTATCAGAGCTTGGGATTCTAGGGTTTCACTGCTCCAAACAGGTCATCGTGGCATTTTCGCTATAACTTTTTTTCTACGAAGTTTCAGAAGCTGAAATTTTTAGGGTGCGAAGCTGAAATCCTGAGGAAGATTTTCTAAAAATTTCAGAGCTTAGTTCGCAATATTTTCGGAGATATCATCTGTGGAAGTTAGGTCTTTTTTCAAGCTCCTAAACAGGTCATCGTGGCATTTTCGCTATAAATTTTTTCTACGAAGGTTCAGAATCTGAAATTCGTATGGTGCGAAGCTGAAATCCTGGGGAAATTCGTCAAAAAATTTCAGAGCTTGGTTCGCAATATTTTTGGAGATATGATCTGTGGAAGGTAGTGCTTTTTCAGGCTCCTGAATTGCATCTCAAAGAGGTGATCGTGGGAAAAGTTCAATAACTCTCTCTCTGGGCAGTGGATTTGAGTGCCGTAAAAATTGGTCACAAGTACACAGACTGTAGTTTCTTGGCTATAAATTTCAGAGACAAAGGACGAAACAGTGACACGTGGCAAGTCCTACAAGTTTGCTCTACTGAACCAGTCCAAAATTAGGTCATTGTGGGAGATTGGACACAACTTTGTCTTGGGGAATCCAAATTAGATCAGACCTGTGGCATTTGAAAGAAGTTTCAGAGGGCTACCACAGGGCTGAATTTCAGATATTGAATATTTTCAATTACAGATATAATTCAATTTCAATATCGAGCTCCTCAAAGCAAGTAAAAGGTGTGTATTGTTTTTCCCAAATTGCATAAATCTTGTTTGAAAAATCAGTTTGAAGTGATTCCAAGGGCCTATTGAGCATATATTTCAGTATTGCGTTCTGAAATGCCTCCTAAAAATAATTCCATACCCATTAATTCCTCAAAAATCTATACTATGAGGCATGAAGAGGAAGAGTTGCAGTATGAGATATCAAAATTATGGTACCAAGTGCAACAAGTTTCGATCTTACGAAGAGAATTTGAAGATGAAATAGATGGTTTAAAAGTAGAAATGGAGGCTAAGTTGGATGGTTTGAAGGATCAAATAATAGCAAATATGGATGATAAATTAGTGGAATATCACATCGAGCATCAACAACAAGTTCTCCAACTCTCAAAGGATAACCCAACTTTGGTGCAGAATCTAATGAAACAACAGGAAGATCAACATCATATCGAAAGAAGTTATGAAGCAGTCATAGAAACAAGAACTCAACAAGTACAATCAATTTCAGAGTATCTCAGCAAGTGGAAGAACTTTCCTGTAGAATATTTCACATGGGAGGATGAGAATTTTATACAGAAGCATCAAGAAATAATCAAGCGTTGAGGACAACACTTGTTTGAAGGAGAGGGGCATGTTAAGTCCCTATATTAATAGTATAGCCCCTTATTATGTTAGTGTAGCCCCCCTTATTGTTGTTATTGTACCCCTGTAACCCCCATATTGTTATTATTGTGCCCTTAAATTATTATTGTTAGGTCGGCTAGGATTACATTGTGGCCCACTAGGATTACATTATGGCCCCATGGACTCCTATATATAGAAAGGAGGTTTTGTAAATTGTATCATCCAAGAATTGTCCATTTATGTAATGTATTGGAGGTTTCCCCCTCGAAGTGGCTTATTTCTAAGGCGTTCATATCTCTTTTCTTCTATTTTTGGAGCTGGTTACACAACACCCTCACTGTATGGTATGTTTTATTCTTCTTCCATGATGCCTTAGTGTCAAAACCCTAGGGAGGTGTGATGATGGTGGAATGTGGTTTTTATGAATAGGGAATGGGATAGGGTAATTGAGGATGATGGGGGTATGGATTTATGAGTTAAGGGATGTGACAGAGAGTAGGGATGTGATAGGGAGTAGGGATGTAGAGGGGTTTGGAATAGGAAATTAATTACAAGTGTAGGGAATTGGGAGCCTAGGCAAACAATGTACCTAGGGCTTAGGGTTTTAAGGAAATGAAAGGATCTAGAGAAATGGAAATGTAATGCAGGGTTTTAGGAAAGTTTTTTTTTTACAATGTGGGAAGGGTATGAAAATGCTAGGCAGTGAAATTGAATTGTAATTGGGTATTTGAGTAACACTAGGGTTTTAAATTTGAAGAAATACACCAAATTTCTTTTAAAAAACTCCACACAACACAAAATATTTTGATGGAGAAGAAGAATGGAGGAATCATAGCTTATTTTATTTTTTGAGGCGTGAGGAACCACTGCTAAAATATTGAGGGTGATTTTGTGAAGTTTGGAGGCTTTTTTCGCAATTTTTGAGGAAAACGGGCAAGCTTGCAGCACTACAAGCAGGAACACCCTCTCTTTAGCAGGTGCGCAATGTATAATTCCAGCGTGCAGTGCCACAAGCAGGTGTGCAACACACAATGCAAGCGCATAGTGCCACAAGAAAGTGTGCAATGCATAAAGTAGACATGCAACGCCATACACAGGTGCACCCTCCCTTTGGCAGGTGCGCAACGCTGCCTCTGTTTTTCTAATTTCACCCAGAAAAATTGAAAATCATGGTTTTCTTGAGGTTTCTCGATGTTAGAGGAGACAAATGAAGTCTCTTTTGATGTCATGAAGGCTCTAATACTTGAGTGGAATTTACCTTTTGATTTAAAACCCACTTTGTAATGTTTCAATTTCACCTTTGAAAACTTTGGAAAATATCCTTTACACTTTGACTTCTTCTTTGCACGCTGATGATGCTGGAGTTTGGCACTCTTTACATTGCTTTGTTTGGTGTTCCTTTTGGCATATGGAGTTGAATTGGAAGCTTGGGAATAGTATTTATTACATATAATAAACATAGAATTACAATAAAATAAAAATAAATTACATCTTTGTTTTTGAATAAAATTACATTAAAGAATAAAAATCATAACTTGAAAGCAGCATTAGAACTTTGGAAATATTCCTTGGAGATCATCTTTCATGTTGGAAAATCCTTTTTAGATGATAAAGGAATATTATTTCAATCACTTCATACTTTTTTTGACCTTATGCAAATGAAGTGGTGTTTTATTTGGACCTTGGAAAATGAAACCTAGTGACCTAATGGGACCTTGAATGACTAGACTCCATAGTGACTTTGACTGACATAATGATATGATGAAATGAAATTTCAAGACTGATTTATATTCAGCAAGACATGAAGGTGGGCCATAAAATATGAATATTTTAAGGGAGAGTGAAGTTTTATGAGTAGGGCTACCTTTAATGAGTGAATTTTTTGCATGACCTAATGGAATGAATAAAAATTTCCGAGTGGGACTCCTAAAATGATATAAAAAGAGTATTTTTGATCATTGATGGTAGTATGCAAATACTGACACTAACAAAAATTATATTACCGGTTATGAGACTTTTCTCCACACTGATCATTCTGCCATTAGATTTTTAATGAATAAACCTATTACTAATGGGAGAATCACAAGATGGTTTCTTTTAATGCAAGAATTTAACATTATTGTGATTGGAAGGTTTGGAAAAGACAATTTGGTTGTTGATTTATTATCTCGAATCAACATCGTTCAAGAAAAATTTTCGACACCAATTCTGGATGATTTTCTAGATGAGGACTTTTTTGTAATATCAACTCTTACTCCCTAGTTCGTCGACATGGCTAATTACCTGGTAACAAGTAAGTTTCCAAAAAATATTTCTACCATGGAAAAACATAGTATTTTTCAGCGAAATGAAAATTATTTCTTGGATAGAAGGGGATTTATTCCGCATGACACTTGATTTGATTAGGATAAGGTGTGTATTGCAAGATGATACGTTCGATGTTTTGAAGGCTTGCCACAATGCACCTTGTGGAGGGAATTTTTTAGATAAAAGAATAACTTAAAAAGTCCTACATGCAGGATATTATTGGCCCACGATTTTCAAAGATGCTAAAAATTTTGTTTCAAGTTGTGATGCCTGCCAGCGAATGGGGAGGCCAGTTCTTGCAGATGAGATGCCTCTCTGAACACAGATGTAAATAGAACCTTTCAAGAAATGGGCATTGTATTTTGTGGGACCCATATCTCTCATGTCTAAGAAGAAGAGATACATATTGGTCTGCACTGATTACATGAAGAAATGGGTGGAGGCTAAGGCTTTGTATTCCACTTCCGAGAAAGAAATGGTGGATTTCATTTTCGAAGACATATTCACCCGATTTGGGGTGCCTAGAGAAATTGTTATTGACCAAGGCACATAGTTCACATCCAAATTGGTAAAGGCCATCATTGAACAATATTAGATTAAGCATTGGAAATCTACACCATGCCACCCCCAAGCAAACGAGAAGGTTGAATCTACAAACAAAGTTCAAGAGTCCAGCCTCACTAAGACCATTCAGCTTCACCATGGTGATTGGGAAGACAAGTTTCCTAAAGGATTATGGGAATACTGTATAACCTGGAGGAATGTGAGAGGGCACACTCGTTATGAATTGGTATATGGGAAACAAGTGTTACTCTCGATTGAATTCCAGGTAAAAACATTCTGAATAACCATTCAATTGGGAATGAATATAAATGAAGCTCAAGAGCAAAGGTTAATGTAGTTAAATGAGCTTGATGAGATTAGGAAGGATGAATTTCATCGAACCATGTTAGGTCAGGATCAACGATGATGAGCTGATCATGGATGATGAGTTTTCCGTCTCCATGTGTTATTCATCTAAGTGTTGAGACTTCTGCTATCTATCAACATAATTCCAAGTCCATGAGTCTAATTAATGAATATTTAGAAATAACCCGATAAGAATGATATTATTAATCTACCTAAACTTAATAAAAAACAATGAAAATAGTGCTAAGTAAGCGTTTTACCTCTAGTCACATAATATCAAGGTTTTATGGTGATGGTGCAGTACAAAAAGGGTAAAGGAGAATAGATGTAGGTAGAAATAGTAAATAAATGGGTGCATATGGGTGTAAAAGTGGGGACCAAAATCCCTCCATGCTTATATGGATGAATTCCCTCATGCATCTACAACTAGTCATAAAAAAAATAGGAGAGGAAAATGTTTCAAATTCCCGCTGCTTTAATCAAAACCTCCCAACCATGGCTAAATGTTACTGAAGATTTCTGAAAATACAAGGCTAGCTTCTGAGCATTATGTCTTCTAGTAGGCCTCAGTCGAGCCAACTTCCATCGAACTAGCTGTTTTTTCCTCAGCATCAATGCATCATTTAGACACCAGGGAGACGTTGGTGTCCTAGTGTTGGTTGTTTCCACCTTGCACGTAGCTAAATAGAACTTTATATTTGTGTTCTTGCTTTCACAGTTTCGTATTTTTCTTCAGGGTTAGATTCATGTTTCTTTTTTCTAGTACTTCTACTTAGCAGGTGTGGAGGTGGAGAACTAATCAACAAATATTTATCAATCTATCGTGGAATAATATCTTCAAACATGGGAACTTCTATCTATTCATTCCTCGGATCATGCTTCTCAGTTTCCTGATCAGGAGAGGATAAAACATCAATGGGTTCTTGATTTCGATTCACTGAAATAGACAAGCCCTATGTGCTCATGCCCCTAGTGCGATGTTGATTTCGGAAGTCAGTTGGGATTTCTGTTGGATGTTGGGAGGGAGTAGTAACTGATTTCAAGTCACAATGAAAATTCTTCCGATTTTGTTTAAGAATATCTCTGACATTTTCGGTTTCCAGTTTGGTGGCTCCAAGAATGGGTCCTTTAGCCTCTAGGAGAGATTCCTTCTAGTTGTCAGACTGCACTTGCTTAGCAAGCTATTCGTCATGCCCAGATTTATGTTTTTGTGCCTTTTTCATTTTATATTTCTTTCCCTTCCCCAAAATTAGGGTTGCTTGCTCATCCAAGATACTAGGACTTAGTGTTGCCTCCAAAGGTCTTTCTGCACAACTTCCTTCCAAAGGAGTGGTGGGTTTTTTGTTGGACTAGGCTCTGGTCTAGAACTTTGAGGAGTCTCAAACTTAAGACATGAATGCTTCGACACAGGACTGATGAGTCGTTGTCGTCCCTTCGTTTGGGTTTCCTCCCCTAGTAAATTCTCGATTTGGAATTCCTCCTAATACTTTCGTCTTTTTCTCAACTCTACTATTACTAACATCTCAATTAAACTATGGTGGTATGTTCCAGTCTCAACATTTCTACCTTTGGACTAAACCCCTCTTTCCATTTTATATAAACTTTGATGCATAAATTAGGGAAAATTAACTTCTTGTCTCTCTAAGTAATGCAACAGTAATCTAATGTGATAGATAAATACAATGACATACCTTCCTTCACATGTTATAAGCCTTTGCAACATTGTGACCCATGGGTACCACTTCTCATCCAAACAAATGCGTAACACTCCTTTCTACCAATTCAGTGTCTAATATGCAGGCTTGAACAATTTTTCACAATCTGTTACATCTAGGTGTCCTCTTTTGAAGAACCAGTCACCTGTAGAAGAAAACCCCATTGCCTTGCTAATAGATTCCTCTATAATTTTAAATTTAAGGTTCCCTATCTCCACAGTTTCTCCATTCAATCTCTGTGAGAAGGCTAAGGCCACCTTGTTGTATAATCCTGAAATTTCCTGAGAAAATCCATCCAACCTTTTTCTTCTAAAAATTCCCTACACTTTTCATACTCCAGACTTCTAGAAAAGCCCACAAAGGTGGGCTCATGCCTATCAAACCCCATGCCTAAATGAAGGTAGGTCTTGAGAATTTTGTTGCAATATTAAGACTCCTAGTCAATTTTCTTCGCACCCCGAGAAAATAATTACCATACTGATCCTCATCCTTGAGTATTTTGTAAAAGGAACCTATTTCAAAGGATAGATTGACAGCCTACATGCATGGGGGGATGATGAATCGGTACCCAACAAAGGTTGTACAGGTGATGGGATGGATGGAATGGCGGTGATGAAGGGAATGGGAATCGATTGTCATGATGGCCAATAGTTTGTCATAATTCAAAATGATAGGAAAATAGTCATGGAAAGGGTAAATTGAGGATTAACATGTGTTGTTATGATTAGAGTGGAATTGGGGGTAAATCATAATTAATTGACATAGGAAAAGACAACATGATAATAGTAGATAGTGGAGATAAATCATTACATAGCCTATAATCATATGCTTATAATTTAGCTTTAGTAAATACATAATCAAATACCTTGTTTTTAACTCATAACAATGTTGGATTCCGAAGACAAGGATAGCAATGTTGATTTTGATTTTAATCAAAGCATAGCAACACTAAAGAACAATTGTGAAAGATTTTGTCCTACAATCCATATTTGTTACTAAAGTTTGCATGTAGCCTTTGCCCTAGAAATCTCCACATTCTGGAGCTTTGTGATTTATGACAGGGCCCAATTAAGTACAGAAATAACCTGAATTGAACTGGAAACATAACTCTTTTTTTGGAATATTTATATACAACTGACTATAAACATTTCCTTCAAATCATCTTGTAGATTCTGAAATATCATTCAATGGATTTTGACCAAGCCTGGGATGATTGTTTCCTAGATAATTTCACATTTAGAGAGTCTGAAATGTCCCAAAGAAGAATCCTAGGTTGCTATTTTCTGTACTTATTCTGCTGAGCCCAGAAAAGAGTAATTTTATAATTAGAAAATCCATAACTACCGCCACCTCAATATTTTATTGAGCCTGAAGTAGCCATGTGCTTGGGGCATTCATTTTTAGAGAGTCTGAATAACCCAAAGTAGACTTCTAGGGGGTTATTTTTGTAAATATTCCTCTGAGCTCGAAAAATAATAATTCTATAATCAAGGGATCCCTAAACTATGACTATTCCATTTAATTTTATGAGCCTGGACTAGTTATTGCTTGGAACTTTCAATTTTTGGGAGTCTGAAATGTTCAAAGCGGACTCCAGATTATCCTTTTCCATAAAAAATCTATCAATTTTGGTTAAAGGAATAAACTTACCCAATACATGTTTCTCCTTTATTCTACGTGCTTTGATAGGATAACACGTATAGATATGAAAAATATATCTCATCACTATTATATATATATATATATATAGTTAAAATAAAATCAGTTTGAAGAGCCAACTGGAGCCAGATTCCTCCCTTGGACCAACTCCATTTCTGGATCTTTCATCATTTCCTACAAAAATTCTTGGCGAGAGAGCGGTCGGTGATATACCTTAAAACGATGGCCATTCACCACAAATGGGGTCTAGTCAGCATCAATAATGTTGATTCAGACAGAGCCATTGTCAAAGACTTCTTCCACTTCATAAGGTCCTAACCACCTAGATGAAAATTTTCCTTTAAAATGTTTGAATCTACTATCATATAGAAGTGCCTAATCTCCTGCCCGAAAGACCTTTTTCTTGATAAATATATCATCCCACCAGGCTCGCTGATCATGCACTAACATGGTTCTATGAAATGCATCTTGCATGATCTCATCAAGCTCATTTAACTGCATTAAAATTTTCTCTTGAGCTTCATTCATATTCATTCCCAATTGAATGGTTGTTCAGAATTTTTTTACTTGGAATTCAATCAAGAGTAACACTTGTTTCCCATATACCAGTTCATAAGGAGTGTGCACTGTCACATTCCTCCAGGTTATATGGTAGGCCAATAATTCTTGAGGAAACTTTTCGGCCCAATCACCATGGTGAAGATGAATGGTCTTAGTGAGGATGGACTCTAGGACCTTGTTTGTAGATTCCACCTACCCGTTTTCTTGGGATTGATATGGGGAAGAGTTCTGATGCCTAATATGATATTGTTCATTGATGGCATTCACCAATTTGGATGTGAATTTTGTGCCTTGGTCAATAACAGTTTCTCTAGGCACCCCAAAATGGGTGAATATGTCTTCGAAAATGAAATATACCACTACTTTTTCAGAAGCGAAATACAAAGCGTTGGCCTCCAGCCATTTTTTCACGTAATAAATGTAGATCAATATGTATTTATTATTATTGGACATGGGAGATATGGGTCCCACAAAATCCAATGCCCATTTCTCAAAATGTCCTATTGGTATCTGTGTTCGGAGAGGCATCTCATCTACAGGAACTGGCCTGCCCATTCGCTGACAGGCATCACAATTTCAAACAAACTTTTTGGCATCTTTGAAAAGTGTGGGCCAATAATATCCTGCATGTAGGACTTTGTAAGATGTTCTTTTATCTACAAAATTCCCTCCACAGGGCTTAATGTAGCAAGCATTCAAAACATCGAACCTATCATCTTCCCGTACACACCTTCTCATAATCAAATCAGGTCCTGTGCGAAATTAATCCCCATCTATCCAAGAATAATTTTCACTTTGCTAAACAATATTATTTCTTTCCCTGGTAGAAAGATTTTGTGGAAACTTCCCTGTTACTAGGTAATTTTCCATGTCAGCAAACCAGGGAGTAAGAGTTGATATTGCAAAAAAGTCCTCATCTAGAAAATCATTCGTAATTGGTGCCGAAATTTTTTCTTGAGCAGTGTTCATTTGGGATAAGAAATCAGCAGCCAAATTGTCTTTTCCAAGTCTATCAATCACAATAATGTTAAATTATTTCATTAAAAGCAACCATATTGTGATTCTCCCATTAGTAATATTTTTATTCATTAAAAATATAATGGCATAATGATCGGTATGGAAAAAAGTCTCATACCCGGTAATATAATGTCTAAAATTTATAATAGCATGAACAACTGCTAACAATTCCTTTTGAGTGACTGTATATTTTAACTCTGAAGGTGAGAGGTTCTTGCTAACAAAATATATAACGTGATGAGAGTGATCCTCCCTTTGACCCAACACAGCTCCAGGGGTAGCGTCAAATGCATTTGTGAAAATTTGAAATGGGAGAGACCAATTAGGCCCTCTCAATATCGAGGTACTTGTAAATTTATATTTCAATTCCTAAAAAATCATTTTTGACACTTAATGTCGCATAAAAATTCAACATCTTTAGAAACCAATTTAAACATTGGTGCTACAATTTTGGTAAATTTTTCAATGAATCGTTTATAGTAACCTGCATGTCCCAAGAAACTCCTTACCTCATTCTGTGTCATGGGAATCGAAATATGTAATATTACCTCTATTTTCGTAGGGCCAACTTTTATCCCTTCTTGCTATAAATGATGTCCCAAGACAATCCCTTTAGTTTACATCATTTTACATTTAATACTACTAAGGGCCAAATGAAATTCTTGACAATGAATCAACACCTTTTCCAAGTTTTCCAAGGCTTGATTGAAATCATCCCCATATACTGTGAAGTCATCCATATAGATTTCTACACAGCCATGTATCAAATTAGAAAAGATAGTCAGAACAACTCACTAAAAAGTAGTTGGAGAATTACATAAACCAAAAGGAAGAACACAATAGGCATAGGTGCCCCATGGGAAGGTAAAGGTGGTCTTCTCTTAGTCTTCTGGGGTATTTAAATTTCTTTATAGCCGTTATACCCGTCTAGAAAAGAAAAATAAATTTTCCCTAACAATGTATCAAGTACATGATAAGTGAATGGTAAAGAAAAATAATCCCACAAGGTGGCCTTATTCAACTCTCTATAGTATACACAGGTTCACCATTTCCCATTTTTGTTTGGGACTACCACCAAAGGTGATACCCATTTACTGTCGGAAGTAGGATATATGAAATCTGCACTCAATATTTTCTGGAATTCATCTTTAACAGTCTCCTTTATTTCTGGGTTCATATGCCTTTGAGGTTGCCTAAAAATTCTAATTTCATCATTTGTATAGATATGGTGTATACATGTGTCTGGATGAATGCCTTTCATGTCTAAATAATCCCAAGCGAATGCTCCAAAATGATTTTGAAACATGCTCAATACTTTTTGCATATTTTCTACACTTAAATCATTTCCAATGTACAATGTCTTCTTGTCATCAATTTCAATAGGCTCGATACTTACTTAATTTATACCTTCCAGTGCTGCCATATTGAATGTTGCAAATAAAATTGGATGACAAGTTTCTTGAAACTCATTGCTGAAAACATGTCGATAGCCATTAAAAGAAATAGGATAATTAATGCAAGTAATATCAGACAAAAAATGTTGTAAAACTTTATCTTTTTATTGTTCCTGTAGTCTTCATGATTCTTCCAAAGTTAGTAAGGGAAACATATAGTGTTCGTCCCCATAAGGACTCTCCAACCAGAGAGGTACTTCAACAACCATTTGGGAAAGTGGAAAAATACTCAAAGTTTGATTATGTGATCCATTAGAAATAATAATTTCTCCATTTCTACACCCGATGACCGCATTAGCAGTGGAAAAACAAAGTCGTCCTAAAACTATTAGATGTCTAGGTTTAGAAGTTTGTGTAGAGATCACAACAAAATAAATTGGATATTTCTTGGAGGATATTGTCACCACGATGTCTTCTAGGATCCCCATAGGTTTGACAATGGATTTATCTGCCAATTCCAATACTATAGGTGTAGGCCTAATTCCTTGTAGTTATAATAGTGCCATAGAATCGACTGTCATAACATTAATGGCTGCTTAAAAATCTACAAGGGTGTCTGGTAAAAGGGTTCCATTGATTTCTAACGTAACTACAGGATTCCCTAGGTCATTATACTTATGTAGGAAATCAGATATCATCTCTGTCATTTGACTCATTATTTTAACATTCTGATTTTTATGTCCTTTCCTTCCTAGATTCTTGATGCAGAGATCCTTGATGATATTGGTGTAAATATGAATGTCTCTAATAGCTTGTAATAGGGGTATTTTGATACAACATTTCTTAATTCAGATTCAATATCATATTCCATGGGAGTTTCAACCCTCTTAACAATCAATCTTTCTAGATATGGAGGCTCCCTTGGTTCTTATGGTTCTTCATATTTTTTATTTTCTATTTGTTTGTGAATTTTATCATTAGGTTTTTCTTGAGGATCATCCTCTTGGATGATTACAACTAGTTTTTCCTTGTTGATTTTTTTCCCTGATCTTAATTGAACTTCATTAACAGGGACATCAGTAATAATATATGTAGGAAAACGCTGCATGTCCATATTTTTCACATGTTGAGGAGGTTTATTATTGGGGTTAGCAATAGGTTGGGCAGGCAACAATGTAGGGCGAGGTGGATTAAAAGGTTGGTGAGCCTTCTATGGGGTTGAATTAGAGATTGATGGTAGGAGTTGATGTAATGAGGGTGAGGGTAGTGAAGGGTGCTGATAATAGGTTTGGTTATACGATTTCTGAAATGGAAGGGTGGTGTTTGTGTAGGTAATATTACGTGTGCCTTGATATTGCTGGTATGGTTGATTCTGAGGCTAAAATGTACCATAAAAATTTCCCCTCCATCCTTGGTTCCAAGGAAAATTTTGTGGTGGTTGAGTAACCCAAGGGGGATATGATGGTTGAAAATTCCATGGCTAGTTTTGAACGAAGCCTTGTGGATTAGAATATTGATACATGTTTTTATTTGGCCCTCTCCATAAAGGATTTGTGGTTGCTTGAGATGGATCATTAGCCTCCATAACGCCTTTGTAAATGGCTTGTAAACCAGGAATGGATGGGCATTTTTCAGTGGCATGTTTTAATGCACAAATTCCACATACTTCAACCATATTGATAGGGAAATCCCTTTCCATATGCCTACTACCATTTGGGATAGAATATTGTCATGGAAACTTTCTCCTCTTATTGTTTCCTTTTTATTTTCAAAGTATCTAGCAAGTCACTAATGGTGTTTAAAATGTCTGTTTTAAAATTTTCCAAAATATTTCCCATCTCGACCCTAATAACAACGTTTGGTGTAGATTTTGAATTTTTAGGCACATAATCTCGTGATTTTTCTCGAAGTATTTTGCCTATTTTGGCTTGACTTCTAGAATAGGTTCGACATAATTCAACTATTTTAGAAAATGGTTTCTTATAGATATCACCGACAATTATGAGATTAAGTGTCTCAATACATCCTTCCCTTAATCCATTCAAGAAGAAAGTCCTAATGGTTCTTTCATCTCGATTACCCCCTCGTGATTTATGATAGTTGTAAAGGAAACTCTCTAGATATTCCTCCAAGATTTCATCCTCCATCTATTGCATCCCAAAAATGTCATCACATCCCTAATTTTACAGTAGTCTTGATAATTTTTAAGGAAGACAGATTTCATGGCATCCCAAGATTAAATATTGTGCTCTCTCATGCTCATAAACCATCTAAGGGCTGAGTCTTTTAAGGTGGCAGGGAATATTCTAAGTTTGTGCACATCGTCATAATAATTATAACTTCTTCATCAAATATCAAATTCAAATAAGAATGCATCTAGTTCTTCAGATGACATACATCGAAAGAGTGAAAGATATGTCAACGGTATGTTCTTCATAGTAACATTTCTGGTCACATCCAAGATAGGAAATCCAAAAAAAAATTCTGCATCTTCCTCATTTTCTTCAGGGCCACCTCTTCGTCCCTCATTGTTCCCTAGAAATGGAGTATGTCGTGTTCCATCTTCACCATGGTTTTCCTCATTTTTCCCATGTTCTCCTCCTCTATTGGCCATGTTTACTACAGGTTCTAGTGGAGGTTTTGTTGAAATAATGTGGCTGGAAGAAGATTCAAGTGGGTTGATCTTAATGTTTCTAGACGCCAAGTCCCTATGAGATCGTCCTGCTGCTAATTCCACTTGTGGAATTAGCACCAGTGATGTCTCTACTGTGGTTCACAACACAATTTGTTCTTGCTGAGGTATATTTTGTGGTTGTTTAGTCCCTTCTTGGAGTGGAATTTATTCTACCAAAGCAACTTTTCTATTGGTGCCTCCCTCGTTCTTTTGATACCTGCGTAATGATTAGCTGGATTAATTGGGGGTGTTTTTGTGGGACGAAATATATCAGGAAAATATTTTGAAATATATCTACCTTTAATATCTCTAGGCCTATTCTTACTCTTATGCATAAGAAAAGAGAATTCTACAAATGTTTTTCAAGAAAACCAGACTTTTGAGCAACCCCATCAAAGTGGATGTGTGGCTCTTCACTCACGTCTTACTGTACACTCCTCGCCCTCTAACTGTCATGCAAAAATATTTCTAACTCTGTAAATAAATTTGTTACCTGGACAGATTGTAACTCCCTGAAAACGATGCCAAAATTTTTAGGAGATTTATTTTTTGTTTAATGCTTTAAATTAAATTATTGATCGAGGATCGTAATCATTGAGTCACACTGCGTGCCAATTCAGGTTTGAAATGAAGTGCAGAATGTTCAGTTCTTTATTTTATAAATGAAATAATGTTGAAGTGAAAAAATCTTATCAAATATAGTTTCTATTTCTTCTTCAATATTAAAATAAATTAACATATTTAATAACACACTTGCAATCACAAACAAACAACTAATTAATAAGGAATTGTTCTATTACTCGATATTCTACAATTCAACTCAAACTTGTTTTTATGAAATATCACACTGCTTACTAGCTGTAAGAGAACCGTTTAATCACTATTGATAAAGAAACACACCATTCAACTACTAGAAAAGAAAATTATAATCACACCATTCACTTGCTGGAAAGAAACACCATTCACTTGTTGGAAAATGAACTTCTATTTGCTAGAGAATAAACTTCTAATCACTATAGGAACACAACATGCACTTGCTGAAAAGTAAACTTCTATGATAGAAATTCGTACCTATAATACTCCATATTTTTCAACCAATTTATAAAGAACCTTAAATTCAAAACCTCAAATCTAATCGAAATGAATCATTCAAACACAAGCTCACTTTTCACACTCAAGAAATTCATAATCAAAACTTCACAAGTAAATGGAAACTAAATCAGTCAACATCAAACTGAGATTTCTACTTGCACAATCGAACTCCTGCTCAGGCTTGCTTCTTCAAGGAGCTAATTATGCTATGGAAAAGTGAGGAAACTTCTAATTGAAAGAGTTCTAGTTTTTGGGCTAAACCGTATATGAAAACCCTTTCAAACAACTTAGAAAACCTCACACTGCTCACATTCATAAATTGGTAGTATTGGGAAAGGAATCAAGAGTTATGTTCTCCACTTAAGCATTAGTAATCAAACTTCAGAGAATCCTCAACTAGATCTTGTCTCTTACCAAATTACTTCATCAATTCTTGCAACATGATCTAATTCTTAAATATTTCCATAACAATCATGAATTTTGAAACAAAGTATTAATCCTCTCATTCTTGGCACGTAACAATTAATCTTGGGGAATTCTATACAAGTATTTGCAATTGATTGATACTTCCAAAATAATAATTCGTGTTCATGGAAATATTTAACGAGGTCTCTCAATAAATCTATGGCATGAAAGAGGAAGTATTCGACCTTCAAATCATCAACACAGAGATCTAAATATAAGACACAATTAACACTATGAATCCAAATCTATATTTCGAAAACCAATCCACACTGTAGATGCAAATTATAAGATTCAAGAAAATAAAGGAACTTGTTTCCAGGTGGTGGTAGGCCCTTTCCACTCCTAGAGCAAGTTTAAGGTAAATCAATGCCTAAAAACTGGGCAAAACCATAGTACTTATAGATTATTCATGGCAGAAACAAACCATATTAGATTTCAAAACATAAGTTCACATGCATACATTCCTTCAGTTATTTCACTAAAAAACTTAATCACATCAATACTTTGGTATATCGTTCATCTCCTCACTAAATAGATACCAAACACATCAGACCTTAAATGGTCAACCGATGGAAGCTAAACCTAAATAATTAACTATACAAAGTAATCAGTTCAAACATCAAAACTATCATAAGTTGTATGATATATTTTGTGAATGATATTCCAAGTGGATTGGATTAGTTGGGGTTGCAACCTAGTTTTGGGAAAACTTATATCCTTTTTTAGCATGAAGGCGTTCATCCTTGAATACCTAAGATATCACTCGAATATTTTCTTCTAGATTAATTACAAAATCATGGAGAGTCGTTCAACCTAGTTTGTTTGAGATGTCACTTTAACACCGGCTGCTAAGTTAAGTATAGAATCGTAAGGCAGAGTTGGGTACAAAATGGTGGATGATCATTTGGATGATGATTTGTCCATCTCCATGTGTTATTCATCTAAGTGTTGATACTTTTGATACATGTCAACATACTTCCAAGCATACGAGTCCAAGTAATGACTAGTTAGAAATAACCCAATAAGCATGATCTTATTAATCTACCTAAACTTAATAAAAAACAATGAAAATAGTGCTAAGTTAGTGTTTTACCACTGGTCACAAAAAATCAGGGTTTGATGATGATGGTGCAATACAAAAAGGGTAAAAAAAGAAAAAAGATGTAGGTAAAAATAATAAATAAAGGGGTGCACATGGCTACAAAAGTGGGGACCAACATGAGTGTAGTTAACATTTGTTGTAGGTACAGTGGGACCTTCCCTCCATCGTCACCTTGTTAGGTCCCTATATTACTAGTCTAGTCCCTTATTATTGTTACTGTAGCCCCCTTATTTTTATTGTTGTACCCCTGTAGTCCCTATATTGTTCTTATTGTGCCCCATAAAATCCTAGTATTGTTATTATTGTGCCCTTATATTATTATTGTTAGGTCGGCTAGGATTATATTGTGACCTCATGGACTCCTATATATAGAAAGAAGGTTTTGTCAATTTTATCATCCAATAATTTTTCATTTATGTAATGTAAAGGAGGTTTCACCCTCGAAGAGGCTGATTTCTAAGTTGTTGATCTCTATTTTCTTCTATTTTGTGAGATAGTTTCATAATATTTGGTACCAGAGCTTTGGATTCTAGGTTTTTGCTACTTTAAACAGGTCATCGTGGAATTTTCACTATAAATTTTTTCTACGAAGGTTTAGAAGCTAAAATAAAAACCCATTTGTCAATATATCCTAAGGAACGTCATGTAATAATTTCATATCTTGGTTTGAAATATTTTGGAGATATGATCTGTGGAAGTTAGGGTTTTTTTAGGCTCCCGAATTTCATCTCAAAGAGGTGATCTTGGGAAAATCGTCATAACTTTCTTTCTGAGCATCAGATTGGAATTCTATAAAAATTGGCATAAATTACACAGACTTTATTTTCCTGTGTATCTATTTCAGAGCCAAAGGAGGAAATAGTGACACGTGGCATGTCGTGCAAGTTCTCTCTACTAAACTAGTCCATAATTAGGTCATTGTGGGAGATTGGGTATAAATTTGCCTTGAAGAATCCAAATCAAGTCAGACCTATGGAATTGGAAAGAAGAATCGGAGGGGTACTAAAGGACTTAATATAAAACCTTAGGAATCCTAAATTACAGAGATACATTAGTTTCAATATCGAGCTCCTCAAAAGCAAGAAAAATGTGTGTATTTTTTTTTTAAATTGCATAAGTCTTGTTTGAAAAATCATTTTGAAGTGATTCTGAGGGCATATTGAAGCATATATATCAATATTGGGTTATAAAATTCCCCCTAAAAATAATTCAACACCCATTAAGCCCTCATAAATCTCTATTATGACTCATTAAGAGGAAGAAGTGCAACATGATATATCAAAATTACAAGACCAAGTGCAACAAATTTTTCTTTTGCAAAGAGTAACAAAAAATGAAATGGAAGCTAAGATGGATGGTTTGAAGAAAGGTGTGGAAGCTAAGATAGATGGTTTGAAGAATGGCATGGAAGCTAAGATGGATGAAATGGAAGCTAAGATCGATAAAAAAAATGAAAGGAAACATGGAAGACATGAAGAATGATCTAAAAGAAGACATGGAAGGTTTAAAGGAAGGTTTGACAAACTTGATACAAGAAATGATTCCTAATGGAGAAAAGGTAGTAGAGGAAACTCATAAGTTAATCCTGATTTCATAAACTCTAATGTTGGATTGAAGACCCACCATATTCCAAAGATCGATATGAGGAAGTTTCGTGACAAGGATCCCATAACACGGATACTGCATATGTGGCAATATTTTGATCTCCATAATGTGAAAACACACAAAATGTACGCATTGTAACTTTATATTTAGAAAAAAATAAATTTGTATGGTATCGATGGCTTTGATCTCATAAAAAAAATTTCACTTGGTCAATTTTTACGGAGGAAATGATAGCACAATATGAGGATACAAAGAGAAACACCTTCTTTATCCAATTGATAAACCTAAAACAAAATGGTTCAATGGTGGAGCACATTTAGGACTTCCAAAAATTGGTAACTGATATTCGAGAGGAAAATAGGATTGATGTCTTCATAGGGACTTTAAAGGATAACATCCAATATGAGGTTCTCCTTTGGGAGCCTAATTCATTGGAGAAGCCATTTAGGTTGGAAAGAAAAATTGAAAGTAAAATTATTGCGACAAGGAAGCCTACCACTCACATCTATAAAGATGGAAGTGTTTCTACTCCTAGACTTCCACAACCTACAAGGCTGACACCACAACAATTGGAAGAAAAAGTAACAAAAGTCCTTTGATACAGTTGTGATAGAAAATACACTAAAGGTCATAAGTGTTCTAAGAAGAAATTATTTTACATAGATTGTGAAGAGGAGGAATAAAGTGAACAAGAAACTTCAAAACAAGAGGATATACTCCAGGAACCAACCCTAGATAAAGAAGAAATGAGTCCAACCATATCCTGTAATGAATTGGTAGGAACTACCACGCTCAAACTCTTAAGATAGAAGGACATATCAAGAAGAAAAATGTAATAATGTTGATTGATTCGAGTAGTAACCATAATTTTATTCATTGTAAGGTAGCTAAGGAATTTAATTGCTTCCTATACCCAGCACCAGAGTGTCAAGTGATGGTTGAAAATGGAGGAACTATAATTTTCTCTTGAAAATGCCATAATATCAATATAACCATGGGGGAATATGTATTTAAAATTCCAATGCTTTCCATTCCAATGGGAGGTGCCGATGTTGTACTAGGAGTAAAATGGTTACAATATTTGGGAACAATAGCTTTTAATTTTTAAGAACTTTTCTTGAAATTTTGTTCAGAAGGAAAGGAAGTTGAATTACAGGGTATCACATGGAAGCTGGGAAATACAATAAGCTCTAATGTCATGACAAAGCTTCTGAATAAAGAATAATGAGGCTTAATTTCACAATTATGCTCATTAGAAGTTCCAACATCAAAATCATCTATTTCTCCATATCTCCAAAAATTCTTAGGCAATCGCTCCAAGGTGTTTGAAACTCCCAAAGGACTCCCACCTATTCATGATCATGATCATGCTATTCATTTGATTCCAAAAAATTTTCCTCCAAACATCACGCCTTACAGATATCCTTATGTCCAAAAGAGAGAAATTGAACATATGATTGCAGAAATGTTAGAGGTTGGTATAATTCAACCTAGTAAAAGTTCTTTCTCTGCTCCGTTACTATTGGTGCACACGAAGGATGGATCATGGCGAATGTGTCTGGATTTTAGGGAGCTAAATAAACTAACTAATAAAGATAAATTTCCAATTCATGTGATTGATGAATTACTGGATGAATTACATGGAGAAATTTACTTTACCAAGTTGGATCTTCATTCAGGATATCATAAAATTAGAATGAAGTCTGAAGATATTCCGAAAACAAAATTTCGAACTCATGAGGGTCATTATGAATTTTTGGTCATGCCTTTTGGCCTTACCAATACATCTTCTACATTTCAAGGTTTGATAAATTCCATTTTCAAAACCTTCCTTAGAAACTTTGTGTTATTATTTTTTGATGATATACTAATCTACAAAAAGTCTTGGAAGGATCATGTTCAACATGTTGACAGGGTGCTCAAACTATTGGAGGAGAAAAAATTATATGCAAAAACCTCCAAATGTTTCTTTGGAGTACAAGAGGTTGAATATCTGGGTCATAATGTATCTCAGGATGGTGTTAAGGTAGACCCAAACAAAATTAAAGCCATTAAGGAATGGAAATTCCCCACAACCATAAAGCAATTGCAAGGATTTCTCGGGTTAACTGGGTATTATCGCAAGTTTGTTAAGAATTATGGGAGAATAGAAGCACCTCTAACAACATTATTGAAGAATGATGCATTTTCATGGACTCCTAAATAAATTAAGGCCTTTGAACATCTTAAAGAGGCAATGTGCCAAGCACCAATCTTAGCTACACCAACTTCACAAAAACCTTTATTGTGGAATGTGATGCCTCAAGAAATGGAATTGGTCTTGTTTTAATGCAATAAGGAAGACCCGTTTCTTTTTAAATTCGTCCAATCAAAGGAAAGTATTTACAGAAAGCTATTTATGAGAAGGAAATGTCGGCAATACTACATGCACTAAAGAAATGGCGGCCTTACCATTATGGGAAGACACTTCAAGATAAAAATTGGTCATGATAGTCTTAAATGCTTTTTGGAACAAAGATTATCTTCATAAGAGTAGAAAAAATGGATCACAAAGATGTTGGGTTATGACTTTGAAATCATCTACAAAAAAGGGAAGCTAAATGTTGTTACAGATGCACTCTCAAGAAAGGATGAGGAGGTGGAAGCATTGCTTTGTGCTATTTCTGTTATCCAACTAGATTGGATAACTCAATCAAGGGAGGAATGGAAGAGTGACGAAGAAGTGTGGACACTCATTCAAAATTTGCAGCAAGATCCCAGTACATATGATACATTTAGTTGGAAAAATGATTAAAGTATGGTACAAATATCGCTTATATTTTGTGAGGAATTCCCAACTAAAACAAAATATTCTTTTGGAGATTTCACACTCTCCCTTAGGAGGACACTGGGATTTTAAAAAAGAAACTTACCATAGGGTAGAAATAATTTTTTGGATCTAATATTCAAAAGTTTGTAGCGGAATGTTTTTCCAATGAAATAAAGTTGAGACAATTAATAACCCAGGTTTTCTACAACATTTATTCATTCCAAGTCAACGTTGTGAGGGGGTTTCAATGGATTTTAACATAGGTTTACGTAAGTTTGAAGGAAAGAGTGTCATCATGGTGGTAATTGATAGATTTACCAAGTATGCAAAATTTTGTGCATTATCTCATCCATTTAAAGCAAGTAAAATTGCTATTGCATTTATGGAAAAAATTCAAAAGCTACATGGAAACCCAAAGATTACTGTAAGCAACAGAGATCCCATTTTCACTGGAAATTTTTGGACGGAATTATTTTCTTGTTTGGGTACTCAACTAGCTCATATCTCATCTTATCAACCTCAATCCAATGGGAAAACTAAGATAGTGAACAAATGTTTGGAAGGAAATATTAATTTTTTTGTATCTCATAAACAGACACAATGGTTCAAGTGGTTACCTCTAGGTGAATGATGGTATAATACTTCCTTCCATACTGCAACAAAAATGACCCCATTAATGGCAGTTTATGGATATCATCCACTGTCCATCACATCATATTTAAGAGAAAATTCTAAGGTTAAAAAAATGGAAGATCACATCAAGCATCATCAACAAGTTCTCCAACTCTTAAAGGATAACCTAAATTTAGCACAAAATCGAATGAAATAATAGGCATATCAACATCGTAGTGAGATAAGTTTTGATGTAGGAGACTGGGTATTTTTACGTCTATAACATAAAAAAAATGTCCCTCAAGCAAGCTAAGAAGGATAATAAATTATCGCTAAATTACTATGGTCCTTAGAAGGTGTTGCAAAATATTTGTACTATGGCATACAGATTGGAGCTTCCTGCTTCTTCCCAAGTGCGCCCAGTTTTCCATGTTTCATGATTAAAGAAGGTAATAGGTGAAAAACATCCTATTCAAACAATATTGCCAAAAATTAATGAGGAAGGAAAAATCATATTGGAACCTAAAGCAGTCACTGAAACAAGAACTCAACAACTACGAAATCGATCAATTTTAGATTATCTCATCAATTAGAAAAACTTACCCATTGAAAATTCCACATGGGAGGATGAGAATTTTATACATAAGCATCCAGCACTACTCAAGCGTTGAGGACAACAATTTTTTGAAGGAGAGGGGCATGTTAGGTCCCTATATTACTAGTGCGGTCCCTTATTGTTTTTATTTTAGCCCCCTTATTGTTATATTTGTACCCCTATAGTCCCCATATTGTTATTAGTGTGCCCCATAAAAGCCCACTATTGTTATTATTGTGCTTGTTAGTATGAATATTTTGTCAAAGTGTATGAAAAAAGACCACTTTAGCTACGCATAACGTATAGCCCTAACATCAAATTTGGCTGCCAATATCTTCAGATTTGTATTTAGTTGATCAAGACAAATGCTGCACAAATCCAGATCTATGCATAAAAAGACATTAAGCAGTGAAAATAAGGTTTTGCTCCATACATCCAATAGACAAGACAAGAACAATATTTTTGAAATAATTTTATATTAAGGGTACCTGAGAGGAAAACAAGAAAGGTGTTTCAAATTCTCCTCAATGGGATGGGTTCTTGAAAGTCCTCAGCGCTTCAGATCTAGTATTTCTCTCTGTTGTTGGTGTAGAAAACCCAAACAAACATAGAACTCAAAGGGAGCTCACAAAGTGAAATAATAGAAATTTTGACAATGATAATGGCTCAAAGTTAGACCAAGAGCATAGATCTAGAGTGATCTAATAGGAAACAAAAGGTGACAAATGAATGGGAAAACCCTTCTATTTATAACAAAATATTGGGTCATTCTAGATCTTGGTGCATGATTAAAATAATATTAACCAAATCTAGATCCACCTTTTATGGAATATTTTATTATATTTGTTGGAGGAAAAATGCATTTGACTTGGGTCAAATCCCTTTATTTGTAAATAATAAATAAATAAATGATTTATTTATCATTTTAAGGAAGTGGTTGAATGATAATTAAATAAATAATGATTTATTTAATTATTTATAAATGATTTAGTCATATTTAAAAAGGAATATTATTTAAATAAGATTTAAATAATTATTCCTAGAAAATAATAAGATAAATAAGGATTTATCTAATTAATTTTCTTGTTTTGGGTTAAATATGACTAGGAATAATAATTAAATTATTGTTTAATTAATTATTCCATGAGGAAAATTAAATGAATATAGATTTGTTTAATATTTCCCTTTGGGGTTTCCTGTTTAGACCATAAACAACCTAATAAATGTGTTTTATTAAGTTATTTTACATAGTGAAAGCAATTTTACTTAGGGTAAAATTGGTCTTACATGATGTACTTGGGTCCATCAAATGAAAATAGGTTAGATGACCAAAAAATGGTGTAACAGATTTCCCCCCAGCGTGCGAGTGTTAGGAGAAAATCGTATGACCGAAGTACGTTGTAAGAACTCAATCACCAGACATCAAAAGGGAAGCCAGAGAGAGAAATGTAAGATAGACGAATGTGCTGAAGAACTAGACCCTGAAGAGACGAGACTTACAGGTGCAACAAGTCTCTTTTTATGAGTGGGTAGTTGTGCTAGAGGCGGCAGGGGAGGCATACCTATGCCCTCCGAGACAAAGTACAAAAGAATAGTGCGTCCATTAAACAAGAGACCGAACTGTAAAGTACATGCTAGCATAACATGAGCTAGATAAAAGATATAATGAGGAATCCCACATACATGTTGTGCCTGGGATAACAGCCAGGAATTATACAATAATATCTGAGTACATGAGATACAAATATAACCCAATGCCCCTATAAACGGGGAAGGGCTCGCAAAATCTGACTAATACATGCAAATCAAAGAGAAGCTGCAAGGGGCTAAGGCCGACATCATCAAATATACGAAGCTGCATCGAAGGATGCAATGAAGAGGTCATCTAGGCATGTGGGGGGCTACTTGCAGGGCCACCCCCTCATGAGGGTTGAGACCTCTCACACACACCCGGGAATCACCAATATCTGCTACTGCATCACTGGACCATCAAGTATACGGATCTCGATCATGCTGAAAGGAGCTGGAGCTGAGAAACAAGCAAGTCAAAGGGTAATGAGAAATCCCTTTGCCTGATCCGAGGCATCGAACAAGTGTGGAAGTTGGAACCAAGGTACACCGCCCTCTAGACTTGTCTTCTGGAATGAATGAGCTGATGTCGATAGAAGGAGGTCCGCCATAGGTGAGGAAATAAGGGATCCTCAACTAAGGCATGAGAGAAAATGGTAGAGCGACTGACAGACTGACACTAATGATGATGATGAAGTGGGGTATACTAAGTAGCGAATGGATGACTTCCCTTGTGAGAGCATAAAGGGCATGGATGACTTGGCAACGATTGAAATAATATCATGAGGGATAGGGGACAGTGGGGCTGAAGGCCATAATGTGCGACACGAGAGAGGGACCAAGAAATGAAGGATGGAGGACTATGGCAAGATACAAAGGGACTCGAGATAGACTCCATGAATTTGATGATGACTCAACTTGGATGCTCTAAACAAGGGCGACTCAATGGTGCTGCCACACAGTAAAGGTCCAAATGGGGGACCATAAAAAAATGAGTACAAAGGGCTATCTCATGACAAAAATTGACACGAACAAGGACAAGTAAGGAGGCAAAGTGGTGCCCCAAGTACAAGTGTTGTAAGTGAGGAAATCCAATTTGGAGGAGAGGTGAATAGACCCTTCGTGGAAAAAATGTGTCCTGGTGAAGTATCGAATCACGAAAAACTAACATATACCCATTTGAGTGCTCAGTGAGAGCTTTCCAACGGTGCAGACGGTTTGTCAAACGAAGCTACAGTTTGGTCGTAGCAGGCGAAAGAAAAATTGGGGGTTTCTCTTCTAATAGGGCATTGTCCCTCCAAATGCATTCATTTGCTTGTGTAGCTGTGGTGAATGTAGAGAGGAGAGAAGTCCCTAAATCTTGCGGCGATCATAGTGGACAAACCAACTGTTGGAATCGAGATCCATCAGTTGCAGGTAAGAGGCCTAATCCTACTCTTTCTTTTTGATGGATTGAAAGTTCAAATTAGGGTCCTAAATCTCAAGAACAGACCCTCCCTCATCTTTACGGCCGGGTCGCACTATTTGGGCCAAAAAATATGACCTAGGATGTGGGTTTTGGCCTGAAAAGTGTGACCTATCCCAGGATTTGGCCAAAAAGTGCGACGTGTCAGATGGAAATGATTTCAGTGCTGTTGTGGGCTGAGATTTGGGTTTTTGTGGTTGGATACAGTTTTTCCTATCAGTATACTGAAACATATGATGTTTTTGTGCAGATATGGTAGAGATACAGATCAATTGGAGAGAGAGGGACTTGGGCACATTACGGGTGGAGATCCCAGGGGATCAAGGTGTCCATCATGCATTGGCCAGGTTTGGGGTTCTGAAGTTTGTGGAGAACCCTTTGATGAGAGCTGGGGAGCCCTTATTAGCCCAGATTGTTGTTATTAGGATTCAGATCATGAGGTCTTTATAGTGCAGGTACACAGGATCGAGTTGATAGTCCAAGATCTATATTTCCTGACTGGTCTTCCGCCACTTGGGATGGTGGGACATACCCAACCAGTGTTACCGCGAGGGCGTAACATCATGGAGTTTGTAGAGAGACATTTCCGATCAGGCCTCAAAGTCAAAGAGACTCATATATCGATTGGGGACCTAGAGAGATTAGAGACCTGTACAGTAGCCGTAGCAGTGTTGCGAATCCTGGGTAGCCAGGCACTCCACCAAATCACTGGGGGGCAGATGATGATCGTGGAGAAAGTGTTGAGTGGGACCTGCTATGGGTGGGCCCAGATGATGTTGGTGTCGTTGAAATGACAGTTGTCGCTTTGCAAGTGGCAAGTGAACCATGATTTATTGTATGGGACCGTATTGTGCTCCTTCTTTTTTAAGAAGATCCCGACCTTGCAACCTCATGTACAGCTACTAGATGGAGGTCTGAGAGAACCCAAGATGCGCCGATGGGGGCGACTACTGTGTAGAGGAGGAGGAGGGGCGGTTGGAAAGGTGTTTCGACCAGATTTCTTTACCCATTGGGATCAAATGTTGTTGTACATAGATGACTATCCCTATAGTGGGATGAGTTATTGTGGAGATCCGGACTTTCCACTTCCGCCTAGTCGAGTATGGGGGCCCGATGGTAAGTGACAAGTGACTAATATTTTATGTGCATGTTAAAGTTTGTGAATAGTATACATGGTACCGATTCTTATACTTTTGGTATGCAGATATAGCTCTGGTAAAACCAGCCGAATATATGGGACGACCTACAGTATTAGGAGCTGCAGGTGCTGGTGGATCTAGAATGGCACAGCATGAGGATATGACCGCTCTCCTGGAGGACATTCTTCGTAGATGTGAGGGGTTCTCGACCAGTGTTTCAGAGCAGGGTTGGCAAGACTTAGATGACCAATACATAGAGCTATGTATTGGTCTAACCTCGGAATGTCGAGGTGTCATGCGACGCATGGCGATGGCCGGTCAGACTATGCATGATCTATGAGCTGCGAGAGCAGAGCCATTGGCTCGGGATCCTCCAGATAGTGATTAGATGGGGGGAAGGTGGTGCCCCATAGTGTGTATGTAGGGGCAAGTGGTGACCCCCAGTTTTGAGTTTTGTTTTTTGTAACATGCTATGGGCATGTCATATGTATTAGAGTAGATGGACTTTAAAAACATGTTGTACGACACATATTATGGATATGCATCATTTTGATGATTTTGAATGTTATTGTCTTGTAGGAAATGTGTGTGATAAATTCCAATCTAGAACATGGTTTGCAATGCTATCTATGTAGTGATTTTATTCTCTAGGTACATGACTGAAAGTAATGACTCTAAATTCACGTATCAAAAGTTTCACCCGTAAATATCATCTAAAAAGGATAGGATTATGCACACGATAGACATCATTGAGTTGCATGACAAGAAGCAGGGAATCTAAACGAACATGCAGATGGAGGATGCGATGAGAGAGGGCATCAACTAAGAGGCCACACACTGCATCATATTCAGCCTGATTATTTGTGGTAGCGCCAATGCAGACCCCATTGGAGAGAATGAGGGTATGCAAGGGGGTAAATATGGCCCAAGCTGTCGAGGCTAGATTCTGGGAATAACGACTTGCACCATTGGCGTAGCTGATATAGGGTGTGGATGGGAGGTATTGCGGAAGAGTGTCAGAAGACAATAAATGGGAGGGGGAAGAACAATGATGGCAGCGTGAGTGCAAAGTAGACATAAAACAACAACTACGGAAGGGAGTAGTCAGGATAGGATGGCTATGACTCATAAACCGACTAGAGGGTAATGTATGAGGGCCATAGGAGGGATAGATGGTGCTCATGCTGTAGAGAACATCATATATACGGATGGTATCATCCCGTTTATGGGCGGGAAAGAAAAGATCAGGGGTGGAGAAGGCTTTGATGAGGTCATCATAACGGGAAAAGAGGGGATGATGAGGGGAAGGAAAATTTACATGATGTGGTGAAGCTACCGAAATCATCAGCATGAGAAGAAAGACTCGCATATGGATCGACATGGGGGAAAACATAAGAACAAGTAAATAGGTGGTCAAAGGATGTTGAGCCCAATATGGTCACTGAATAGGGTTCAAGCGAAACAAGGGGGGAGGATTCAACGGGAATATTCTCCGAGGGTCTCACGGATGATGATAGGTAGAGGATGGTGGTAGCAGGCTCCGTCATCTCGACATCAGGAGGGGGAATGTCAATAGGAGCAGGTAAATCCTCGAGCTGGCCGGACGCATACTGTACGAGGATGGGAGAGGCAGATTAATATTTTTCAACCTCATACTTGTGAATGACCTCTAAAGAGGCTTCGTAATGCGTTAGGTGAGGAAAATGGTGGGAATAATGGCCATGGACACCACACAGAGCACAGGGTTTGTTGGTGCGAAGAGTCTTTGTGTTCTTGGCTACGGACGAGGAAGAAACAGAGGGTTCAAAGACCATAGACTCAGGGAACACGACTTTAACCATGGGTTTAATATGCGGTAACTTGGGACAAGTATGGGTGGCATGACCGATGACATCACACAAGGCGCAAGGCTTTGCGGGTGTAGGAGGGGTAGGGTCGGTCGGGGTAACCTTGTCTTTGGATGTCCCCTTGCGAGCTTTGACTTTCTTTCCTGGAGCTGTCACAATAGGAGAATGGTCCTGTTGAGGTGTTGGTGGCACTGTAGCAACAGAAGAAGCTAGGGGATCCGGTTGGACCAGTGTCAAAGCAAGGTAAGGTTTGGGGTGACTAGGCGGGGTAGCGGCTGGAGGATCAAGGTACCAGACGGGTATACCCAAAGTCAAATTGGGAAGGGAGAGGGTGGCCATGAAGGGGACCGAATAAAATTCGGGAGGGGGAGCAAGGAAAGGTATCTGACCAGCAGGGTAATGGCCAGGAGGTACAGCTCCAAGATGGTTGAGACCTGGTGGAACTGACCCAGGAGGATAGAGGGGCTCATGGGTACTAGCTGTAGGAGAAGGGCCAGAAGGAAGAGGTCTGGCTGGCTGAGGCGAAGGGCTACGAGCAGGTTGAGGTTGAGGTTGCTAACTAGCCAAAGCGGGCTACTTAAGGTCAGCCCGAGACGATTTCATCATGCAAACATTCGCTAAGCTCGGATCAGAGATAGGAGGAGGAGGAATATCAAGGAAGGTTCCAAGCAAGGAGGAGTCTTTGTAGATGCCGGTAGAGACACTAGTCAAATAATCGACGGTTTTCTTATTGGTTAGAGAAGAGATGGTCGACTCAGGAGAGGTCTGAGATTTTGGCTCATGATATGTCAACTGGTCAATGGTGACGATCTTTCCATTATGAGGGAAAAACATCTTGCGGTGGACCGTGGATGGGACAACAGACATGGCATAAGTGTAGCTATGCCCTAAAAGAATGTTATAATCAAGAGGGGCGTCGATGACTTCAACGTCAAAGTAAACAGTCTTGCCTGCAAGAGTGATAGGACAATTATGGAATAGGCCAATGGGCTGGGAGGCAAGGCCATCCCATGCATGAAGGGTGATTGTGGAAGGGGCCAACTCAGAAGATTTGAGTTTTTTCCAAACCGAAGTAGACATCACACAGGTGGATGCCCCCTCATCAATAATACACCAAGAAACATTAGCGTTCCAGATTTTGACTGGGATTTGGAAACCTACGGAAGCAGGAAGGCGAGGATTTTCTAATTGACGGGCATCGAAAATAATCAATTAGTCATCAACAGGATCTACAATGCCCATGGTGGATAGTAGAGCCTTCTGTTGAGAAGGACACGACTGGAGGAGTTCCAGTGTTGAAATGGTAGTAGGAGACTGTGCCAAGTCATCTACTATGCTATACAAATGAGCAGCTTGACCAGAAGCAACATTTCAGCGTAATGGGCCCTTAGGAATCTTGGAAGGAACCTCAAATTTGGGCTGAGGGATATGCAAGGGACCATTGGATGTCGCAAGAGGCTCTGTAGAACCTGAAGAAGGTGACTCGGGGACAAACAGAGTGGGAGGCTTGGGGTACTGATGAGACAGAGTTTGAAGGTTAAGGTCGACGGGTAAAGGTGTATCAGAGTTCATCATGAGGATCTGGTAATCGGAGGAACCAGAAGGGGAAGGTTGAGTGGCTACCGGTGCGTGAGGTGGTTGGGTAGCCATGAATCCTTGTTGAGGGAAAGGATCAGTAAACACAACCGGTTGAGAAGTAGCTGCATTGGGGGAACAATAGGGGAGGCATGTTGTCCTCGCAATTTAGCCTGAGACTCCCACATCTACCGCATTTGTGGTAATAGGGGACAATCGTGAGTGTAATGACTGTAAACACCGCAACACGAACAAGGCCTATTTGTAAAAAGAGGCATGTCTAGCTTGGGCTGAGTGCCTTGTTGTTGTTTAGCAGTGTTAGAGTTAATACCTAAACGATTGGATCCACGATTACTAGGGTCAAATTGATTTTGATTTCCTTTCATCTTTCTTTGAGAAGAAGGAGGATTAGTCGTGCCCTGTTGTGCAAATACTTGCCCCGGAGGGGGTGGTAGTTGTTGTTGCTGGGGTTGAGAAGGCAAGGGAGGTGGAGGTGAAAATGCTGGAGGGGTTGGGGCACCAGGTTATGGATAAGGATAATGGTTAGGTTGGGAAAAATTTATGTAAGTAGGAGGTTGGGAAAAAGGAGGAGGCATGCCGTATCCTGGATACATGCTACCTGGAGGGGGAAAAGTGCTGGAAGTGCTGGCCCCTCCCGGAGGGAGACCATAGCCCATAAGAGGTTGAGCGTACAGATGTGAAAGAGCTCCAACAATACCGTCGGTAGAATGAGATGCCCCCGGGGCATTAGCGCCACTGGGTCTGGGGAGGTTAGGAAGGACGGTATAAATATAACCAGACTGAGCATAGATGAGGTCATATTTCAAGGTTATTTGGAGGGTGGCTTCTTTGGTTTGAGGGAACTGGGATGTGACATCTTTGCCGATGGCAGGTAAGAGAGATCTAAGGAACCAGTCCATGTAGACCCGATCTTCAAAGGTAGGAGCTCGACATAATCTCCTTCTTCGCCGCCATTCCTGGACATGAGCGGAAAGGCGAGTCACAGATGATTGACAGAAAGAAGTCAAGAGTTAGGTACCAGTGTCGTATCAGAGAGGGAGTTGGAAATAAGATAAGAAGGCTCGGGTAATGGTCGCAAAGGTGGTATGGGAAGAGACTGTCTGATCAACATACCACTTAGAAGCTTCACCTGTAAGCGTGCGTTGGAGCAATCTAAGATAGATGTAATCATCAGTAATGGAATTGGATGAACACCACATGTGGAAAGATCGGATATGGTTGGAGGGATCTTCTCCAACAAGGCCTTCGAACTTGGGAATGTCAGAGGGGAGCTTGGTTGGCATAGCAGGCCAGCCAACATCGTGGCGGACAAGATCATTGATCAACTGATTGAAATCAGAGAGACTGAGACCTGCCATATAGGGGAGCAAAGGGACAGTTGAGGTAGTTCCTGTGGTGGTTCCGCTAGTAACATTCCTAGCATTAGGGTCGGGGTTTCCGCTAGCGTTAGGCCCTGGACCAAACATGGTGAAGGTAATAGGGGGAGAACCCAAAGAATCAGAAGAGGAGTCAGAGTGCGGACTCGGGGGAGGAATAACTCAACGACAGCGGGAAGGAGCAAGTTGACCAACCGGAAACTAAGGGTGAAGGCCAAGAAGTGTCTGGGATATATGCCTTGGGGGTGCAATGATGATGGCACAAAGGGAAGAAGAATGACCAACAAGAGCAGGGAGGTGCAGAATCAAGTGATTACAATGTCGAACCAAGGGCAGAAAGGTGTAGTGTCAATTGATTTTAAAGTCTTTGCCTGGCGGTGTTAACTAGGCTCTTCTTTGCTTAGGGTCAGTGTGTGGCATGTGTTAATTTTAATTTTTAAACCCAGACGTTTTGAGAGTAAAATAAAAAGTGTGCTGCATAACTAAAAATAAATATGCAGAGAACAGTAGATAATGCTAAAATAATAGAAAATTAATAGCTAAAAATGCATCGATCTAACCCAAGAAGGTGGGTCTCTCAAAACTAGTTTAAAAGAGGGAAAAAAATCTAGTCAAAACACACGAAAAATGGGCCAGTAGATCTAAGGTCGGGAGGACAGGGATCTAAAGGAGAAATCTACTAGAAAGAGGTGCAGAAAACAACAAAGAGGCAGAGGCAAGGTTGCTGCAAAAAAGGAGGAAATCAGCTAAAGGTAGAAGGGACAAGGAGGTGACCCTAGAGGCAAACCCAAAAAAAACTATATGAGGTGATTTGAAAGGGAGAAGAGCTGATCTAAAAGGGATCTAAAGGTGAGGTATCAGATCTAAAAAGAAAAAGGATGAAACTCTGAAAATTCAAACGTCTGAAACAGCTAAAACTCTTCCACAAAAAGTGGAGGGTAATAAATCCCTAGGGGGCTATATTCCCACTGAGATGAGTAAAAAATATCAGAAAAATGTCTAAACGGGCGGAGACAGAGGCTGGAAAACCCTGACAGAAGCTTCAGACAAACCCAGAAAAATTGCAGAAAATTTGCAGAAAAAAGTGTAGGTCGCAGGTTCTGACCTGTTTGCTATTCAGGTCACAGATTCTGGGCTGAAAAGTGTGTCCTGTAGTCCAGGTTGCAGGTTCTGAGTCAAAAAGTGTGACCTGCAGCTCCGAATATCTCGGCGGCAGATTTCAGAAAAATTTTCCGTCTCAGTTGCGGCTGATGTCTGTTACCTGTGCAATAGGGCCAGAAACATACAGAAGTTAGAAATTTTAATGTTTGAGGGTTTTATAGGTGAAAAACAACATAAAAATAGAAAAAACAAAAAGTTGAAGAGAAACCCTAGGGTCTGAAGCAGCTAGATATGCAGGAATACGAAAAACGACAGCGGTTGTAATTGAAAACCCGCGTGGAGTCGCCAATTGTTAGTATGAATCTTTTGTCGAAGTGTACGAAAAAAGACCACTTTAGCTACGCATAACTTATGGCCCTAACATCAAATTTGGCTGCCAATATCTTTAGATCTGTAGTTAGTTGATCAAGACAAATGCTGCACAAATCCAGATCTATGCATAAAAAGACATTAGGCAGTGAAAATAAGGTTTTTCTCCATACATCCAATAGAAAAGACAAGAAATTTTTTTTTGAAAGAATTTGGCACCTGAGAGGAAAACAAGAAAGGTGTTTCTAATTCTCCTCAATGGGATGGGTTCTTGAAAGTCCTCAACGCTTCAGATCTAGTATTTCTCTCTCTTGTTGGTGTAGAAAACCCAGACAAACATAGAACTCAAAGGGAGCTCACAAAGTGAAATAATAGAAAATTTGACAATGATAATGGCTCAAAGTCAGACCAAGAGCATAGATCCAGAGTGATCTAATAGGAAATAAAAGGTGATAAATGAATGTGAAAACCCTTCTATTTATAACAAAATATTGGGTCATTCTAGATCTTAGCGCATGATTAAAATAATATTAACCAAATCTAGATCCACCTTTTATGGAATATTTTATTATATTTGTTGGAGGGAAAAGGTATTTTTCTTTGGTCAAATCCCTTTATTTGTAAATAATAAATAAATAAATGATTTATTTATTATTTTAAGGAAGTGGTTGAATGATAATTAAATAAATAATGATTTATTTAATTATTTATAAATGATTTAGTCATATTTAACAAGGAATATTATTAAAATAAGATTTAAATAATTATTCCTAGAAAATAATAAGATAAATAAGGATTTATCTAATTAATTTCCTTGTTTGGGTTAAATATGACCAGGAATAATAATTAAATTATTGTTTAATTAATTATTATGAGGAATTATCAAATATAGATTTGTTTAATATTTCCCTTTGGGGTTTCCTATTTAGAGCATAAACAACCTAATAAATGTGTTTTATTAAGTTATTTTACATAGTGAAAGAAATTTTACTTAGGGTAAAATTTTCCTTACATGATGTACTTGGGTCCATCTAATGATAATAGGTTAGATGACCAAAAAATGGTGTAATAGTGCCCTTACATTATTATTGTTAGGTCGGCTAGGATTATATTGTGACCCCATGGACTCCTATATATAGAAATGAGGTTTTGTCATTTGTATCATCCAATAATTTCTCATTTATGTAATGTATTGGAGGTTTCCCCCTTAAGGGGCCGATTATTAAGTGATAGACTCTCTTTTTCTTATTTTGTGAGTTGGTTCCTTAACTTTTACCTCGGGAAAAATCCCTAATATTATGGTCACTAAGGTTACCAACTATCACAATTTAACTTGGGGGGACAGTCATAGGCCTAACGTACACGCAAGAGTAGAGTAACTAAGCTCAATCCCCTTGAGAGCTCCTCGACATGGAAAATCTGAGGTTTACTAAAAATTGACCCCAAGTACCTTTTGGCACTATTTTTAATGCATGAAAATATTCTATCTTTACCAATCAAGTAGGTATGATTACTTCACTGGGTCCAATATGACCTCGTGCTTAACTCTTATTTAAGAAGAGCTTCCCAAAGAAAAATTATAATAACTGGATTTAATCTATATCGCAAGATTCTACTGTTTGTTTATTTCTTGGAAATTTTACTCACTTCCTTATTCCTAAGCACTAACCTGATATATGTTGGTGGAATAAGCCCTAAAAAAGTAAAAATATCTAGATTAGTTTTATTAGCTCTATGTTATTTGGCTATTATTCACTTAGTAGGTAAATGGAGGTGAAACTAGTGGTGTTATGACCTGAACCAAAATTGAAAGAAATCGAATATGATAATGTAATCTTTTCACTTCGATGAATCCTAACTAAAGTAAGGAGAGAGGTTCCATTCACTTCCAACGATGCAAGAATTTATAAATAAGAGAAAATATAACATATTCTCTAATGTACTAATTTTAGCAAGAAAATACTAATGCTAATCAATTCCAAGAATTTTTTATTTAATTTTATGTTAAAAAAAATCATAAAAACCTGAAAATTCAAATCAGGACTATCTTTTAAAGAGAGACACTTTATTTTAAATCGATGAAATAACTGTTTACAATAGGCATAAATGAATATATGATGATATTTACTAAAAGAAAAGAGCTTCACACAATTAATTACTGAAGAAAAAATCTATTTTTTGATAGATCATCATGTTATCACCCCACCAAATTCCCAAGGCTGAAGAAGGAATCCCAACAGAGGTAACCAAAAACCAAGCTTTTGACTTGATAGCTAGCCCTATCAAGTCGGAGAGGGCATATATGTCTTGAAGGTGGGAGAAAGGAAATAAACTCTTTCTCTCATTCTTATATCTTGGTTTCAGGAAAGGCTCAAAGTAGTTTTCCTCCAAATCACTCTTTTTGAACCACTTCTCCCCAACATTTGGGATCTCGGTAGTAGTTGAAATGGTGGCAGTTGAGACATTAAAGGTGACTCCAGATAAAGTGACTTAGTTTTTGTGGAGGTTGGATATGAAGAGCCCAGTCAACCTGGCATGGTGTTGAACTCTCTGAATTTGTTCAAAAAAATCATAACAACCAACATACTTGAAACGTGTTACTGTCATTGGAAAGTCTAAAAGTTCCTTAGTGTTAGTAGGTTCAAGTTTGAGCACTCTTCGACCTCTATGTGGCATCCTCTCCTCTGTTTCCTCTCCTTCACTAAATATTATGTTTCCTTCCTCTTCTTCCATGGTGTTTTTCTCAAAACCCTAGGGATTAGGATTGATAATGTGTGTAGGGTGACTTTTTTGGGGATAGGAAATGGGGAAAGGGAAATTTGTGGGAAGTAGTTTTAGGGATATGAGAAAACGGGGAAGGGAAAAGGAGTGATAGTGTGATGGGAATTGGGATGGGGAATTGGGACTTAGGATGGGGAATTGGGAGCCTAGGTAAAAAGAAGCACCTAGGGCTTAGGGTTTTAGGTTTAAAAGCTTAGGGACAGGGATTTTACTAACAGAGATTTGGGAATGAGTTTTTGCAATATGGGAAGGATGAAAAGGGTAAGGGAGTGAATTTTGGGAGTAGGGAGCGTTAGGGAGGAAAACTAGGGTTTTGAGTGGTTAAAACACCAATTTATCAAGCATATTTCACAACACTAAAAAACCAACTTGAAGGAGGTAAATGATGATGGAAAACACCTTTACTTGCTTGCTAGAGGCTCAAATAGATTTTGAAGAGTTTCTGGAGGTGATTTGGTGAAGTTTGGGTGATTCGTTGGCTTGTTGGACATATGCATAGCACCTTAAGGCTGTGCGCCCTCTCTTCAGCCTGTGCACCCTCTCTTCATACTGTGCGCCCTATCTTAAGGATATGTGCCCTCTCCTGAAATTTTCTCCAATTTTTCCCTGAAAATAAAAAAAATTCCTCTCTTCAAGTGTTTGATTGATGGAATAGGAGGAAAATGAATTTCAAATTGTTGTGTAGGAGTCTTTAATACTTTAGTGAATTTATATTTAAATCAAAAACCCATGTTTCCATTGTTTCCTTTCACTTTTTTGACACTTTTTCTAATTACCCTTTTCTTTTGACTTTTCTTCTTTGCAGGATGAAGTTGGTGGAGTTTGTCACTTTTCACTTTCAGTTGGTGATATTCAGTTTGGCATATGTGATTTGAGTTGGAAGCTAGGGGTAGAATTTATTACATATTATAAGCATAAAATTACATAAGAAATTAAAAATAAATTACATCTCTATTTTCATATCAAAATTACAATTTTGATATGAAAATCAAACTTTTAAAATCAAAATTACAATTTTACGAATATCATATTTACATGCTGATAATATTCTGCAGATGATAATGAAATGTTTATTGAGTCACTCTTACACCTTTTTTTGACCTTATTGAGATGAAATGGTGCATTTTTGGACCTTGAACAATAAAACCTAATGACTTAATGGGACCTTGAATGACCTGACTCCATGGTTGAAATAAGACATAGTGAAATGATCTTTTGAAAAGTGTTCTTATGCTTAGCAAGGCATGAAGGTGGGCCAGAAAATGTGAAACCTTGAGGGAGAGTGAGGTGTTATGACTTGCACTACCATCAGTGAATCAATTTTTTGCATGAACTAATAGAACGATAAAAAATTTCAGAGTGGGACCCCTAAAATGAGTATAAAAAGAGTAATTTTGATCATTGATGGCAGAATGAATATTCTAGCACTAACATCGGCCTTATTGGGGATCGCGGATCCTTGGAGGTGTCAAAAACACTGTAGACCAAGTGCCTAACCATTGGGCCAATACAGTAAAACAAAACTTCAAACTGAAATGCATGACTAAATACTGACAACTCAATGACACAAACTGACTTTGAAATTGACTGAAATTGACTTTGAACAATGACTCAAAACTTAAATTTCCTTTTCTGAAAACTTAACTTGAAATGATATAAACTCAATGCAGCTCCATGGCCTTCACTTTGGGCTTTGAAATCCAATGCTTTTCCACTTCACACTTGAAGGAATATCAAACTGATATATACAATGAGGATGAAAAAAAATTCAAAATTTCCGATAAAAAAAGATAGTGCTTCAAGAGCCTACCATTAACTGGCACTCCTAAGAAACTTTTCCCATTTATTCCTTCCAAGAGATATTCATTTTGTCCACGAGAAGATACAATCTTAAAAGGTCTTTTCCATAAATTATCAAACTTCCTGTGCTTACCCTTGTCTTCACTCCTGGCATCCCAACGAAGAACTACATCACCGATATTGAAATCATCTTGCTTGGTTTTCTTTTCATATATTTGTTTGATCTTATCATGGAGCTTAGAATTTTTTTGAAACAATTCTTCTCTTGTCTGCTGGAAGTGAATCATTTGTTTTTTTCTGCGTTGTATGTCATTTTCTTCACTTCCCGCTTCTTGTAAAAGTTTCATGAATGGGATAGCCAATGAAGAAGGGAAAACCATGTCCACACTGTAAACTACCTGAAATGGAGACATGCCAATGGATTTCTTACTACTTACCCGATCTACCCACAGTGCATTAATTAGCTTCTTGTGCCAATTTTTCTTGTTCGCCTCCAACATCTTTTTTATTATGCTGATCAAAGACTTGTGGAGGACTCCGTCAATCCGTTTCCCTGTGGATAATATGTTCTAAAATGACCCAAATTAATATTATACATGTCACAAAATTCTATCATCTTCTTTGATATGAAATTTGCGGCGTTATCCGCGATGATCTTTCTAGGACAACCAAACTGGGATAAGATGTTAGTTTCTAGAAACTGAATTATAACTGAGTTTGTAGCTTTCCTAGTTGGGATCGCTTCGATCCACTTTGTGAAATAGTATGTGCCGGTAAGTATCCATCTGTGTTGAGTGGATGAGGGTGGATATATTTCACCAATAAAATCTAAGCCCCACTACTGGAAAGGAGCTTCAGCTGAAATGGGCTATAATGGTAAAGGAAGAAGCTTACACTTACCTTGAAAAATTTGGCATTCATGGTAGCTCATGACCATCTTGTACAAATCTGCAAACAAATTCGACCAATAGTAACCCACTCTCAATATTTTGTTGGCCATGGCCTTCCAGTACAAATGACCTCTGAAATCTCTCTTATGGAAATCCTTTATCACTTCTTTGGACTCATCTTCAACCAATAAATTGAGTAACAATCCTCGAGGATCCTTCCAATAGAGTGCACTATCTAGTATGCAATACTTTTAAGCCTTAAGCTTCAAGGACCTGCTCTTACTCTTTGATATGCTCAGAGGAGGGTTAAAATGTTGTAAAACATCAATGATATCAGCATACCGTGGAGATGATGAAAATAGATCTGATACCTGAACAAGACTTACACCTTCTTCATCATCAGAGAGTGTTGATATCAGATTGATGTCAAGTGTGTGCACATTAGACTTAGCCATGAGCTTGGCTAAGTTGCAGCCCTTTGATCAGATTGGTCAGTTTGATCTCAAGGTCATACTCTAAGAGCGTTGCTATCCACCTACCTCTTCTTCCTTCTGGATTTGTTTGCATGGGTACTTCTTTAACTGCTGCATTTGGAACATATGCCAAATATGTGAGTGTAGAATATAAACACAGAAGTCTTCGAGTGCTTTAACCAAAGCCAAGGCATGTTTCTCGATTATGTTTTATCGGAGGGTTGCATCCCTTATTGTGTGACTGAAGAATGTTATTTTCAGCTCTGTTCCATATTTTTTCTGCACTAACACCACTGCCAAATTATGCTTACAAGCAAAAGAAAATATAATGAAATCCAATGAATAATCGGGACTTGTCAAAACTGGAGCAGTGTTCAAAGAAAACTTCACCGAGCTAGATGAATTACGAGCATTTTCAGACCATTTTACATCATTCTCGTTCTTCAACATGTTAGTTAACTCTCTAAGATGTTCTGCTAAGTTTGGAATGAACCTACATAGGAAATTAATCCTACCGTTGAATGCTTGGAATTATTCCTTGTTATGAGGGAAATCAATTTTCTGTATCGCTTCAACTCTAGAAGGATCTATCTGGATCCCATATTTTGAGATGATGTGACCCAACAGTTTCCCTTCTTCCATAACAAATAGGCACTTTTTAGGATTTAGGGATATCCCAAATCTTCTACATCACTGGAACATAACTCTCAAATGGTGTCATATCATATAAATAAACAACAAGGAATACAAATTTCTCATTACCAAAATTATGTCCATGGCACGCCGAAAAGTGGCCCCGACATTTTTCAAATCAAATGGCATCTTGGAATATTTGAACGTACCCCATGGTGTAGTGAAGGTTGTATTATCCTGATAATCTTCATGCACAAGGATCTGATTGTACCCTGAGTAACCATCCAACAATGACATCCTGCTATCTCCTATAACTCGCTGAAGTATGTGGTCCATTTTGGGCAGCAGGTAATTGTCTTTCAATGACACTTTGCTCAAATTTATGAAATCTATACATAGTAGGATTTCATCGGTATTCTTCCATACTAGAACCAAATTAGAGATCCAATAAGAAAATCTGACTGGAACAATAATTCCTGCCTTATAGAGCTTATTTACCTCCTTCTCAATAGATGGCAACAACTTTGGGTATATTCTCCTGATATTTTACCTAAAAAAATTTTGGTCTGGCTTTATCAGGATAGTGTGTTGATACACATTTAGATCTGAGTAATCCCAAGAAAACACATCGGAAAAATCAGTAAACAAATCAACATATTTAGGCTTTACCTCTGGAGGTAAAGACTTTGAAAGCTTAATGAATTTTGGTTGCTCCGTTATTCCAATATTAACATCTTCTACGCCTTTTTTTGTGGGAACCACAATAGGTTTTCTTGCCACGTCATATTGATAAAATAACTCTTCCAAAGGTATGAGCCCCTTTGGAATGTTATTATCCTTGAGCTGAAGTATGTCAATCTGATCTGCCTCAATGACTTGGTCATCCTTGTCGTACACTTCATCCATAAAACAATTTTCAAACTCACCTTCACTTTGAAGGAAATTTTTCACTTGTTTATCATCCCAGAATACTTGCCAAAATCTCAAGTTATCCATAATGGTGGGCCTATGATTTATATGAATCTCAAACTTTTTATTTGAAAACATTGTAGATCTGAAATTACTTGCAGCAGTGGCTAATGAATCAACCATCAATTTTTGCAACCTTGGCACTATTTTAAGTGTATATTTTGAAAAAATTCTCAAAATGTCAAGTGTTGCATTCCTATATTGCCTCATCCTTGGGTGATTAGCTTGATACTCACCTTTTATTTGTTTAATTACCAGCTCTGAATCATTGTCTACTGCGATTCTTCTAGCTCCCAATTTTTTCAAAATTTTCAGACCGGTAATGAACACCTCATATTCAGCCTCATTTTTCGTACAATCGAATGCTAGTTTGTAGGAACACAACCTAACATTATTTGGGAATTTTTTTTTCTATTGAAATGGGCTGCGGATCCATAAACCAATGCGAGCCCCATCTTTACCAATGAAACCATCAAATTTCATGCTCCAAAGACCATCTTCTTCCTCAAGGTGTTGAAGCTCTTGACTCTGATATGTTACAATTTTCTGATTTGATTCTTTATGTTGTTCTGAACTTTCATCTTCCTTCTTTGATGGTTATTTGGATATAGTAGGCATATTTTCTTTCTCTTTTTCTCACACTATTCTAATGCAATTTGAAACTTTGGGAACATCATTTATTTTTACTAATTGAAAATCTACATCATTTAATCCAAAATCATTGTACAATATGAAGGACTCTAAGTGTATGTATAGTGTTTATAGGATGATTATTAGGCTTCTCCTGGTTTTTGATCATGTATTTCATTTTAGTCTCATGGTATAGTTTTCTAATTTGACCGAAGACATGAATGGTTGCGTAGGAAAAGTCCAACTACAGTGTACCTCTCAATTTAGCCCCCCGGGATCTTGATAACAACATACTGAAACGTGGTGGAATATCAACAACTACCACATCCATAAGGAAATTTTTGGCTGGGATTTTCTCTAGGGAGACAAATAGATCTTTGATTAGACCCAAACAATGGACATGACCAGAATTGAAAGAATATGTCATGATATGTGCGGGTTATGTCAAGGCCAAGCTTATCCATGATGGCTTTGGGAATGAGGTTGTGAGAGACCCTAGAGTCTAACATAGTATTATGAAGGATGAATTGGTGGACTTCAAGACTCAAGTAAAATGGTTGGACCTCACTATCTTCATACTGACCATCGATTGTGGGACCAAATATTAACATGGGATAATCATCCTCTATGTTAACCATGTCGGATAAAGGGTCAAATTTCAAGGTTTTGACTAAATGGGATTTGTATTTATCAACTTTGACCAATTCAGTAAGAGGAATATACACCTTTAACTTAGAAATTTATTACTCTAAATTAAAAGTTACAATTCTCTCTATCTTTTTTATGATGATATCCCTTTTCTTAACATGATCTCTTGGTACAACTTTTTTTCTCTAAATATATCTTTCTTTGACAGGTGCACTTGTAGAAGGTTGATTGCTTATGTTTTGATTTGGAGCTGTAGTCTCTTTACCCTTATTTTGATTGGCTTGAGAAAATTGCTTTGGTGGTACTTCTTTCTGTTGAATTGTCTTCTTCGAAGGTGGATTGATTGGAACATCACGACCTCTCAAGGTATACTGCCTTTGCTGGGAACTCAATGCATTCAGGTATCCTCTCTGATAATCATCAGATTATACTTATAACTCATGATAATTCACCAACATAAAGTCTTTATCACTAGGTGAACTTGTTTTTTCCACATATTCTTCATCCTCGGTGAGAAATATGGGTTTACCATTAGCTGTGAAAGGAAGGTTCTCCTCTACTGCTGGTTATTCTTCTTCATCACTATGAGTATAGTTTTGTTGTAGTGATGTTCTAACTGGCTGTTTTTACTGTGTTTCGGGAGCTCTTTGTTCTCTCTGCTTTATCCGGAACTGAGGCTGGCCTCGAAAGTTTGGATTTCTAATTTGTGGCTTTGTCTGTCTATCTAAAATAGACATCTTATCGAACATTATTTCCATTGTTCTAAGAAAAGCATAAAATTTAGTATCGGATGAAGTGGAAGGTTCCTCTTTAATGGTTACTTGCATTTAGTTTCGAGTTTTGACTTTTTAATCAAGAGGTTGGCCTCAACACTCACTGAATTTTTAATCATCTCTTCCAGAGTAGTGGGATTTATTTCTCTCAATGAGTAGGCCATATCTGGGTCAAAATCATCGGGATAACACAAAAGAGCCAAACCAGTAGGTGGTTTCATTTCATTTGGGATGGAGTTATAGATTCTGAGGTATCGGGAATTATAATCAGGTAATGATTCATTAGGATTGCGCTTTAGGGAATCATATTCAGCAAGGATTTGTAAAGGGTTTTTATTCTCATCCCACTTGGCTATGAAAGCATCAGTTATTTCAGCAGGAGTCATAATAAAATTGGATGCTAGGGCACAGAACCAAACTTTAACTTCACTAGAAAAAAATTGTGCGATTATTCGTATCTTGGCATCATCTGCATCTAACTCCTCAAGGTATATGAAGGTTGTGATTTTGGCCATGTGCTGATGGGTAGTGATTTCAAAGTTTTCATCGAAAAGGTAAAGTATTTGGCCATATCCTTGAGGTAAGTCATGTAATTGGGCTGGTAAGATGAGTGGGGAAAATATTTCCATAATTCCTATTGTATGGAATAATGGATTGAAAACAAGAGGGATGGGCTGACTAGGTAAAGGAGATGAAGTTGTTGGTACTGAAGTGGCAAGTATGTATGATGAAGTTGAAGGTGAATATGCATATATAATAATTGAATAATTTTGAGGTTCAGATGAAACAAAAACTTCTTCAGGATGATAGAATTGTATCCACTCCTTAATATCAAGGTCAAACTCGAGCTTAAGTTCTTTGAAAAACCAATCTTTCAAAGGGCTTAAGTCTAATTCAGACAAAGGTTTTACCTCAGATAATATTAGAGTATCAAATACTATATCGGACAAAGAAGTTTTGGATTTGGATTTAAATAAAGATAATTCAAACTTTATGCCATAGGGTATATCTTCTAGAGAAAGTAACTTAGCAGGTAAAGAAACTGATCTTACCAACGGAACTGGTCCTGATTGAATATGTGGAGTTTGATATCGGTGTCTTCGAAAGAACTGCTCTGGATCATCAACCGGATCGACTCGATCAGGGTCTGGATTCGCTCTATTATATCTTGTAGAAGCCATATCTATTGTGAGGCACTGCGCTTATGAAATCAGCCTTATGAAACTCGATCATATCATCCAAAGGATCAATTTCTGATAAATTTTTGTCATACACCCAAGGAAAATTTGTCTTTTCTTTCTCCAAAAATGGCACTAGAATGTTATCACTCCACTAGATTCCCAAGGTTGAAGAATGAATCCCAACATAGGTAACCATAGACTAAGATTTTGACTTGACAACTAGCCCTATCAAGTCGGAGAGGTTTCTCTCCAAAAGGGTTATAGCCAGGAGGGATGGAGAAATTAGGGTTTTTAGGCTATATATTTAGTGAAAGGGTTTTTTTTATTTGATTTTGGTTGGGTTATCACTGGATGAAGAAATTAGGTCAAGGGAGCTAGGTCAGGGAAAATGAGCTAGGGTTGCAGGGATCAATGGGGCAAGGTAGGCATAAGGCTTATCACTTGAAGATGATTGTGATGGAATGGTTTTGAGACTGAAGAGAAGATAGGAAGAGCATGTAATATGTATCATTCTTAGACAGATGAAAATTAACAAACTATGATCAGTGTCCCAAAACAGAGCATGTGTAAGCATGTATTCTGATTATAAAAATTTCATATCGATCATATTCTCAAATCTATACGCAGGTTGGTGTGAATGAAAGCGCGTATACACACGGGATCAGTGAAGTGAAGTAGCGTATGTATTTTAAGATAATGAATGATCAGGGTTGAGATTGATTCTGCATACTAATTATAAAATCTGGGTTTATTATTGTGTTCTGGTTACAATGGTAATCGTTCGATTGAAGTCCGGGCTACGATGATATTTATGATGAGTTGTGTTGAAGCCGTGGGATCCGTTGTGAAATTGTTGAAACATGGTATTCATTAATTCTAAGGGTCTAAGTCACAGGAAGTATAAGCTTCCTTCCCGTAGAAGCTGGTGTTCTAATCAGGAGGTTGAAGCTCCCTTCCAGTAGTGGATGTTAAACGAGATCAAGGGGTTGGAACTCCCTTCTAGTAGTAGCTGGAGAACGAGAGAAGGTTGTAGCCTTCTGCAGGTAGATGCTTGTGTACTGATATGAGTTTGCATCAATACAATAATGTAAGAAGTTTTCCATATAATAAATATTGAAGACAGGGAAGACAACAGCGATGGTTTTCTCCTGAATTGGGTTTCCACCTTAAATCTTGGTGTTAATGTGTGATTCTTTTGTGTGATGATTTATTATGTTATTATTGCACATATTTACTACTTAACTATCTGATGCATTAATGATAAGATGGGTTAAATAATGTTTTTGAAAGATTACCTAACAATAAATTCATCTCGGTATATGCGAGTTTATGTTAGTGTATCCGCGTATATACGCTAGTTGAGTTCATTAAAGTTGTATATATAAATTTAGTAAAGAAAAGAAAAAAAATTATTGCAAGATATAAATACCGATTCCCACCCCCCCCCCCACCCCCCTCTCGTATTTTTCCCAACAACTAGGATGATGAAGGCACATTTTGTGCATGATGAGTAGGAGGATCTCTGAAAATATCATGGGCTATGAAGGTGTTCCATGAAATGTTTAGTTGATTAACATGGTGGAGGACTATGATCTTAATGAGGGAATGATGAAATAGAATTTTCATTTGATGTTCATATTTCCTTTTCTGGACACTGAATTCCATTTTATTAATTCTTAAGAAAAGGTAGTAGGGTATGTTCAGCATCTTTACCCTAGTGAAATGCATCAAGAGGCGGATGTGATAAGTATAGAGCCTTGAAAATCTACCCTCACATGAAAATTATTTCATGATTATCTTAATCATCAGTGCATATATGTCCTGAAGGTGGGAGAAATGAAAGAACCTCTTTCTCTCATTCTTATATCTTGGTTTCAGGAAAGGCTCAAAGTATTTTTCCTCCAAATCACTCTTTTTGAACCACTTCTCCCCAACATTTAGGATCCCTGTGGCAGCTGAAATGGTGTCAGTTGACATCGTAAAGGTGAATCCAGCTAAAGTGACTTGGTTTTTGTGGAGGTTGGATATGAATAGCCTAGTCAATCTTGCATGGTGTTGAACCCTCTGAATTTGTTCACAAAAATCATAACAAACAACATACTTGAAACATGTTATTGTTATTGGAGAGGCTAAATGTTCCTTAGTGTTAGTAGCTTCAAGTCTGAGCACTCTTCCACCTCTATGTGGCCTCCTCTTCTCTATTTCCTCTCCTTCACTAAATATTATGTTTCCTTCCTCTTCTTCCATGGTTTTTTTGTCAAAACCCCAGGGATCAGGAATGATAATTTGTGTAAGGTGACCTTTTTGGGGATAGGAAATGGGGAAAGGGAATTTTGTGGGAAATAGTTTTAGGGATATGAGAAAAGGGGGAAGGGAAAAGGAGTGATACTGTGATGAGAATTGGGATGGGGAAGTGGGATCCTAGGTAAAAATAAGCACCTAGGGCTTAGGTTTTAGGTTTAAAATCTTAGGGACAAGGATTTTACTAACATAGATTTGGGAATGAGTTTTTGCAATATGGGAAGGATGAAAAAGGGTAAGGGAGTGAATTTGGGAGTAGGGAGTGTTAGGGAGGAAAACTAGGGTTTTGATTTGTTAAAACACCAATTTATCAAGAAACTTTCACAACACCAAAAAAATAACTTGAAGGAGGTAAATGATGATGGAAAATAGCTTTACTTTCTTGTTGGAGGCTCAAATAACTTTTGCAGAGTTTTTAGAGGTGATTTGACGAAGTTTGGGTGATTTGTTGGCTTGTTGGACATATGTGCAATGCCTTAAGGTTGTGCACCCTCTCTTCAGCCTCTGTGCCCTCTCTTAAGGTTTTGTGCCCTCTCTTCAGACTGTGCACCCTTTCTTAAGGATATGTGCCCTCTCCTGAAATTTTCTCCAATTTTTCCCAGAAAATCAAAAAATCGCTCTCTTCAAGTGTTTGCTCGATGGAATAGGAGAAAATTGAATTTAAATTGATGTGTAGGAGTCTTTAATACTTGATTGAATTTATATTTAAATCAAAAACCCACTTTTCCATTGTTTCCTTTCACTTTTTTGACACTTTTGCTAATTACCCTTTTCTTTTGACTTTTCTTCTTTGCAGAATGAAGTTGGTGGAGTTTGGCACTTTTCACTTTTAGTTGGTGATTTTCAATTTGGAATATGTGATTTGAGTTGGCAGCTAGGGATATAATTTATTACATATTATAAGCATAAAATTACATAAGAAATTAAAAATAAACTACATCTTTGTTTTCATATCAATATTAAAATTTTGATATGAAAATCAAAATTGCAATTTTAACAATATCATATTTACATGCTGATAATCTTCTGCAGATGACAATGAAATATTTATTGATTCACTCCTACACCTTTTTCTAACCTTATTGAGATTAAATGGTGCATTTTTTGACCTTGAACAATGAAACCTAATGACCTAATGCGACCTTGAATGACTTGACTCCATGGTTGACATAAGACAGTGAAATGAGATTTTGAAAAGTGTTCTAATGCTTAGTAAGACATGAATGTGGGCCAGCCAATGTGAAATATTGAGGGATATTGAGGTGTTATGACTTTTACTACCATCAGTAAATATATTTTTTGCATGAATTAATGGAATGATATAAAAAATTCAGAGTGGGACCCCTAAAATGAGTATAAAAAGAGTAATTTTGATCACTGATGGCATAATGCATATTTTGACACTAACACATCAAACCAACAAAAACTCAAAACCAAAAACTCGAAAGATAAGTGATTTCCCTAAAAAAGACAATCAAATACACTGATCTAAATGTATTGTTGATTATTCCAGATTGCAAACTATGTAGTTGTAATCTCTGCACAATTCACTTGAAAACTATGCAAATGTAATCTATGCACAATTTTCGTTCATATTCTGAAAATGAGAATTCTAACTATGCAAATGTAATCTATGCAAGATAATTCTTAAAAAACAAACAAAAGATGATTCCAAATCAGTGAATGAACAACAATACTATTTTCCTTCACCATTATAATCTAAACTACCAATCAAGTGTAAGTAAATAAAATTGGGTGGAAAATCCAAAGGTCAAAAGTAATAACACTCAAATGTGGCTAAAACTCAGACACAATTTAGCCCCCTCCCCTCCCCCAGTGAATGAGGGGGAAATATTTTTACAAAAATGAAAGACAAAAGCATGCAAAGTTGTTAAGAAACTGAGACAAACCTCTGAGTAATGACCAAAGGAAATCAAATTAATAATTTCTCAAAAAATAAAATTCAAAACAACCAATCAACTTAATGAGTCTGTAAACAAGCTAATATGATCATAAAAACAAAAAATATGGACTTAAATCAGATAACCCTCAAATTTTTCAAAAATTTTATAGGGTTGCACAGGTAATCAATGTAATCCAATGTTCACACGCATTGTTTCTAAAGGCTAAGTGCGCAGAACCACGCATTGAGGCTAAAGAAAAATTGCGCAGTATCCAAAGGTCTCCAACTAGAAATTTCAATTCTTGAAAGGGTCTAAAGGTCACATAAGGACACAAAGGAGAAAATTCATTCCCCAGTATGGTCATCAATTTTTTATCTAGATAAATCCCTTCTACATATAGAAGTGATCTCCCTAGAATCCTAAAGGAAAAATAGAAACAAAAAAACAAAACAAAAGCTCTTTCCTTAGCCTACAACCAAAAAATTAAACATGTAGTATGTGAAGGATCATTTAACTATTAATGAAGTGCTTGTAGAAGTCCTTTCAACACTTTCCACAACCCAGTTTCCCTCAATAACTTAGACGCTTTCCAAATTCTTTCCACAAATTCTCCATGATGCTCCAAAATATATATGCATAGACAAAAAAATTCAAAGGGATCAAAGCATCTTGCATATGAAAGAAAAGGTAAATGAAATCCCTAATTTATCATACAACATATAATTGAATCAATAATTAGTTATACACCATGTGAATGATCAAGGAATACCACAAATAACATCAAAATAGACGTAATTAGGAAAGAACAGTTGAATTGGAATTAAATTCAAGGGAAAACAATCTTACAACTTGGTTACCTTGATGTCACAAGCCTCTTCCAATGGTATCCTTTCCTTCCCTTGATGTCAACCTCTTCAGACCCAAAACCAACAACATGAGTTTACAAATCCAAGTCTCCCATTCCTTTAGTCCTATGTTGAATTTATAAGAAGGATGAAGAGGTTTATAGTTCCTCTTCTCAAGGGATATGATCCTTAAGAAAAGGAGGTTAGTTCCATGTACCAAAGGATGAGGCGCAGGTATGTAGTGGTTCGAGGTTTCTAATTCAGGTAATATTCCTCAACCAAAGCTTCTAGAACTTACTTTTTTATGTTTACCTCCATGAACAGACCTACGCAGTTTATAGTGGAAGAAACTGCGCATATATGCACAGTTTACAGTGGAAGAAATAGTGCATGCATGGGTCTTGTTCAAGGAAATTTCGTAGATTCTCAAAAGGGGTTTTAAGTAGTGAAACCAAAATTAATTTTGTCACTGGTATCATTTTACTTCAAGCTTCATAGGGGATTCACTTGAGACACTCCGTCGGATGGAAAGATATCTGAATCGAAAGTTATCGTGACAAATTTTAGTGTAACACTTATAGAATGTTCAGATGATGAATCCTAAGACATATGACCCTTGACAAAGACCCCTCCAAGACCAAGTAAAATTTCTCCTTGATGAACTTCCTTCAACTCAAGTCAAACTTTCCCCATAGTAGATACAACTTCTCCTTTGGCTAATATTTCAGACCTATAACTTCTTGATTGCAACTTGACCTTACTGTAGAAACCCTAGGCCACACATGTGAGTGAGAATATGGTGAAATATGCTCTCTTCCTTCTTCACTCAGTGAGTTTCTTCTTCTTCAATAAATCGATAGCTACCTTCCTTGATCCTTGGCTTCCACATTTTAGCTTCTTTAAGTGGGCCTGCAATTTGAACTTCCTATAATAAATCAATACCTAGACTCTTTTCCACTTGTTTGAGTGATGCTACTCCAAAAAAAACCTTAAATATTTTGTTTCTTGTTCTTTGGAATCTCCTCCTTCTTTTCTCTTTTTTCTTGAACCTTTTCTTGTGCTTCAAAAAAATGATTGTGTTTCCTCCTAATGAGGTCGAATATCTTGTATATATAGGCTTTATATGGATGTCAAATAGCCCTAAGGAGGCCGACTTGTTGCTTCCTTTAGGCCAACATGTTTGACTACTAGGTCGACTTGTCTTGGAGGGGTCTTATGAAACATTTTGACCTACAATATTGTTCTTGACTTGATACAATATTTCCAATGGGGTATTTACATAAGACAATGACATATTTGACATATTGAATCAATTACAAAACCTAGAAGCACTCAATGGGTGCTTCACCTACAAAAATAAAATAACCTTGAGCATGAAACCCATGCTTCAAAATAATAATAATAATAATAATTATTATTATTATTTGCTTTACATAAAATACATAAAATCATTATTACATTAGACATTATGAAGGCTGAACCTAGTTACACATTTCAATGCTCCATCTTAACTAGGGTGGTATTCATAATCCATACAAGGTACTTGGACATTCTCATACTAAATAATTATCATAAGAAGAGTCAGATTGGTAAGCCATCTCATAAGATATTTATTCAACTTATATCAGTGCATCTCATCATATCAACCACCATTTTCACATAGCAAGGCCTTGACTAACATATCTATCTCTCCACGATAATAGATAAAAATGCTGGGGAGATAATGATTTATTGACACGCTCATCATTATCTCTCAAGGAACATACCCCATATGAATTTTCATAAGTTATGTCAATCTAGGACCATTCCCATCTTGGATTAACACATCCTCATGGAATTTCCTCTTTGATTACTCTTTCCTATTGGATTCCCTACCTCATCCTACAAGACTATCAGAATAAATCTCAAATTATTACCCAATCCTCCATTATTTCTTCATAACATGAAGACAAGAATGATGTGTCTATCTCTCCCTCTCAACTAGGGAGTATCTACTCATTCCTATAAAATGAATATACCCATGCTCCCTCTTAACAAGGGACTTGTTACCAATAACACCTCTCTTTGGTGGAGATCATGGTACTATCAGTTGAGTGTAGAGCTTCTTCTTTTTGCATCATGTCATAAACTTTGACTTCTTCTCCATGGAGCCTTCTTCTTATTTTTAGGGCATGAACCATATTATTCATAACTTCCCTTCAACAAAACATCGTGTTGAACCAATAGTCATGTCATCCTTCTCTTCATCAGAAAGTAATCTTCTAATCATCATTTTCTTGTATTCATACAACTACCTCTTCCATGTCTTTTTTCTTTTAGGATATTCCATCCAATCTCATGAATTCTATTTATAGGTGAATTTTGCAACCCTCTTTCGGTAGCCCTATTTCAACCCAACCAAATGTTTTCAAAAAAAAAATGAACATCAAATCAAAGCTACCTTTTTATGATGGCATTTTGTCATGACATTTGCTTCCTGCATCAGCATCATTTTTCATATCGTATGATTCCATCTCTAAGACATACATTACCAAGGTTTTTCTTCTTGCTACATATTGTTGTACTATACAACAACCCTCCCTTTTTCTAAATTTTAGAAATAAAATTTAGAAATAGGGTCCCTTTCTTTTTAGAAATAAAACACTTAGAAATAAAATTCATTGTTTTGAAAAATTTCATATTATTACTAAACAGATTCAACATTCAAAAAAAATTATGGTCCGATCTAATATACAAGGCCTTATCATAAAAAAACAAATCAAAGTTAAAAGTTCAATCGCAATCGGAAAATCGGAGATAACTTTTAAAAGAAATTCATATGCCCATTTCAAATCTTCCGATGCGATTAGTCCAATCGGAAGATTTCAATCGCTAAGAGTTTAAAACAGTTAATTATAACTTTCGATGTGATGCGGTCAATCGCAATCGATTAATCGGGACAGTCTTTAAAAAAAAAACTCTTTACACCTAGTTGAAATTCCCCGATCCGATGTGCATTTGATAATAAACGTTTTAAAAGAAAATCGAACATTTGTTTAAAATATATGGTAGGTCCCACCATTAGAGATCGGAAAGATTTGCAATCGCAATCGATCAATCGGGATAAACGTATTGTGATCTTCATCTGTCATTCGAAAAATTCCGATGCGATTCATTTATTTGCATACGAAGATTTTTTCGAATATATTAATATATCACAAGCGCCAAATTTTTATTGGTACGAAGGCATTCAATAAACGAATCAAACGAATATGGTTAAATGATTTGGTTTTAAATACTTAAGTGTGACCCAAAAGGAGCATTTACGCAATATACGAAACAAATAAATGAAAACCATAAGTTCATAAATCATTCCGTTTGAGTGGCTTGTTGATCACGACTGAGAGTTTATTGTCTTGCAGAGCCAAAGAACACCGAGTTCTTTCATTCACAGACAAAGGGAAGCGGTAGCAGACGCAGAAATGTCAAAGAGAGGGAGAAGAAACAAGACTGCTCTACCAGTGAAGTTTGCCGAAACTCCTACGGTCTCAAAAGAAAATCCCATAAAGCTAAGGCTAGTCACAGATACATCATGCCAAGGTCTTGGGAAAATGACATGGGACACAGTCTACAACCTATTGGAAAAAGAAGACCCCAAGGTCACAGTGGAGAAGGCATCAGTTCCAGACGAGGATAGCTCGGATTCTGATTCTGACATTAATGAAAGAACACTTGCAAATTCATTTCTGCATTGAATTGCAGCCAGAGCGAGCATCATGCCTTACTATGATGTAGTTCGATGGGTTATTGACAGTGTAAAGATACAAGATAGAACGTTTGTTTCAGCATCTGGAGTGCCTTTCGGCTCGTTTAAAGCAGAAGACTTGAAAGCAATGTACCACCTTCCAGACCCACAGAAGGTGTATAACAAGGAATTTATCAAAGATTTTGTTGATAATAACAAAGTCCAATCCGACCCTATCAAAGATTGGAGGAAAAACCCAGAGAAGCACCGAAATGAAGCATCCGGTATGTATTCTGTAGATTCTCTTTTGCCTCCATATTCCTATGCAGCTGCCATGATGTGTAGGTTATTTGGCAATGATAATTCAGCTAGGTTTTCTATACAAATGGTCCCATTAATCCTAGCTACTGTGAATTCCGACATTATGGATTGGGCTGTTATTCTTTCTGATAGAATGGCCAATAGGATACTTGAATATAGACAAGAAAAAACCGATGGAAATTCTACTCCTTTTTTCTTTTGTGCCTACATTCTTGATGCTCTTTGTTTCAATTCCGAATTTCCCTTATTTGGATGGAAATGGACTCCCAAAGACCCTCTTCCAATCCATATTTATCATAAATTGCTTTGGAAGATTCATTTCCAAGCTAATGTATATAGAATCTGTCATGGTTTCCTCATCCCTGTTTTCCAAACCATTTTCAATCGCTTTCCTCCTAGGTTTTCTGATAAAGCTAAAGCTGACCTGTCTGCAATCGGAGATTGGTTTGGGGAGGAAAAATTTACTTACATCAGGGTTTTTGGTAGTATAGTGGAGCCGCATGTTCTTCCGCTTTTTGTTCCAGACAAACTTCTCGCTCAAGAAGTTTCTTATCAATCGACAATTGAAGGTATATCCAGGTCTTTGAACAACAGTAAGAAGAAAATGTGGCCTCAATTCCCACTCAATTGTGGTCATTTCACTCTAAATGATTTCAAGCATGCAGAAAAGGAAGTCTTCAAGATAAGAGGTTGTAAATTTGCAACCATTCCTGGAAGACAATATGATCCAAAAAAGATAGCATTTGATGTCACTGCTTCAGTTTCAATTGCTCGTTTTGAGCATGAACCAGATATGTTTGATGATTTGTTTGTTTCATTAGATAATTTTCCTCGAATTTTTGACTTGGTTAAGTCTAAATTTCAACAGGAGGAAATAAATAAATTTCTTTTATTTAGAAGCCAGAGATTGTTGAGAGTTCCTCTGGACCAGCTAAGAACTCAAATCCAAAAATCAGAGACAGAAGGTACATCCGGCCAAACGCTAGTAGAAACATCTACCAGCAAAATCATTACACAATCGGCCGTCAACCAGCCGACTCAAAAAGTGTTCACCATTGACAAACCTGATGACCCAAAGGGAAAAGCTGATGATAAATCCAGTCCAAACACTGGCCAGAAGTCCACTGCTCAAATGACAGACAAATGCACAAATATCAATGATAATGTGCATAATCAAAAGGATGGATCGGATGACAAAAGCACGCAGAGCATAGATAGAGAAAAAGGAAAAGAAATAACTACGGAGATTATGGTTTCCACTAATCTTGATGTTTCTTCTCAGCTATTAAAACAATATGATCAGTTTGCTCAACAGCTTGGATTGCAGGATAAAGGTAAAGAACAAATAGAGCAGGATGTTGAAATCATTCCTGAACATCCTACAGGGCATATTGTATTAAAAATTGAAGAGATCCCTCCTTTGGATGTATTTTACAGCCCTAAACATAAGGCTGTTGTCAAAAGACAAAGAAAGAAAAGAAAAACAGAACAGGGCATATTTTCTACTCCATCAGAGGAGTTTATGAATATTGTTTATAAGAACAATGAAATGAATCCATTTGAAGACCTCACGAAATTGTCCCAATATACAGGAGCTTACAGTGCTGCAACAGTAGATAAAGTTGTAGAAGTTTCTCAACTGGTAACTCAGAAAGATCTTCACATAGCTTCACTGGAAGAACAGGCTAAGGAGAATCAGCAACTGATTAGCCAATTGCAACAGCAACTACAGGATCAGACACTCAGGTCTAAAGAATTGGAGAAACAGCTTGCTGAAGAAAAGAAGAAGGTTGATGAAAAGCTTTTAGGCAAACAAAAGCAGCTAAATGAAGAAATTTCTAAGTTACAAAATCTGCTACAAAATGAGGAGAATGCAAAAATGATTCAAGAAAAGGAATTTCAAGCAACTTTGGATAAGTTTAAAGATTACCCAAAGTTAAATGAGTTCAAATCAGAAGCCCTTGAGGCTAATAAACTATTGGCTCAGCAGTTAATTGAATTTTGCTCAAAGCTGTCACAAGCAGAACCTTTATGTGATATTACTTCATCTTTGATCCAAAATATCATAACTCTTAGACAAGAAATAGATGATGCCGATGAAAAGATTTCCGAATTTCTCAACTGGCAGGATACAGAAAAAGGAAAAGAAGCAAATCTTCCTAGGATAGAGGAAAAACACAAAGAAATCTTGTTTACAGAATGGGAACATCAACTAATGAAAGCTGAGAGAGCAATATCCAGGGCCAGAAATATGATGAATAATATCACTCAACTCATAAATGACAGCTTATACTCAATTAATCTCATTTCAGACTGTGTTCCTGGCAGTTTGCCAAAAATAAAAGAAACTGAAGACAGGTGGAGAGAAGAAATGGAAAGGAAAAGTCAACAAATCGGCAAACTTCAAACGATATCCTGGGATAGTATGTGGACTCATTTGATCAAGCCAAACAATCAACAGACAACTATCAAACTTCTATCAAACGCTATCGATTGTCTAATTCCAGAATTTTCTGATGCCACCTATGCTGGACAGTTGCATTCTGAGATGAGTCATCCACCAAGACTCCGAGATATGTTGAACATTTGCAACTTGGCTTCATCAAGCGAGGGAGAAAAACAATGAATCAGTTTTTATTCAAGATAGCATTTTAGTTTTAATTGGATAGATTGTAGCAGTAGTATTAGGATTTTGTTATGTAATTTATTATTTAAATCCCTCTCATGCATTTAGAGAGGGATCGGAAGTTGTAATATTTTTGGGATTTGGAGCTAACATTTTTGTACTTCATTTCTTATTATATTTATATGAAAGATCACATCTGGTGATTTTTATGCTAAAAATTATCTTTGAAGTGTTGCATTTTTGTGCCTTTGGATTTAATTTTACATCGGAGTTGCTAGATCAGAGTATCACATTTCGTTTGACAATCTGCAAGATGAATGAGGTATTTTTATCTGTTCACTGTTGATTTTCTCTGTTATATGGTATTCATTTGAAGAATTTGCTATCATTTATATATTTGGTTTTTCATAATATTTCCTTTTATATTATCATTTCTGAGTATAATTGGAATGTTATCATTTATAAGCATATATGAATGGTATATAATGATGAATACAATATACTAATATAACTCTGTTTAATGTATTAAACAGAGTTATTTTTATTCGTTTCTGCACATTTCAATTTAATCAATAATACATTTCCATGGTTATTATTAATAGATTGAAACACATATCAAGGTTTTCAGATCTTTCCTCCATGGATATTTCATAAATGCCTAATCATTCTATTTATTATATGTTATCATTTCCTTATATTTGATAAGATGCATATTTTCAATAACTCTTCTTTCATATTCCTTTCTACATATTTCTTTCTCATCATCTTTCATAGTTCCTTCATCATAGAACCATGGTAGCCAACCATTCCATATCTTCTTCATCTAGTCATATTATCTTGTCAATGTAGAATAATTCAAGGCACATTGTTCATACTTTCCATATATCACTCTAATGGAAGAGATCTTCTTCTTTCATCATGCTCATGAGATATATCATTTTAATCCCTACTATCCGCAACCATATGATGACATGACTTTATCTATTAATAAATATATACATACTTCTTCCTTAATGTGGTCATCTAGACTTCCTTCTAAGAACTTCCTCTCCTAGTTTGAAAATGAATACTTCAACCGATTTGAAATGTTGCACTCTTTGTCACCATACCTTCATCCTTCTTAACCAGTGGATCCCACACAAGGTGTAATGTAGACTATCAAAGACACACTTGCTTCTTTTAAGTAGAGGTGGAGATCAGAGTATCACATTTCGTTTGACAGTCTGCAAGATGAATGAGGTATTTTTATCTGTTCATTGTTGATTGTCTCTGTTATATGGTATTCATTTGAAGAATTTGCTATCATTTATATATTTGATTTTCATAATATTTCCTTTTTATATTATCATTTCTGAGTATAATTGGAATATTATCATTTATAGATATATATATGAATGGTATATAATGATGAATGCAATATGCTAATATAACTCTGTTTAATTTATTAAACAGAGTTATCTTTATTCGTTTCTACACATTTCAATTTAGTTAATAATACATTTCCATGGTTATTATTAGATTGAAATAATCCTAAGTTGTATTCACATATAATCACCCTGGTTAAAATTAGAATTTCTTTATCAGCATTTAGTTTAGATTAGATAGTTTTATTTTCTGTTAATTTAGTCCCATTTTCACCCATCCAATTCAATCCAGAGCGGTAATGTTGGCCAAGCTTGTCCTGGGAGGCATATGTGAAAAGAGTTGCCCTTTCACTCTGTGTTCTCAGAGTTGGATGAGGTTGCTGTGTGTGGCTCCTTAAGACAATTGGCTGGTCACCTATGTCACTCTCGTGCCCCTTGCTCGCTCGTTGGCTTTGTCGATGTCGGCTCTTCGCTATATTGTTCACCTCCTCCCTTTTTGGTGGGTGGGAGAGGTGGGATTTTCTCTCGTTGGCTTCATGAAATTGGCTTTTCACTATATTGTTCACCTCCTCCCCTTTTGGTGGGGGGAGGTGTTGGATTTTCATGTGAAAGGTGAGTTGGTAATTGAGTTGCTTATTCAGGTGTGCCTGAAGAATGGCCTTGGGTCATTTGTAGGGTGGTCGACATTCATATTCTCTCCATCCCCACTTGGTAGCACATGAGTGGTAATTTTGGCCATGCTCATCCTTGGAGGCATATGTGAACAATTCCCCCTTCTCTCCGTGTTCTGGGAATTGGATGGGTTTTTGTGTGTGGCTCCTTGAGATGACTGTCCTCTTCATAGTTTGGCTCTTTATGGTGCTAGTTTCTTATGCTTGTACTCTCTGTATGTCAGCATTGTGGGTTGAGATGCATACATTTAAGAGGAATGTGGAAGGGTTTTGGTTGTAAGCTGCCCCTCTTGCTTGCTTTTTCCATTGGGCGATGTGAGGAGCGGTTCTCCTTGTTGTAAAATTAAGGTTTAGAATTCCTTTCTGAGTGCATGTCGTATGTCCCTGCATTGGCTTTGAGGTTTTGATAGATGTGGTGGCCCATATGTTTGATCGAGTGGTCGGATTTTTCCTTGCATCTTGCGTGCACAGTAGATTTATGTGGCTTGGAATGTTGAGACACGAGGTGATGGGTATTTCTTGTTTGGTTGATCGCATATTCGATTGTGGTCCAATGGGGATGAGGCTTGCTACGTTGATGGCAGGGGCTATATCTGGAAGGAGGACTTCAAGGTGCAACGCTTTGACCTCCCTCCTCTGTGTGGAGGTGGCTGCAGGTAAAAAGTATTCATTGTCCAGTTGGTAAGTCGGTGGGGCAATCTCCTCCTGTTCGGATATGTTCATGCCTTTTGTAGTGAACCTCTTGATTTTCATTTATTTTCTCCCTTTGCCTTCGCATCCAGGTTGCCCCAGGCGATCAAGCGATCGAGGTCCACTATTGCTGCTGTCCGGATGGACTCCTAGGTGGTCTCAGTGCGGGGTGGGGAGGGTTGGAGGGGGGGAATTTTGAAGAGAGGTTGCAGGATCGACCATTCTTTATTTATTTCCGTCCTTGTGCATCGAGGGTGCCGCAGGCGATCAAGCGATCGAGATCCACTGTTGCTGCTGACCGGGTGGACTCCTAGGTGGCCTTGGTGCAGGGCGGGGATGGTCAAGGTGGCATTTCTAATAGAGGTTTTTGACTTGGTCATTCTCCTTCTACTTCCTTCTTTTTCCTTTGCAGTGAGGTTGCCGCAGGCGATCAAGTGATCAAGGTTCGTTTTTGCTGCTGCCCGGGTGGACTCCTAGGTGGCCTCGCTGTTGGGCAGGAAGGGTTGGAGGGAATTTTTAAGAAACGTTGTGGGGTGGGTTGTTATCCCTTTATTTAGTTACTTTGCTTTCGCATCGAGGTCGTCGCAGGCGATCGGGTGATCGAGGTCCATCGTTGCTGCTATCCGGGTGGACTCCTAGGCGGCCTCGGTGCGGGACGTGGACGATTGGGAGGAATTTTAGAGAGAGAGAGTTTGTGGGGTTGGTTGTTCTCCATTTGTTTCCTTTGTTTGCCTTTGCATCGAGGTTGCCACAGGGGCTCGAGGTCCACTATTGCCACTGTCGGGGTGGACTCCTAGGTGGCCTTGGTGCGAGGCAGGGAGGGTTTGGGGAGCATTTCTAAGAGGGTATTGTTTCTGTTTTCTCCCCTTTGTCTGTTTATTGTGTCTGTCGCTGGTGATAAGGATTTTTCCATCCTTGCTGGTTGGGGGGTGGTTACCAACTCCTGGGCGGCCTCAGTGCAATGTGACTCGGCGGGGTGACCCATACTTTCGCTTTATGGATCTTGCATCCATCGTCCATTACATTTGATGTCTTGCATGTCCTTGGCATGTAGTGTTTTTGGGCTCTAATCCCTTCTTGGGGATGCAAAAGGTGCAAGGTATAAGAGCTTTACATGATATTTTGACCTCTCTTTTGACTTGATGGGTGTTCAGTCTGGTTCTCTGTAAGAGAGAACCTTGAATGCCCTTTGAAGTGGGAGGGTGCTACCTGGTTGATCCTGCCAGTAGTCATATGCTTGTCTCAAAGATTAAGCCATGCAATCTAAGTATGAACTAATTCAGACTGTGAAACTGCGGATGGCTCATTAAATCAATTATAGTTTTTTTGATGGTACCATACTACTCGGATAACCGTAGTAATTCTAGAGCTAATACATGCACCAAGTCCCGACTCTTTCGAAGAGATGAATTTTTTAGATAAAATACCAACGCGGGCTTGCCCGCTTCTCTGGTGAATCATGATAACTCGACGGATCACACAGCCCTTGTGCTGACGATGCTTCATTCAAATTTCTGCCCTATCAACTTTCGATGGTAGGATAGAGGCCTACCATGGTGGTGACGGGTGACGGAGAATTAGGGTTTGATTCTGGAGAGGGAGCCTAAGAAACGACTACCACATCGAGGGAAGGTAGCAGGCGCGCAAATTACCCAATCCTGACATGGGGAGGTAGTGACAATAAATAACAATACTGGGCTCATCGAGTCTGGTAATTGGAATGATTACAATCTAAATCCCTTAATGAGGATCCATTGGAGGGCAAGTCTGGTGCCAGCAACTGTGGTAATTCCAGCTCCAATAGCATATATTTAAGTTGTTGCAGTTAAAACGCTCGTAGTTGGATCTTGGGTCATAAAGGTCGGTCCGCCTACTCGGTGTGCACCTGCCCTTCCATCCCTTTTGTCGGCGGCGTGCTCCTGGCCTTAACTGTCTGGGTCGCGGCTCCGGCACTGTTACTTTGAAAAAATTAGAGTGCTCAAACCAAGCTTATGTTCTGAATACATTAGCATGGAATAATGTGATAGGAGTCTGGTCCTATTGTGTTGGCCTTTGGGACTGGAGTAATGATTAATAGGGACTGTCAGGGGCATTCGTATTTAATTGTCAGAGGTGAAATTCTTTGATTTATGAAAGACGGACCACTGCGAAAGCATTTGCCAACGATGTTTTCATTAATAAAGAACGAAAGTTGGGAGCTCGAAGACGATCAAATACCGTCCTAGTCTCAACCATAAACGATGCCGACCAGGGATCGACGGATTTTACTCTAAGGAATCCGCCAGCACCTTCTGAGAAATCAGAGTGTTTGGGTTCCGGGGGGAGTATGGTCGCAAGGCTAAAACTTAAAGGAATTGACGGAAGGGCACCACCAGGAGTGGAGCCTGCAGCTTAATTTGACTCAACACAAGGAAACTTACTAGGTCCAGACATAGTAAGGATTGATAGATTGAGAGCTCTTTCTTGATTCTATGGGTGGTGGTGCATGGCCGTTCTTAGTTGGTGGAGCGATTTGTCTGGTTAATTCTGATAACGAACGAGATCTCAGCCTGCTAACTAGCTACACGGAGGTTCCCCTTCACGGCCAGCTTCTTAGAGGGACTATGGCCATTTAGGCCATTGAAGTTTGAGGCAATAACAGGTCTGTGATGCCCTTAGATGTTCTAGGCTGCACGCACGCTACACTGATGCATCCAACGAGTTTTTCTTCCTGGTTCGAGAGCATCGGGAAATCTTCTCAAATTGCATCGTGATGGGGATAGACCATTGCAATTATTGGTCTTCAACGAGGAATTCATAGTAAGTGCATGTCATCAACTCGTGTTGACTACGTCCCTGCCCTTTGTACACACCGCCCATCACTCCTACCGATTGAATGATCCGGTGAAGTGTTTGAATTGCGTCGATGACGGTGGTTCGCCGCTGTCGACATCGTGAGAAGTTCATTGAACCTTATCATTTAGAGGAAGGAGAAGTCATAACAAGGTTACCTTAGGTGAACCTACGTTAGGATCATTGATAGCAGGGTTTTGTTATTTAGTTCAGGTTGTGTGGGTTTCGATTGTATGTAATCTAGGAGCGTGTGGTGTGTCTCTAGTAGAGCGGGTTTGATGCTTGTCGGGGTGGTGCCTCTCGCGAAAGAGACTCGCAACATTTTTAGTTGCCTATCTTGAGTTCACCCCTATTGTTTCGTGTACTTGCAAGCGATGCTTTTTCTTGTCCCATCATTTTTTATTGTTTCCCCTAGTGTGTTTTTTGTATGGGGTTCGGAAGCTCATTTTTCTCGGGAGCCCCCTCTCCAATGGTATGTTCGGCGGGGCATGGTTGCTGCAGTCGAGGTGCTTGGGAAATACGATGGAAAAATTTAGACTCGTCCGTAGCGGCGGTGCTCGGTCCTTTGTTCGTTGGAAGATGTGGGCCTCCATAGTTGGTTCTCTCCAAGAGGCAGCAGTGGTGGTTTATGTGTTTGCTTGGGCAAGCCTTTTTGTTGGTGGTTGGTTCAAGGGAGTGGTTGCGTGTCCGCTTCCTACCTCAACCCTTTCGTGAGGGGAAAATTTTGGGGTGGGGTCAAATATGGGATGGATGAAGAGCGGAGCAATCCGTTGGGCTAGCCACCCTAGTCCTATCGATTGTTCCTTGACATGCCCTCGCGGAAGGGTTGGGTCTAGGTAATGAAATAGCCCTCCCTTGGTTCGAGATCCATCAAAATTGAAATTTTCCCTGTCAATGGGCATGAGGTAGCATTCTTTTCTTGTGCCTTTGGTGTTGAGGGAATTCCTCATCCTTTCTTGAGCCACTCCCCTTTCCAAGGAAAGTAGGAAGCAGGTTATGTCCTAGTCTCACCATTTGGATTGTGGGTTTTTTGCGCGACTTGGTCATTTTCTTGGATGTGTCGATTGTTGTGATAGCGTTGTGGTGTGTGCTTTGGGGGCTTCCCTCTTTTCAGGGTGTGACATTGCACCGTCGGTGTATTTTTTTCCCTGGGCTTTATCCAGCGTTGAGTGTCAGCCTACAATAACTCCTCTTTGGAGTTCCGGTTGTTTGGGCCCAGTTGAATTTTTGGCTGGAAAGGTTGTTGGGTGTCCCGTACATGAAGGTGTGCAATAGCGGGGTGGGTTTGCTATTAGTGCATATTTTGTCAGAAGCCTTGTGTGGTTCGGGGTGTCGTTTACCTCTCAGTAGTAATGTGCTCCAGGCACTTGTCTCGTCGTGGCCCTCGGCTTTTCTAGTGGTCAAGTTTAGGTTGTGGCTTGTCTGCTTGGTTTGTTTGATTGCCACTTGTTATGTCGTGTAGATAGAAAGGATGTTGCGTCGTAATGTATGTGGAAGGGTGCAAAAATGTGGGATGCTTTTTATTGGGTGAATTGTTTTCCTTCTTTTTGGTTAAGCCAACATCCCCTCGTGTGGTGGTGGCCCTCTGTTTTTCTAGCTAGCGTTGCTTGAAATTTGGCCCCCTTTCTCTCAAATTGGATTTTTGTCGTGAGTGTTATGGTGGGTAATGTGTGGTTTTTCTTTATTTCATGTCACTTTCTTCCCTTCCGGTCCCCAGCTTTATGGAGAAAAGCGGGAATTTTTGTGGGTCAGTGTCGGAGAAGGATGAAAAGCAGTACAAACTCCCGGGTTGGCCACCCTAGTCCTTCTCGGTCACTGTTCCTTGCAGTTCCCCCCTTTTTTTCTAAGGTGCAAGGCTTGGAAAGCTTTTATTGTGTTTGAGCCTCCCCTTATGATTCATTTTGGTCCCCCTAGCTTTACAGAGAAAAGGTGGGATTGCCGTGGATTGACGTTTTCGGAAGGATGAAAAAGCAGTGCGAGTTGCTGTAGTGGTGGCCACCCTAGTCCTTCTCGATCGCCGATCTGTGCAGTTCCCGCCTTTTTGCGAGGGTACGGGGCCTTAAAAGCCTGTTTTGTGTTTGAGCCTCATCTCCTCTACTGGCAGCCATGTTTTGGTTCTCTTTTTTTCTTCTCTCTTTTTGGGTTGCTTTTTTCCCTTCCTCCTTTTGGCCCCTAGCTTTACGGAGAAAATGGTGAATCATGGAGGATTGTCCTTCGCGAAGGATGAAAGGCAGTGCGAGCTCTTGGGTTGGTCACCTTAGTCCTTCCCGATTGTCGTTCCATGTGATTCCCCCCCCTTTTGTGAGGGCGTTGGGCACGCGAAGAGTTTTTTATCTGTTTGGGCCTCCTTTTTTGCGCGGGTGGAAAATTTTGTTTCTCTTTCTTTCATGTGTTTTTCTTACTTTCTTCGTTCCGACCCCTATCTTTAGAGAGAAAAAATGGGGAGTTGTAGTGGCTCGATGTTCGTGAAGGACGAAAAGAAGTGCGAGTTTCAGGGTGGCCACCCTAGTCCTTCTCGGCCATCGTTCTTTGCAATTCTACCCTTTTTGAAAAAGCACGGGGTTTGGAAAGCAGCTCTTCTTGCTTGTCTACTTGAGATTTCCCTTGTGAGGGGGTGGGAGCCACCTTCTCTTTCTTTTATGTTATGTGCATATGTGCTATTTTTTCCCCTTCCCTTCCTCTTTTTGGCCCTCATCAGTGTTATGGAGAAGAAAGGATGGGAACTATTGCGGTTGGGTCATCGAGAAGGATGAAAAGCAGCGGGAGCTCTTGGGTTGGCCACCCTAGTCCTTCTCGATCACCGTTCCTTGCAGTTCCCCCCTTTTTGCAAAGGCATGGGGGGGGTTTGGGGGCGCTTGTTTGAGTCCCTTCGCTTTATTGAGTGGGGGTTATGGAGTGCAATTGTCTTGAGGGGGAAGGGGGCTTGTTTCTCTTGTTGTGACGCATTGTACGTTGGGTTGGCTTCTAGCCATTTCTCGTGGGGGTGCGATTTTTTTGTAAGACACGGAAACGACTCTCGGCAATGGATATCTCGGCTCTTGTTACGATGAAGAACGTAGAAAAATGTGATACTTAGTATGAATTGCAGAATCCTGTGAATCATCGAGCTTTTGAACGTAATTTGCGCCCGAGGCTTCGGTCGAGGGCACGTCTATCTGGGCGTCGCATCCCAA